>CM076582.1:1352007448-1352240159 GCA_034641835.2 Pinus albicaulis | reverse complement strand
TCCTCTTGTGAGAAAAAGACAGTGTTCAGCTTCTTTCTGGGATATTTTAATGCTTCCCTGGACTACAGATAGATAGAATAGTGTAGTTGTGTCTTCAAGCGTCATCCAATGGTTGTAGCATAAGCACATTAGTAACCAAGCCTTCAGATTCTTTGCAGCATCAATACAATCTTTCCAAGAGAGATTGTCATACCAGAACAACATCTTCAAATATGTGTCAAGAAATCATCCATGTGGTCCAATATCATCAAGATCTTCAAGATTTAACATGAAGTAACATATGTAGGCAAAAGATCTCAACCATAGTAACAAACTCTGCATGATCTATTCTTATTTCTGAATCAAACGACATCCAACGCATCCATGTGTGAGCACAAAAGATACTTATCAGCAACCAGGGCTCAAAATCTCATCATAATAAACCATGTACCAAGTCATCATCATTTGAGCATGAGTATCACAAAAACCAAAGAATAAGCAGTCATATTGCCAATAATGCAATCATTAGTATTCAACCTGCTGCTCCCCCTGAACCAGTGCTCCTTCTTAACTTGTGCAACCTGAATACGTTCATCAGTAAGTCATCAGCAACAATCTCTGCATGAACTGCCCTTATCTCCGAATTATAAGACTTTCATCTCAACAATGAATACTCTTCATCAAAAAACAAACAGGACTCATCCACAATCTTCAACATAAGAAACCATGTATCATATCATCATTATTTAGAACTGAGAAACTAAGCTGATATTGAGTCAATAATACAGTTATTAACAGTCAGACTGATGCTCCCCCTGAACCTCTACTCTAGATCTTCAGCTATCATATAAATTCTCTTATCATCAATGCATACGCGACTGTGTCTGCTGGAACTCGCGTGTATACGCGACTTTTGTTAATAGAACCCGCGTATGAAAAGTGAAGCATAGAAATTTTTCACATTCCTTCATCTCCCCCTGAACTTGTACTTCCTGTACCTGTCTTCTTCATATCAGATGCTCTGTCAGAAATACATATAACGAGAATAATCAAATCAATCATGAGAGACATCATACATTGCTCCCCCTGTGACGATACATTACTAAATCTCATAATGTATCCCACATCATTCCTGCAGTCAATCAGAGAAGTAAGCTTCAGAAGCGGATGACTACAGTAGGGTCAAAATTCCCTACGTTTCTGATCGGTCCTCCATCTTTTTCCGGATTTGTTTTAACTTTCTATTTGTGTGCTGGAAGTTATCCAATTTCTCATATCTGTTCAACCTGCATTCTTTTTCTACATGTCCATACTTATTACAAGAATAACATCTCATGTGTCCAGAGAAATAAGCATAAGAATCATAATGAGTATTTCTAATCTTCCTCCTTTTACAATCAGCTGCTTTATGTCCATACTTGTTACATGAAAAACAATATCCTTTGAAGAAACCAGAGTACCTTTCTATGTAGGAACTGTTTGATTGAGGCTGAAATGATCTGCTCCTGCAATTTGCTGCAACATGCCCATAATTATGACATTTAAAGCATTCAACTTTATTGACTGATTTCCTTTGATATTTCATCATTGTTGGTTGACCTTTTGTTTCTTTCAACACTTTAGGTTTTGCATTGACATCCTCTGAATTTTTAGCACTTCCTTGTGAGCTACATTCTCCTTTAACAGTTTCATGGAAACCAAGACCAAGTTTGATAGCAGGAGACCTTTGATTACTCAGAATATTGTCCAAAATGTTAGTACTATCTTCAAACCTCAAAAGTTTACCCCTTTCTTCTAATTTACCTTTGAGAATGTTTACCTCAACCTCCAAGGCTTGACATTGCTTCGTCAAGCTTTCTTCTTTTCTTCTTCCATCTTCTACTTGATCCTTCAGATTTAGAATCTCTTCTTTCAACCAATTTTCGTTTTCTTCACATGTTTGTTGCAGCTCTTCATTCTTCTTATTTGATTTTTCCAGATTTTCTTTGAGAGAGATGATTTCTGCTTCAAGGCCTTCCTTTTCAAATGGTTGTAAAGGTTCCTCATTCTTCTTACTTGATGCTTCTAGATCTGCTTGTAGAGAGATAATTGCAACTTCAAGTCCTTCATTCTTCTTGCATGATTCTTCGAGATCTGCATTTAGATCGTTGATTTTTGCTTCTAGTCCTTTAATTCGATTGGATGCATAAGTATGAAACCTTTGATACTTGTCCACCTATCCATTCAGCATTTCTATTTGTTCTTTCATTTGAGAGATCATCTCTTTGTAGATAGAATCTTTCTCATCAATTTCCTTTTGTTGTTCTTCAACTTTGATCTTGATAGCTTCTTCTAGATCCACAACTTTACTTTCACTATCTTCACTATTGTTTGCACAAAGAAGAGTATTAAAAGGACCCCAATCACTATCTGATTCATCTTCTTCAATTTCTGCTATACAATTTTTCTGAGATATCTTCTTGTTTCGAGTAGCCTTCTTCTTTTGCTTCTTTGCCATGATTACTTTTAGATCATGATCAGAATCTTCTTCATCTTCACTGGACACTTCATCATCATCTTCATTTGCATAATAACTCTTCCTCTTTTCAAACTGTTTCCCTTTACCATGTTTTTCTCTATAAGGACATTTAGCAGCATAGTGACCAACTTTTCCACACTCAAAACATTTGAAAGGAAGCTTACCTTTGAATCTTCCAGTTCCTAGTTGGAGTTTCTCACAAAATTCGCTTCTTCTTCATCGGATATATAGCTGGATTCTTTGACAACTTCCTTTTCTTTTCCTCTTGCAGATACCTTAAAAGCAGTTTCTCTGATTTGAGAAGGACCTCCTTGTCTCATTTCAAAGGCAGTCAGAATACCATGTAAAGAGTATTACAAGGACCCCAATCACTATCTGATTCATCTTCTTCAATTTCTGCTATACAAGTTTTCTGAGATATCTTCTTGTTTCGAGTAGCCTTCTTCTTTTGCTTCTTTGCCATGAGTACTTTCAGATCATGGTTAGAATCTTCTTCATCTTCACTGGACACTTCATCATCATCTTCATTTGCATAATAACTCTTCCTCTTTTCAAATTGTTTCCCTTTACCATGGTTTTCTCTATAAGGACATTTAGCAGCATAGTGACCAACTTTTCCACACTCAAAACATTTGAAGGGAAGCTTACCTTTGAATCTTCCAGTACCTAGTTGGAGCTTTCTCACGAAATTCGCTTCTTCTTCATCGGATATATAGCTGGATTCTTTGAAAACTTCCTTTTCCTTTCCTTTTGTAGATGCCTTAAAAGCAGCTTCTCTGATTTGGGAAGGGCCTCCTTGTCTCATTTCAAAAGCAGTCAGAATACCATGCAATTGAACAATAGAAAGAGTTTGCAGATCTTGCCTTTCTTCAATAGCCGAAACTTTAGAGTCAAATTTAGAATTCAAGGATCTTAAGACCTTTTCCACCAGAGTAGTATCAGTTATGGTTTCACCCAAATTTCTCATTCGATTTACAATATCATCCAGACGAAGAAAGAAACTGGCAACACTCTCATCACTATGCATCTTCAAATTTTCATATTCAATTCTAAGAGTTTGGAGTTTTGCACTTTTACCTTTGTGTCTCCTTCATAGCTTAGAATGATTTTGTCCCATATTTATTTTGCTGAATGTAGCTGCATCTTCTTGTTTCGAGTAGCCTTCTTCTTTTGCTTCTTTGCATGAGTACTTTCAGATCATGGTCAGAATCTTCTTCATCTTCACTGGACACTTCATCATCATCTTCATTTGCATAATAACTCTTCCTCTTTTCAAATTGTTTCACTTTACCATGTTTTTCTCTATAAGGACATTTAGCAGCATAGTGACCAACTTTTCCACACTCAAAACATTTGAAGGGAAGCTTACCTTTGAATCTTCCAGTACCTAGTTGGAGTTTTCTCACGAAATTCGCTTCTTCTTCTTCAGATATATAGCTGGATTCTTTGACAACTTCCTTTTCTTTTCCTCTTACAGACACCTTAAAAGCAGCTTCTTTGATTTGAGACGGACCTCCTTGTCTCATTTCAAAAGCAGTCAGAATACCATGTAATTGAACAATAGTAAGAGTTTGCAGATCTTGCCTTTCTTCAATAGCTAAAACTTTAGAGTCAAATTTTGAAGTCAAGGATCTTAAGACCTTTTCCACCAGAGTAGTATCAGTTATGGTTTCACCCAAATTTCGCATTCGATTTACAATATCATCCAGACGAAGAAAGAAACTGGCAACACTTTCATCACTATGCATCTTCAAATTTTCATATTCAATTCTAAGAGCTTGGAGTTTTGCACTTTTTACCTTTGTATCTCCTTCATAGCTCAGAATGATTTTGTCCCATATTTCTTTTGCTGAATGTAGCTGCATCACTTTAGCAAATTCTGATTCAGACATGCTTCCTAACAAGACATTCACTGCTTTGGCATTGATTTCATACTTCTTCCTTTCTGCTGCATCGGTAGGAATACTTGTTGGGTATTGATAACCTTCTTCCACGATTGCCCATACATCTGCACCAAGACTTTGCAGATATGCTTTTGTTCGTACCTTCCAGAATATCAGATTGCTTCCATTAAATAGAGGTGGCTTTATAGACATCACTCCTTCTTGACTTCCCATTGCAACGGATCTCCTTCAAGCGATCAAGCTTCTGCGGAAGAACCTGGCTCTGATACCAATTGTTGGGAAAAATACTGAGAGGGGGGGGTGAATCAGTATTTACAGCATATTAAAAACTTTTTACTTTTTCACTCTCTAAAACCCATACGCTACTTTCCTTTAGTAAACTCGCGTATATACGCGGATATCCTTCATGCAACTCGCGTATTAGCAGAGATCTAAATATGCAGATATTTATTAACTTAGTTCTTTGCACTATTCATTCATCTGATGTTAAGTTAATAGTAAACATGTGTAGAAACAACAGAATAAACCATCACACAAAGCATCACACATGAACACCAGGATTTTTAGGTGGAAACCCAAGTCGGGAGAAAACCACCGCTGCAGTTGCTCAGCCTTCAATATTTTATTATAGAGAAAACATCTTACAACATATGTGCTGGCGCAGACTTGACCAGCACGCAGGCACCCACCTGCGCTCGTTTACCGGCCTCTCCTGGAAGGGAGCTACGACCCCCTGACTCGTTTACCAGCCTCTCCTGGAAGGGAGCTACGACCCCCGATCTCGTTTACCAGCCTCACCTGGAAGGGAGCTACAACCCCCTGACTGAAGGCTACAACCTTTAGCACCACCTTGGACCACGTTTCATCAATTTTCACACTGGATCCAACAACTTCAATAGAACAATACTTGTAGGCCACGTTTCATCATATTTCCAGACTGAACCCTTTCCATACTTTTAAGCACAAACATACATGAAACGCACATATAACTCGCTGTCGAGATATCACTAAACCGAAAGACGAGATCGGACATTTCGTACCACGGACTTCAGCAACCCCTGTTTGCATACGCGCTTCCTTTCACTAATACTGCGTATATACGCGCTCTTTATCTTTCGTTCGCATAAACCGGTGTATACTTACGTACATATTACAGAGCTATTTCATTGCACATACGCGCTTTCTCTTCGGCGAAGCCACGTATATACGCGCTTCCTCTTCGGCGAACGCTAGCATATGGTTCTTCGACTTTTGTGTCATTGGAGAATTCCGCTACAACGGAATGCATACTTCAGATTTTACCCTTTACCTCAGACAGATGTTCGCCTCATCACAGATATAAACAGATCTAGCAAATACAAGTACATTTCAGATCTAGATCCCCTTCTTCATCATTGGTGCATCATACATTCAGATCTATCATTCAACTATAACCCTTTCCATTCAGATCTACTTCAGAGAGAAGTATTCATTCAAGCTCAGACATCTTGCACCCACACCCATGATTTTCACAATGAATTTCTTCTCCTTATATAGGTTTACCCTTTTTTTAATACCATGAGCCAAAACCACATTACTTCTAATGGTATTCCTGGACGGGGTCATTTAGACGAATCATTACCCAATACAATGGGTCAATACCATGGTGGTTACCCCTGGTTTTGCACTTTTTGAGCGCTTTTGCCCATACGCGACTTGGCACGTTGTTTCCCACGTGCATACGCGACTTCTCCTAGACATATCCGCGTATTCCTTGAGACATACTCTTTTCACCATAGAATTAGCACATGCTGAATTCCTTTCTTCATTACCTTCTGTAGTCACTGTAGATACATCAGATTTAGTTCATCAAGACATATTCTATTAAGCACAACTTCATCAAGTAAGTTGCCATCATCTTCATCAAGTGGGTTGCCATTCGAGGACAACACTCAACATCATATTGCTAACAAACATCATTTCATATTAGATTTACATCATTTACCAAGTCCATCAGGTCAAGAATAACTTCATCAGGTGGTTTGCCATCAAGGACAACATATGTCAACAGTCGCATGTCTTCATCTTCATTCTTGTGTACAAGAGAAGAGAGGCATAGGATGTGTGGAGAAGATGGAGTATAGACTTTATGGAATTGTGAAAACAAAAATTGTTTCTGTGTGGTGAAACAGAGTATGGTTTTCCTGGATGGAAATGTGCTATGGTGTGACTATGGAAATCATTGAAGGAAATCAATTGGTAATTGAGTGTATGTGTTTAGATGGAGATTGTGGTGTAAACATGGGCATCAAATTGTTGAGTTAAACAACGATGTAAGTTTGGCATGATCCACACAAGACCAGAGGCAGAACAGATGAAGGATGATCTGTTCCTGAAACAATAGTTTTGTTCCTGTTCACAGAGTTCTATTCTGGTTCACAAAATTCTATTCATGTTCCAGAATTATGTTCCTGTTCTAGCAGTTCAGTTCCTGAACAAGCTGTTGGGTCCCAGTTTTCAACTCCATAATTCTCATACATCAAGAAAGAATGAAGGTAAATAAGCACATGGGTTTTAAGGAAAAGAGTGTTGACGTGCTCATGTGTTCCCTTAATCACACTCAAGTATTGCAAATAGCGAAAAACTCTTAAAATAATTATTCCATATTTATGCATAACTGATTTGAGCGCAATTTTAATGAAACAGCTAGGAGATAGGAAGGGTTGAACTCTCTTTCCTAAGACTTGTAGTGTAGCCTAGTGTTTAAAGCTACCTACAGTGGAGTCATAGACCTAGTAGGTCATCATTTTTTGGTATCAGAGCGATTAAAATCTCTTTGAGAGAAAACTAGAGAATAGTTATTTTATTGAATTTGTATATACAAATACAATTGAGATTGCAGGAAAAGAGATCAGATTTTAAATATGACAAGAATTAGGCACACAGAGATAAAGTGTGGCAGAATATTGGGGAGTAATTGATACTCTTAAGGAGAATTCACAGAGGAAAATGAATAAGAATAGTCCATTCAAAGTGCGGATGAATGGTGGAACAAGATCATACAAAGATCTTGAAGGTGATATGGTATGTTTTTTGTTTTAACTCTGGGTTTGAGGATTGTGTTTACAAATTTTAGGTTGCAGAAAAAGAGGGAATATCTCAAAAAAAGAACAGAAAGAGGAGTTGTAAGAAGAAGAACCAGTTGTGTTCTTGAAGACAGAGTAAGTGGATACTCTAAAGGAAAGTGGTGAAGAACCTAAACGTTCTAGCTGAAGGTTGGACAGAGAGGACAAGAGTGTTCTTAAGAAAAGTGGATTTAAGTTGCAGAAGAAAATAGGAGGAAGAGAGTTGCTCACAATATGGTTCCAAGACAGAGAACCAAAATATATCAGGAGGTCAAGCGTAGATATAGAGCTTGCATTGTTGGATGGAAAGTATAAAGGCTTACTGAAAAGGGAGGCTTAGGTGCAGTCCACAAGTGAACAAATGAAGTTCACAAAGGAGGAAAAGATGATTGTAGATAGTCATTGTAGAGGTTCACAGAGAAACCACAACAGAAGAAAGGAGAAGGAATATGCCAAAGAAAATGGCATGAGAAAGAGTCAAGAAGAGATTGAAAGAGAGAAATATGAGATAAAATTCCATCTTGAGTTATTAATGGAGATGTTACAGAGGAATAAGGAAGACCAGAGGTATCGTTGGATTATGAAAAGAAAAATCAAATAGCATAGATTGCAACTGAAGTGGGAGCATAGATTGAATCCTCAACTGAAGGAAGAGTTACTCAAAGTAAATGATTATGAGGAGGAAGTTTTGGTATGTGAACCAGAACATGGTTCATTTTTTTTTGAAAGTAATAAATATACAAAGGAGAAATCTACAAAGGATCTTCTGAATCATATGCAGCAAGAAGACCTAATGGTTGAAGCATCAAGTGAGACTGCAAGGTCTTATGTTTTTTAAACTGAAAATTTGTGTATGATTACAGATATTGCAGGAGATAGGCATCCTTTTGAAGATTTATTCAAGATGGATGAATATCTTAAAGTAAAATATGATGAAAAAAACCTCTCAATTGAGGAAGGCTTTGAATGGTTGCAACAGAAGGAGTTCATTAATGAGTTACTTGATAGAAGAAGGCAGTCATCTAAAGCTGTTATGGATATGGAAGATCATAATATTATTCTAATAAAGAATGAAGGAACATTGTCTCGGAGAGGTAAACCATTGAATTTGACTAATGTTATTGATGAAGAAAAATTGCACGGGAATTCTAATGCAGAAGACGAGGCAAGGATAGATCTTGACGAGGGCTTACAGAAAGACAGTAATGCAAAGTTTGTTGAAGAAGGAGGTGAGGCAGATTTGTATCATGACAAAGAGAAGAGAGTCATAGGACTGAATAAAGAGGAAGGACAACTACTGAAAGATGTTAAGAATGAAGAAGAACATATTGAAGACTATAAACAGTAGCATGATGAAGTACTTGTGAGGTATCAAAGAGAAATTGAGTTGCTGGAGTATTTACTGAAAGAACCAGAGTATGAGAGTGTGATTGTAGTCAGAAATGAAGGAATGTATCCAGCTTTGATTGGGATAGAGATATGTGTTAATTTCCAAGTTTCTGATGTATTGGATAATAGAGAAGAAAAGGTGGATGAGTATGCAATCAGAAAGATGATAGACAATTTAGTTCTTGAAAGTAAATTTGAAGATAAGAAGTAGCAAATTGAAATTGAAGAAGAAGATGTTAATGAAATCAATCATGGAACAACAGAAACTGATTTTGTGATTTATGAATTGTGGCAGATGATGATGGGAAAATCCAGATGGAGAAAACTAACATCAGAAGGGATGATCAATCGAAATTTGAAGTTGATTGAAGGAAGGAAAATGAACCAGAAGATAGCAAACATGCAGCAACAACAAAGGTGCAGAGCATTTGGACAATTACAAATTAAGGTTTGGGACCCTGGAGCTTTACATCAGCATATGAAACACATGATCAGGAAATCATTGTAGAAATTATACAACATGCATGTATATCATGGATTCACCCGATCTAACAATGTACTAAAGTTAAATATTGAACCTCTTCTACAAATATTTTGTGGAATTAAAAACACAATCGCCAATCACATGAAGCAAATAAGAATCAAATCAAACACAACACAGATAATTTCCCAAGGAAAGCTTGTTGCTCAAAACCCCACTATCTTCTATTGCATATTCAGCATGGATCATGAAACAATTACATACAAAAATCTTCTCACAAGAGCCCTCTAGTACTTAGCTAATTTTCTCACACTGTCATACAAAAATTGACCAAGACTTAGCCAATTTACCGTCTCCAGACAACCTGCCTTGCTTGCGCAATCCCTAAAGAATAGGAATTTTGGCCTTCCTTGACTGCGCAAGTATCGTGGGCACTCCAATGGGTGTTTGGTTGCATGGGTGCAACCCAATAATCCTACAATTGATAGTCAACTTCCCTTTCACCTAGATATCAACTAAGTCTCCACTGGATCTGACATGCATGCAGTTAATAATAGTAAATCCTTAGTTGCATGTGAGATCATTAATTGTGAGTTAATTAATATTTAATTCCCTTGATCTCTCACTAGTGTATCAAGCAGTTACAACTAGCACAACTGAGTTTAACTCACTTAACTGAGTTAAAGTGATTACAACCTGCATTAACTAATGCACCACTGCACTTCGAACTCTGTTACAACTATAATTACTCTGCATGCCTCACGAACTACCTCTAACTCGAAATCTATGACCTAAGTGAGGTTATCACTCTCAGTTAACTATTACAAGCTATTTTTGAGACTATATTACAGTTTATTGTCCATCTTAATTAAGGGATAACTAAAATAGACATGCATCAAAAAAAGCGTTGTGGGCCCCACCCTAGTGTAGGTGCTTAATGCACTAGGCTTGGGTGCTGAAATTTTCTTGTTGAATCTCAACACTCCCTCTAAACAAGAAAGGGATTATCCTTCACCCCAATCCTTTCTCGATGGTATTCAAATTTTCTCCTAGTGAGCGCCTTCGTCAGAATATCTGCATCTTGATCTTTCGTGGGAATGTACTTAAGCAACATTATTCTTCTCTGCACACAATATCAGAGATGATGGTACCGAATATCTATGTGCTTGGACCTATCATGAAACACAGGATTAATCAAGAGTTTAATGGAACTCTGATTATCAAAATGTATCATTGTCAGATCCATCTTAGAACCAAACAAACCAACCAATATATTTATCATCCAGATAGCCTCACATTCAGCTTGACTTGTTGCCATGTATTTTTCTTCCGCTGAACTGAGTGCCACAGATATTTGTTTCATGTTGTACCAGGAAACTGTTGTCGGTCCTATGCTGAAGATCCCTCTTGATGTGCTCTTTCTGTCTGATGGACTGCCCACCCAATCTACATCCATGAAGCCTTGAAGCTTCACTCCCTTTGTCTGTCTGTACCATAGACTCTGATGTGCCCCTCAGGTATCTCAAGACATGCTTCCCCACCTTCCAAAAGAGCTTGGTAGGCTTAACCATAGCTTGAATCAACTGGTTAATTGTGTAGCAAATATCTAGTCTAGTGTTCACTAGATACATCAATGAACTAACTAACTGCTTGTAGACAGTAGCATCCATTACCTCTCCAGAAGTAGCATCCACTACCTCACATGCACATAAACAGATGAGAAAAAAATCCTAAAGTGTGAAAAATCAAGTTTCTTACCAATGAAAGCCACTTCAGGTGTCCTCATGCCAAGTATCCTATGAGGACAATGGTTTTACACAAATACCGCAGTGTTGAATTCTTCCGCCCACAGATGCATCGATAGGCCTTGATCATGAAACATCGCTCTTGCTGCACCCACGATCATTCTGTTCTTTCTTTCTGCAACACCATTCTGTTGTGGGTTATGAGGCTCTATCAATTCTCTTCGAATTCCTTCTTTGCTGTAGAATTTCTTGAATTCGTTAGAGATGTACTCTCCAGCATTATCGCTCCTAAGATCCTTCACTTGCTTCCCCAAATATTTCTCCACTAGTGCCTTAAACTCAAGAAAATTAGAGAATGTCTGATCTTTCTTTTGCATTAAGAAGATCCAACACTTACGAGAAAATTAATCAACAAATATTACACGTTACTTATGTTTTGTTGTCGAAGGAACAAAGAATGGTCCACACACGTCTGTGTGAACTCTCTCAAGGATCCCTAAAGCTCAATTCTCCTTCTCATGAAAGGTGGACTTTACATATTTTCCCATAGTACATCCCTTTCATGTGTTTGACTGCGCAAGTGTACCCCTAGGAAGACCAGTAGAAACTTGTTGAATGACTTTCAAGGCTCCATGGTGAAGATGGCCCAATATTTTGTGCCAAAATTCGCCCTCATCCTGGCTCACCACTTGATCCGCCTTGCCCATCATTGTTGCGCAGTCATCTACCTACAGCTTGTAGAGATTCTTCACTTTAATCCCTATCCTCCTGGCTTGTCATGTTGTTTTATGTCACAGGAAAGATTTTCCTTCACTAAAAACAACACCATAGACTCTATCCTCCAACATTGCGACTGAGACTAAATTTTTCTTCAAACCTGGTACATGCATTACATATTTTAATTGAAAGGGTTTACCTAAATGACTCTGGAAGGTAATGAAACCAATCTCGGTAGCATTGTACTACCCATCATCGCCCATTTGAATATGCATCTGGAGATCCTTCTCCTCCAAGTCACTGAAGAGTTCCTTGTCTCCCGTCATGTGAAAGGAAGCACCACTATCCAAATACCACACAGATCCCAATGCACTTGACACCATGCATGCAATCAATGAGAAGTCAAGTTCAAATTGTGAGTCAAGAACCTCACCAGCTGCAAATCCTCCAGCCTTCTTCTTCTTCTTCTTTTGTGGACAGTTAGTAGCAAAATGCCCATGCTCGTGACAGTGAAAACACTTCACCTTGGACATGTCCTGCTTCTTGCAATTCTTGGACTCGGATTTGGAATGGAATTTCTTCCCCTTCCCCTTATTCTCCTTGGCAGCCAAATCAAAATATTCTTCATCTTCATTCTTATATAAAGATCCATCTCTGGTGTTCCGTCTGAACTCCTCTTGCACTAAATCCGACCACAGTCATTCCCAATCTAGAATTTTTTCCCTTCCATTGAAATAGTCTTGATAAATGTGCCAAATCTCGAGAAGTCCTAGGAGATCCAATCTCACCAAATCATCATCGGAGATAGTTATACCAACTCTCCCCAGTTCATCCCTACATTGGACAAACTTTGTTAGATATTTTGGTATGGAGTCACCCTTCTCCATATTGATCTTCCTGAGTTTATCTTTGAGCACCAATTTCCTATGGTCGTTGTTGCTCTGGAATAGATCCATCAAAGCCTTCCACATTGCATATGGTGTGGCTTTCCCATGGAGGCTTGAGACAATGTGGTCTCCTACTCCCTCCAACAGGATCCCCCTCGCCTTTTCCGCTTTCCTTTTCCATGCATCAAGATTTGCAGCATCTATTACAGTGGGTTTAGGAACATCATTGTCATTGAATTACTTCAAGCCATTGTCTTTGAGTACTACCTCCATCCTATCCTTCCAAAAAATAGTTTGAGTTTCCCTCGAGTGCATACTCCAACCTCAAGCCATCGAAATCCATTGAAATCCTGAATCAGTTGTACCATCGAGAAAGTCTTTCTACAAATTCGAATTATATCCAGTCACAAACTCAGCTCCTCCTTCACAATTGTGATTTCCTATGCTCTGATACCATGTAGAAATTATACAACATGCATGTATAGCATGGATTCACCCGATCTAACAATGTACTAAATTTAAATACTGACTCGCTTCTACAATATTTTGCAGAATTAAAAATTCAATCGCCAATCACATGAAGCAAAGAAGAATCAAATAAAAAAAAACAAAGATAATTTCTCGGGGAAATATTGCTGCTCAAAACCCCACTATATTCTATTTTATATTCAGCATGGGTCATGAAACAATTACACATAAAACTCTTCTCATAATAACCCTCCAGTACTCAGCTAATTGTCTCACATTGTCATACAAAAAATTACCAACACTTACCCAATTTACTGCCTCCAAATAGCCTTCCTTGCTTGCACAATCCCTGATGAATGCAATCCCTAATGAATAGGAATTTTTTCCTTCCTTAACTGCACAAGTATCGTGGGCACTCCAATGGGTGTTTGGTTGCGTGGGTGTAACCCAATAATCCTACAACTGATATTCAACTTCCCTTTCACCTAGATCTCAACTAGGCCTCCACCGGATCTGACATGCAAGCAGGTAATAATAGTAAATCCTCAGTTGCATGTGAGATCACTAATTGTGAATTAATTAATATTTAATTCATTTGATCTCTCACTAGTGTATCAAGCAGTTACAACTAGCACAACTCAGTTTAACTCACTTAACTGAGTTAAACCGATTACAACCTGCATTAACTAATGCACCACTGCACTTCGAACTCAATTACAACTAGAATTACTCTGCATGCCTCACCAACTACCTCTAACTTGAAATCCATGAGCTAACTAAGTTTATCACTCTCAGTTAACTATTACAAGTTAATTTTTATACTAGATTGCAGTTTATTGTCCATCTTAATTAAGGGATAAATTAAATAGACATGTGCCAAAAATAGCATTGTGGGCCCCACCCTAGTGTAGGTGCTTAATGCACTAGGCGTGGGTGTTGAAATTTTCTTGTTGAATCTCAACAATCATGAATATTTTCAACCTTGGGAGTCTAATGCAGAAGCATCCGGCTCGAAAAATCATTGTATTTTTTGTTGACTTAGGGGGTCTAATGTTTGTTAAAGAATTTAATTTATTAATAAGAAATTTGTATACTTCTAATAATTTGAATGATTAATAGGTGTATGAGGTTTTAAATTTAAATATTCTCACATAATTGAGAATACAAGAGATATTTGACTTGTGAAGATCTCATAAATATCTTAGGGATTAGGAAGTCCTAGAATAGGGATTTAGTTGAGTCAAAAGTGGATTTAGAGGATTTTTAGGATATGGTTGAGTAGATTGTGGATCTGAACCAGAATTGGTTGCAAAATCCTTTTGTATATATTTTTAAGCCTCAAAGGCATTAGAGGAGGCCACTTCAACTAAAGAAAATCAAACCATGGAGAGAGAGATGAATTAAACAAGGATTGTGAGTATATGTACAGTTTGATTAATGAAAGGAAGTTTTCATTATTTTTCATTATCTATGTGAATATTAATTTATGAATTCCAGTTTGTATGTCTATCTGGAATCAATGATGGAATAAAATAAATCTATCATATGAATGAGGTAAATCCTTGAAGAACAAGTTATCTCTGCATAACTGAAAATTGTCACTGCTCGATAAATTGAAATTGTTTCCGTGTGATACATCTATAAGTTGATGGGTTTTATATGATCGTGTTAATATTGGCTTATTGAGTAACAATTCTATGTGTTTAATATTTAATTTTGTATCCTGGTTCGAATAATGATTAAAGAGTATAATGTATGTGTGAGTGTGAATTTGTATTAAGATCTATATAAATCCATGAATTGAACCATAGTTACAGGTCTGGAGTGTTGGAAGAAGCTCGACTGTCAATCATAGAATAAATCAAGAGTAAGTCACCATAACGTTTTGTGAAGATTTTTTGAATCTATCCTCAGAATGTGTGGAGGAAACAAAGTCTGGAAAAATCGTTGCATAACTGGGAATTGTGTAAGTATGAACTTTTTCGAAGGAGAATCGAATTCATCCTGAGAGCAACATTAGATAAGTATAGCGAAGCTATGGAAAAGCACAAATCATAATTAATTTCTAGTCTTTGTTTATGTTGTTAAGCATCGAATTCTTGAATAACATTGAATTAGTTTCTCTCTATTGGTACGCTGGTAATTTCATCAGATTATCCCATAGTTAATGAAGAATTGATCTTTCATTGTAAATATGTGTTGAATTATTAAATTATGTTGTAATTACGAGTTCAAGTTTGATTTGAATCATTTTTTATGCTGATGGCATGGTTTTGGAATTTGTGTCTATGAATCTTGTAAGAAGAGGAGTAAAACCTCATGGAAATAAATCGAATGGTGAATTCAATGTCAAGGGAAATGATTTTGGAGAATAATGTTGTCAAGATCATTGTGTACAAGAGAAGAGAGGCACGAGATGTGTGGAGAATACGGAGTAGATACTGTGTTGAATTTTTAAATCACAATTTGTTTCTGTGTGATGAAACAGAGTATGGTTTGCGTGGATGGAAATGTGTCATGGTGTGACTGTGGAAATCGTTGAAGGAAATCAATCAATAATTGAGCGTATGCGTTTAGATGGAGATTGTGGTGTAAACATAGGTGCCAAATTGTTGAGCTGAACAATGTTGTAAGGTTGGCATGATCCACACAAGACCAAAGGTAGAATATATGAAGGATGATATGTTCCTGAAACAGCAGTTTTGTTCCTGTTCACAGAGTTATTTTCTAGTTCACAGAATTTTGTTCTTGTTCCATAATTTTGTTCCTGCTCTAGCAGTTCAGTTCTTGAACAAGCAGTTGACTTTCGGTTCTCAACTCCATGATTCTCATAAATCAATAAATATTGAAGGTAAATGAGCACATGGGTTTTAAGGAAAAGAGTGTTGACATGCTCATGTGTTCCCTTAATCACACTCAGTTATTGTGGATAGCACAAAATTTATTGTACCCAAAGATTATAACCATTGGACTCCTAGTACAATATTAGTACCACCCATTGGAATATAGAGAATTTGACTATTCAATACATATTCCCCCATGGTTAGCTTGATATTATGGCACTTTCCAGAGAAATTTATAGTTCCTCCATTTGCAACCATCACTTGACACTCTCGTTCTGGGTATAGGAAACAATTCAGTTCCTTGGCTACCTTACAATGAATAAAATTATGGGTACTACCCGAATCAATCAGCACTATTCTAGTACAATATTATCACCACCCATTGGAACGTAGAGAATTGGAATATTCAATACATATTCCCCCATGGTTAGCTTGATATTATGGCACTTTCCAGAGAAATTTATAGTTCTTCCATTTGCAATCATCACTTGACACTCTGGTGTTGGGTATAGGAAATAACGCAGTTCCTTGGCTACCTTACAATGAATAAAATTATGGGTACTACGCGAATCATTCAGTGCTATTACACTTTTCTTCTTGATATTTCATTATATATTAAGGGTTTTAGGAGTGGTAATTCTTGCCAATGCATTACAAGATATGGCGGGATTCATTTCTTCTTTCTCTAGGGTTGTATCCCAGTGTATATGATCTTCTTTTAAATTTTCTTGTTCCTTTTCTTCCTCCTCTTCACAATCTATGTAAAATAATTTATTGTCAACACACATATGACCTTTAGTGTATTTTCTATCACAATTGTAGCAAAGACCTTTTGCTCTTTTTTCTTTCAATTTTTGTGGTGTCAACCTTGTAGGTTGTGTAAGGCTAGGAGCGAAAACACTTCCATATTTATAGTTGTGAGTGGGATGCTTCCTTGTTGCCATAATTTTTCTTTCAATTTTTCTAGCCAACGTGAATTATTTTTCCAATGAATCAAGTTTCGAAAGGTGAACCTCATGTTGGATGTTATTCTTTAAAGTCCCTATGAAGACATCAATCCTATGCTATTCTGGATTATCATTTACCCTTATATTCAATTTTTGGAAGTCCTCAATGTGCTCCACCATTGATCCCTTTTGTTTGAGATTTATCAATTGTCTAAAGAAGGTGTTTCTCTTTGTATCCTCATAATGTGTTATAATTTACTCTATAAAAATTGACCAAGTGACAAGTTATTCATGTGAACAAATCCATCGATACCATACAAACTGATTGGGTTCTAAATATAAAGTTGCAATGCGTACCTTTTGCGTGTGTTGCACATTACGGAGATAAAAATATTGCTCCATATGTAGTATCCATGTTAAATTCTATGAAATAATGATTAAATTTTCTTTTGTTCTCATCATGATTTTCATCTAATACATTTTCGCCATTAGGAAGCATTTCTTGTAGCCACTTTGTCAAATCTGCTTTTAAACCATTCTTCAAATATTCCATGTTTCCTTTCATTTTTTCTTATATACCATCCATATTAGCTTTCATTTAATCCTTAAAAAATTCATGTTTTATTTTAAATTATTCATGTCTCCTTTTAATTCACCTTTGGTTTTTTTTTTTCCGAGAGTGAAATTTGTTGCACTTGTTCCCGTAATTTTGAGATATGATGTTGCAATTCTTCCTCTTCATGTGTCATAGCAGAGATTTCTGAGGGCTTAATGGGTGTGGAAATTTTTGTTTGCGAGGAATTTTATAAACCAATATTGATATATATGCTTCAATATTTCTTTGAAATCACGTCAAACTGATTTTTCAGACAAAATTTATGCAATTTAAAAAAAACAATACACACATTTTTCTTGCTTTTAGGAGCTCGACCTTGAAACGGTTGTAACTCTGTAATTTAGGATTTCCAAGGCCTGAAATTTGGTCTTGGTGTATATCTATGAATCTACTTTCCAACCCCACAAGTCATACCAATATTGGAGTCTTCAACAAAAAGTTATGTTTTATCTCCCACGATGACCTGATTATAGACTGTTTCGGTAGAGAGAAATTTTATGGAGTGCCACATGTCATTGTTTATACCTTCAGCCCTGAAGTAACTATACAAAAAATACATTCTGTTCACATTCATTCTATTCTTACATAAGTCAAATCTGATGCTTGAAACGAAAGTTCTAATTATTTTCCCTAGGTCACCTATTTGAGACTGAATTTTGGAGCCTTTAAAAAACCTAACTTCCCTGGATTATATCTCCGAAAATATAGCAAACCAATATCTGAAATTTTTACAAGAATTTCACCACGATTTCGGCGCCGCGTGTTCGAAATTTCAGCTTATGAATCATCAGAAAAAAATTTAAAAAAAATTTAAAAAAAATAAAAATAAATAAATAAATAAATAAAAATAAAATAAAATAAAATAAATAAATAAATAAAATAAAAAATAAAAAAATTATAGCGAAAATTCCAAGATATCTTGTTTGAAGAAGTGAAACCCTAGAATCCAAAGCTCTGATACCAAATGTTATGCAACCAGCTCACAAAAAAAATAGAAATAGTATATCAATGACTTAAAAAATATCCTCATTGAGGGGGAAACCTCATTTACATTACATAAATTAACAATTCTTGGATGATTCAAATGAAAAAATATATTTTCTATATATAGTAGTCTAAGGGGTCACAATATAATCAGAGTCGACATAACAATAATAATGTAAGGGCACAAAAATAAAAATAATGGGCTTCTATGGGGCACAATAATAACAATATGGGGATTACACGGGCATAAAAATAACAATAAAGGGGCTACACTAACACTAACAATAACAATAAGGGGCTACACTAGTATTATAGGGACCTAACAGAGATAAATATCTCATTCACAACATCAAGTCACAAATGATGGTTACCTCATTTACAGGTTTGTTGTCAAGTTTATTGTTGCATTTCTTCTCCTTTTACAGTTTGTATCTCTTCTCATGTTGCTCATCAACTTTATTATGTAAATTTTTTAACTTTCCAAAAATCCCCTATTTCCATTCCACATTGTATCTTTTATAAGCAAGCCATGTTGGTTGTTTTTATTCTTTGCAGGAATATGAAATCAAGCATTGTCTCTTGGACTTGCAAAAACTATCCATAGGCTTGTCTCTTGATTTTAAGTTCTGAAAGAATATTTGTAATATAAAATAGAGTTGAAATAACTCAGCTCAATCATTAATGATTACAAGGAGACAAATCATATTTGTATTATATACATTTTTTATGTACAATGAAAGCATATATTTTTCGGCTTTTGTCTCAATTTTTTATGTTCCATTTTAACAATTTTTAGCCTTCACATTTAATTTTCAGCCTTTTCACTTCACATCACTTTCAACCCTTTTCATTCAATCATAAATTATCACCAATTCAACATTCAAAATTCAGCTCAAAAATTCAATATTCAACATTCATCTCACCAATTCAACATTCAACATTCAGCATGAATTATCACCGACGTGGTTAATGAAATCAATGAAAATATTACCAAAATCACAATGGTTTTCTCCAAGTTCATCAACAAAACAACATCCAAACTAAATTTTTTGTATGATATATAATAGGTAACTCCCTCAATTATTTACATCACCTCTTTGAGGCATTGATATAGATCTTATGCCTATTGGTAGAATATTTCATCCAACACTTTGACATGTGGTTGAAAATGTTGGAAATTCATAAACCAAGGGGTCTCTCTAATGTGAATCCCCAATGAGACCTCACATCATTTGGAGTAGGAGCCCCATCTGGAATATCAACCCAGTTTCCATGTATTCTTATGGATTTTCCTTGACACTAACTTCTAGCAAGAGAGGAACACGTGGTGCATTCAAAAAGAAATAATGTGAGTCTGGTGAGTGCTTAGGTGTAAATGTGTCAAATTTCTTCTACTACGGGGGGAAAGAGTAAATTGAGCCTCTAAGAGAGAGCTAATGGTACCACCCTAGTAGAGACACGTGCAACCTGCAAGAAGGATCTGTCTAACATCCAATGGAATAGTCCACAAAAATATGCGATGTCATTACAACCAATTAATGAGAAATATTTGTCTAGTATCTTGCAGAATATTCCACAAGGATGGGAGAGTGATAACAACCATTATAACACACTCTCAATCAAACAAGTAAAAAAATAAACAAAAACGTTCAACTACTTTGACACATATGAAAGAAAAAATGAAATACAAACATCTACGTAATAGTCTTACAAATATTCATAATCCATGCATGAGGAACGTATTGGCCTTGAAGGCTTATGTTATTAAGTAAAATTTCCAAGACACATGTATACAATGAACATTACTTGCTCCAATAGTGGAGCATTGAAGCCACTCCTCGCTTCTCAAAATAACTAGCTTATCTCTCTAATGGCTTGCGGGAGGAGCCAAGGTGATAATTCCTTTTCTTATACAATGAGGGTGTATATATAACCAAGGGGTGATGCTTCACCTCCCTTCTGACTCTTTGACTAGCCTCATGAATGTTTAACTTCCCATGAATTTTCGATTTTACATGACTCTTCATATTATATGTGTGTCCTTTGGACTTCCACTTTACAATACATTATGAGTAAAAATTTACATGATCCACAATAATGATCTGGCATATGACAACTCATGACATGACTTGACATAAAATTGTTGACATAGACTGCTTGATGATGTGGACATGTCAATCCATTGTTACTACTTCTTGGTGTATGTCTTCTTGAGTATGCTATTTTATTCACCTCTTCATGGCTCAAAAATGAGGAGTTTTCAATTGGGTGAAGTCTTGAGTTGTGGTCGCAAACTGGTATCCCTTTGCTTTCCTTTGATTGGTCAACTTGCATAATCAGATACACATGTGTCTTTTAGCATGTTTCACCTATCCATATCCTTCTTTATCATCATGTCATGGTATGATATAGTACCTGCATCTACAATTCACTCGTAAGAAGACGACATCAATCTAATAAACCCCCAATCTAAAATGGTGCATGTTGATCCACTGAGTGAGCCCAAACCATGTTTCAAGATAAGAAAGAGGCTAAGTTACTATGCAATTGCACAGCTCTAGAAGTCGGGAGTGAAGCTTAAGCCCTAAGACTATGCAGTGCACATTTCAGCCAGGACTGGGGAGACAAACTACGCAGTTCTGGAACTCAGTGAGCTTAGCTGCGGGGTTTTACACTTTGGGAGGAAGAGGAGGTTAGTCCATTGTGAAGTTACACAATTCAGGAGCTCAAGGTATGAGCTTGAGGCTAGATATTTTACAGTGTGCAATTAAGGCTGGGATGGGAGGATGGATTACGCAATTATGGAAGCCAAGGTCGGGGCTTGAGCACAGGAAATACGTAGTGCAAAAACCCTGGAAGGAAGGAATTTCACATTGCGCAATTTCAAGAGGATATTTCATAGCTTGAGGTTTGGTACTACACAATGTACAGTTGAGGAAGGTCGGATTAGGCTAAGTTGTTGGGGAATTTCCAAAAATTGGCTAAGCATTGGATCAATGAGGTTGAGGTAAGCAGTGTTATGACTTAACTGTGATCACCCACTTAGAACACTTGAGGACACAAAAACATATACCATCCAAAACACATCAACAACATGTTTCCCTCAATACAACACTTTGCGATGACTTTACAACAAGTGCAACACTAAATATACACTTTGTGACAACCCTGACAACACTTGTGTGGCGGTGCTTAAAACTTTGGGAATGAGTGTCACAGATGTTTATATGGTTAGGAAAACTCATTTTCACAAACATGACCTATTGAAACCACAAAAATAGGCTTATACACATTATGCGATAGCCAACATACGAAAAGACAACAATTTTCCTATCTTGCAAAAGGGAGAAAAAAACTTAGAAAAACACATGGAATGGTTTTCAATGTTTACGATGATACATGACACTAATGACATGATGATGTGGTAGTGATAATTTGTCCTTATTTTTTCTTCTTTCTTTGTGTCTTAAATATGAGATGCATATAATTCTTCAAATTCATGAGAAATGTGCTTTTTTATTCATATCTATCCTCCAAAGGGTTATAAATCATATGGAGTTTTCATGTGGTCCTAATCTTTGGTCTTCTTTCATAATCTTGTGTTCCTTCATCGTCTTGTCTGATGATCATCCTTTCTCCTTGAATCCTTAGGTTTCATCTAGCATATCCTCCTTCTCCATCTCCTTCTTCATCATCTTTCTATAGCATGGTAGACTTCCTATACTTGCAATCCACTCATGGCAAGACGACATCAGTGTGATAAACCCCTAGTTTAATATGTTACATGATAATCTGCTAATTGAGCCAGAATCAGTGGTAGGCCAAGGGAGAGGCTCATTGATTGCGTATTTGTGCAGCTCAGGAAATCAAGGGTGGATATTGAGCTCGGAGAGTGCGCAATGTGCAGTTTAGGCTAGAATGAGGAAGAATATTACGCGGTTTGGGAGCTTAGTGAACTAGGCTAAGGGTTTGGGCATCCGTTCAACCAAATTCATAGTTCTGGAAGATATATAAGAATAGGTGATTATGCAGTTATGTTGTTCAGGAGCTCAAGGCTGAGGCCTGAGCCTTGAGACTATGCAATGTGCAGTTTTTTCTGGGCTATAGAGAAAGTTTGCATAGTTTTTTGAGTCATGGCTTGGGCTTGAGCACTGATGTTCTGAAATGTGCAGTTTTGGGAGGTAGATACTATGCATTGCATAGTTCCAAGAGACAATTTTGTTGACTGAGGGTTGACACTGCACAATGCGTAGTTCAGGAGGGCTAGATGAGGCTAGGTCGCTGGGAATTTTCTGAAATTTGGCTATGTGTGGGATCAGTGAAACCAATGTGAACAGTGATAGAACGTGACTATGATCACACACTTATACACTTGGTGAAACAACATAGATCATCCAGAACATAATGACATATACTTCCCTTAGTGCAAAAACCTTGTGACAACTTACGACAAGTGTGGCAATAAAGATAGACTTTGTGATGATAATGACAACACTTGTGTGATAGTTTGTGGAAATTTTTAAATGAGTGTGAAACATGCCTACATGATAATAAAAACTCATTATCACAAATATTGCCTCTTGAAACAAAACAAAACTCCACTTTTCATGATAAGAGGCAATTCCCATGCCATAATATGACACTTTTTATATGAAGATAAAATTGTGAACGACACTTGCGATATGTGAACAACAGTGAAAGTGACACATGGCATAGTAAACATAACATTAAAATGAAACTAATTAGATTGAAATCAAACGAAAGAGACAACTGAAAACATGTAAACAGCACTCGTGAAAAAAAAAAGTGCACGAAAGTGACAGTTTTCAAAACTCACCAAAATAGAAGTACAAATGCAGCTAGAATGTGAGAAAATGTTTTTTTCAGTGTGCATTGATTGTCGACATGGATTGGACATCCTACAGGCACAATACTGATGGAATTTTCTATGCTTTTCCAAGCCTGCATAAAAGAATTTTCTCATGCGCTTGTTACGGATTGAGCATGTGTGAGTGAGTGACTTCGACACTTCCAATCCAAGAAGGGAGATAAAAAGCACCATCTGACTAAGAAGTGACTACGGAACGAATGATCACAAGATCCGTATTAGGCTCCCAAATTCGAGTGTACGCAAAATTTTGGAGGGTGTTTGTCACAACGACAACCCTTGGCGACACACTAGTAGAACTCAAACTTCTCTACCTTGGTCAATTCTTTCGTGCAGGGTCTAGTTCTTTAGGAAGTATTGATTCATAGTTCAGATTACCATGGCTTTCCCACTTACCCCATGCATAAACATATTCCCTTAATTCATTTACTCATTTAAACACAAACATAAGACCAGTGATCACACAATGTTTCGAATCAGGATAGGGTGATAAAGTTCACGAGCTTTAGATTTTCAAATTATAGTTTTTCATCTCTGGTGTTGCTTCACTACCAGTAGGCTTGGAAAGTACCTCGACAGAGTCACTTTAGGAACACAAACATTGCTCTTATATCAGCAAGAGTGGATAGTACCCCGGTGGATTTTCTCGCTTCACCTCTCTGCGTAGGAATCCTCTCTTCTTTCGCCTTTATTTATTTATTTATATAGGAATGTGCATCAAAATTTATTTATTTCATAGATGGAATAGGGATCCCGAATTATTGAGAGCGGGAAACGTTGTCCCTTCACAGAATCATATATAAGATCAATGATATTTGTTTTCTCATTTATATTCCCCCCACTGTCTTTCTCTACTTGATTGGATGAGCCTAAAAACATCGAAACATAAAACCTTGAGTGTAGGCATGAGGTTTCCAGAATAGGCATGGACATCATGGTTCGACACAAGGCTTTCTTAACGCAAGGATCGTATTTTCCATTGGAACATCAATGACCAAAATATGTAACAACGATAAGGAATAAGGATAAAGAGTTGGCCAAATTTTGCAGTTTCACAAAGTCCTTTTCTAATTTTACACATTCTCTTTTGGGTCCACAGAGCATCTTCATGCATGGTCTCACAAAACGAAAGGAAATACAACACATAAAAATGAAACTAAACCAGGAGCCAAGACAGAAAATGGCTAAGGAAAAACATGATGTAAAACCGAAACCAGAAAACACAAGACAAACTACAAGAAATGAATGCGGGATGGATGTGCAGGTAAACTACAATGCAACTAGACCTACTCCTAACCTAACCATCTAGAAGGTAAAAGTCACTTATAATGGAATTTCCAATGTAGCCACCATAATTTTTCCCTACCTGCATCCACAAAGATACGAACAATTAAAACAAATATAAAGTAATGTGCAACAAAAAAGACAAGAATTTGAATAACTTTCACAAAAATTTGAAGATATTGCCTCTCAGTAGAAAGATATACCATAGCCACTGCTTCTAACCAGTTTATGTTATTACCTCTTTGATGAGAACCATCATTCAACAAATTGTTGAAGCTTCCCATGAAAGTGTCTCCATATGCACCAAATTCCTTAGCAAGCGTGAGGAAAAATCGAAACTTTTATTTGCGATGGAGCTTGCCAGGTAAGAATATTCCAACCATTCAGCGATTGAATCATGAAATTCATGATGATCCTCTTAAAAACCTCGAAATATTTGAAAGGATGAATTTTTAATTAGAGGCATAGTATTACAATGGGAATCTTGTGATGGAAAATAGATATGATCATATTCAGTAGTTATGTCAAGATAGTGAGGACCCAACATAACCATCAGAAAAGGATGAAGTGCTTCAACTACTCGACAAGTATCTGAATATTGAAATGTTGAACCATAAATATAAAAGGATATAAAACAAGTGTCATTGGATGTGCTAATGGAAAAATGATAAGTTGAATGACAGTTATCAGAGACATAATAATGATCAGATGGGTTGATTAAGGTGTTATCACCCAAAAAAATGAAGCATCATTTGACAAGGTTAAATAGGCTCAGGTGTCAAAAATTGGGTTATAGGATTCATTTTTTTATATGCTTGGTCAAGGGAAATATTAAATTTTTCTTGTTTAAGTTTATCCTAAGGTCTAAACCCACTCATTTCCAAACTCCCTCATGTCACATCACTCATCATTTTCTGACTGATTTCAATTTCCAAGTGTTTGTACCAAAAATTCCATTTTAGCCAAGAAACCACAGTTTCGTAGCAAAATACATTGTGAAAGTCACTTTTTGCTATGAAATTGCTGATAGTTTCGTAGCGAAAACAACCAAATTAACTCTAGAAATACTACGAAAGCGCAGTTTCCTGTATGTCTTGTCAGTCTAGCTGTTAGGTGTCAAAAAATAGTTGGGAAAGGGTAAGTTATATGATATTTGAGTCATGAAGGGATAAAATCAAGGTACATGCTTAGGTCTACATTCATCATGATCAGTTTAGGCATGTATGAGTCATCATAAGGCCATGAGAAGACATCAAAACTTCAAATCCTTTCCTAATTCAGTCATTTCTCATTTCTCATTCCTTCTTGTGTGATATTGAGCTCTAGAGAGCTAGTGCACTAAGCCAAAGTTGTGGCTGGTGTTTTCAAAGGTTTACATTGAGCATCATCAAGTGAGGTTGTGAAGACATTGAAGAAAACATGGTAGAGAAAATAAGGACAAACAAGGGTGGTCAATTCCTGAGATATGAACCTGCAGACATGAATTTGAACAATGAAGACCCAACAACAGCAGAAGTCTTCAGAAGGACAGGTTACCTACAGTTTTGTGAGAAATTACAAGGCTGCCATACACAAGTTTCCAAAGAGTTTTCTTTTAATTTTAGTGGAACAACCACCAAAGTGGGAATGCTAAATATTTCCATCACACCAAAGGTTATTGCAGCTACTACAGGGATCACAAGAGGACATGAGAAGTGGTTCAAAGGTTTCAAGTTTAACATGGAGCAATGAAAAGAATTCATGAAGCCTGAAAACAGTGAAATGGATCTCACCAATGTTGTTCCAAGGAGCTGCATAAAAGACAACTATTGAAAATCGTTGCTCATCATCCAAAAGTAATTTACCTGTGAAGAGAGATACAAAAAAGTATACTCATATCACTTCAAATTACTTTTGCACTTTACTAGTAAGATTTCCCTTGATATGCCTTTCTATTTGCATAGAAGTTTGTCAAAAATGGAAAATAAGGTCCAAGCAAAGTCTGAGGGGAGTGAGACTTCATTATTTCATCATGGTTTAATGAAGTTATTGGTTTTAGATGAACTTCAAAGGTTAATCAGAGACTGGCCCTCATTCTTGTTTGTTAGTGGTTTTGAATTTGATGCTCTTACTCCTTCAAGAACTAAACCTAGGAAAATTCCATCACCATTAGCAGCAGAGTAGAGTGAACCATTGATAGCAGAACCAAGTGAGCCTACAAGAGTAGAACCAAGTGAGCCAATTATGATGGAGACAAAGCAATTGCAAATTTTTGACACACCAAATATCCCACCTGCAAAATAGAAGTCAAAAGTGGTCAAACTTGCAAAACAAAAACAAGATGTGAGTAAACAGGAAACAAAAAGGAGGACAAGGAGCCAAATAGTGGCCTTAGAAGATAAATAAGTGGTTGTAGAGGATAGAGAAATAGCTAAAGGAAATCTTGAATATATCTTACATGCCATTGACATAGATGAAACTCCTATAGTCCAGGTTGAGGACATAAAGGAAGGTGGACAGAAGTTAAAAAAGGCTAAATCTACGAATAAATTAGAATTTGAGGGAGAGGATGCAGGTTTCATGTTCCAAGAAAGAAATCATATGACAAGGCATGCTAGGAAGCTTTTAGAGAGCAGTAAAGAGCTTCCACCACCTACTGTCATGGTCCAATCACCACAAGAGGTCATTAACCTTTCATCACCTACAGAGAAAGATAAAATTAGCAAAACAAAGAAAGGAAAAGAGAAGGTGATCGAAAAAACAGAGTTGCAGCTCCTTGAAGGACAATTGAAATTGGCCAATCATGAAATTGTTGTTATGAAAAGAGAAGAAAGGAAATACAATGTAGAGAAGATTCAATTTGAAAAGATGAAAGCAATTTTGGAAGAACAAGTTGACATTGTTTCCAAGACTTTGGATAACACACAACAGCTTATCAAATGGACCATTCCAGCAAGGAAAGATACCAAACATGTCAAGAGGATGAACACATAGTTGAAAGCCACTAATAGAAGATTAAAAGACCATTTTAAGGACCTCCAGGAGCAGCTTGAACTAATTCATGAAAAGTTAGAGAAAAAAGGCCTTAAAATGACAGTGCTCGAAGAGCCAATAGCTCAACCAATTATAAATGAGGAAGAAATGCCTCAAATATCATAAGGTGAGTTGGTTTATGGTTTTTAAGGATAACGGCATATTAGTAACAAGGTTTTTGCACTTATGAGATTCAATTGTCAAGTTATACAAAGATCTGGAATTTCAGCACTTTTCATCAATTTCGTAGCATGTTAGGCTTGAAGGACAGCAAAACGCTACGAAACTACTGTAGCTGTTATTTTTCCTTTTTGAACCAATTTTGGTAGTTTTCAAGAGGTAAAATTGATGTGGGAGATGTGTCTAAGGATGATGAAGACCATGCCAAAGGAAAGAATCAAAAAATTTTAGGTTAAATGGAATTTTTGAAGCGCTACAAAAGTACGCTATGAAATTGCCTTAATTTCGTAGCGTACTGTGTTGGAGCTCTTTTAGCAGGTTTTGGAGCATTTTCAGACAGTTGGATCTTATCTAAGAGTTAAGGAACCATGAAAATCAGTTATTCAACAATCAAAGACCGTGAAATGAAGATAAATTAGCAGCCAAAGCATTCGTGGAAGAAGAAGTTCATTTGCCTAAAAAACAGGGTTTTGTTTCCATTTTTAGAGGAGGTCAGTTAAGTGGTCATGTAGTGATGAATCCCATTATCCCAATTCGAACATGTGAAAGAATACTTTTCAAAGATGTAATTGTTTTAGAAGATAAGGTTTTTTAATGTAATAATGAGCAGTTTGAGTCCTAGTAGGATAAGGACTGTCAAGTAGGATAGATGCCATTTTGTCATAAATAGATGTTTTATGGTTATGCAAGGTATCATTAGGAAAAAATTCGATGAATCTAGCCAGGAGGTAGATCATCTCATGATGTAACAAGTCTATTAAAGGCCATTGAGTCGAATTTTTCAAGGGTTGGAGATTTTTTGGCAAAGATAGCTTTATGTAATTTGACTGTTTCAGCAATACAGAGATTTGTTACTTGACCAACCTGAGATTCTGATTGAGTTTTTTGTGCCTACCTATCTTATCTATATCTTTTATGTATCCCATTTGTAGTGGTTTTCATTTATAATACTCATAATTCATTCATGTAATGCTCTGACTTCATTTATAGATGAATTAACTCTGTATTTTCCTGTTTCATGTGTGTGTGTACTACTACTAAAAACTCTTACCTGCCTCAACTTCCATGTCAAGTAAGCTCACTAATGAATTACTGAAAGTGTTGACTCCATAAGCCCAATTTTTGCATACTGATACTATTTTCAACCTACACTCAACATAAGCAATTTGTTTCCCAAATAGAGTTAGCCATCTAAACACATATTTATGCAATATCATTAACCCTTTGAGAGAGCCCTCTCAGACTGAAGAGGCTAAGCTTCAGTCAAAATATTGGTTTGAAACAGTTACATGAGATTGTCTGATTAGCAGCTTATCAGGTGCAATTTTGTGATAACATAAGGCATCATATTCCTAGTTTGTAATTAATGAAAATAAATAAATTTGAACAACTATGTGAATGCTCTAAACCATAGAATCAATTTCCTCACATGTTGAATGTGACAAACTATTTATTTGTAACTCGTAACACAGTGCAATAGAATCGTAACCATTGAAAGAAGTGAAAATAAATGTCAGTATAGCAAACACATGAAACCATTCAAAATGTAGTGACCGAAGAAGAATCAGCTTCGCACAATAGCTCGTGCATTCATTATCACTCAATAGGATCCCATGTGCTATGGAGGGAAAGAATTGCAGTACAAAATTCGCAAGAAAAACCAGGAGCTGACTATCAAGAAATAGATTTGATAGGCACGATACTTTGAGCCAAAGATAGTCTTTGAAATTATGAACTTCGCAATTCCATGATTCTATGAGAGATACACATCTCAAACCCGAGTTTTATACGAGGGATTTGCATGAAGATGAATCAAATAAATAATATTCTTGAATTCAATCAGCAGTAAAATATTGGAAATTTGAAAGATCACATCCAAGCTACCAAACATTTTTCTAAAGGAAATTTTCATCGAGTGAAACCATGCAAAGAGAAGGATTGTGAGGGAGAAATCAGATCTGACTTAGTTCAGGGGGCTTACTAGAGTCGTGAGATCCTAACATAACCATAAACAAATGTTGAAGTCCCTCGACTCCCTGGCAGGTCCCGAAACCTTATGGGATTGTAAAATCGCATTTTGAAGATTGAACGAGATCATACATGGTGTGTGAGCAGCTGCTACCACTGGTTTCAATAAAGCCACTGTTCACCAGATGGCATCCATCTCTGTCACTGATTTTACTGGATTTTTTAACTTCAAAAACCATATTACTCAAGTCGAAAGGTTCTTTTGATCACACATTCAAAGATGAATGAAACAAGGAAATTATGTGATCAAGCTAGTTTGAAGAGTTGTCTTCGTGTAAGAGAAGAGATGATGAGGGATGGGAATAGTACTCAATGATTTGATTTTTTTCATTTGCATCATGGATAATCTCACCACCTTGTTCCAATTAAGAGGTCAACTCATCAAATGAAGGAATTGAAGAGCATGGATTATCTTTGCCGTAAGTAGATTAATCGCCAACGGTAGAGCACAAGGGATAGTGAGATGAAGAGGAAGTTTCGATAAGCACATCTTACTTTATTGAATTAGATTCTCGAGCTAAAGTAAAATCTTCATGAGAAACCAAAAGATCGGTCAATACACTTAGGCATTCGTGATTGCATACATCAATAGAGTCATCATCATTGGAATGATTGTTTTCGAAGGCTACAGATTGACTAGAAGAATTGACTACATTTGATTCACTACCAAGATTAGCAGATTGAAAATCATCCAAGAAAGGAAGTGCATCATATTCACATAGAGGATTTTGAAAAAGAGAAGAAAAATTGAAATAATCTTCACCTTCATGCTCCTCTACATGTGTAATGTGACTTCCTTGTATCTAATCGCAATATGAACCAGCAACTCGAAAATCAAGAGTGTGAAAAAATAGTTGGTGGAATAGATTGATTGGGTGGATCATGGTTCAAAGAGTCATGGCAAGTAGATGATAGAGGATAATATAAATCTAGATGATATTTGAGACTAGAGTTATGAAAATTAACATCATCTTGCGGAATGGAGGAGTTAAACTTAACCTCAGGGTTCATGAGCCATTCTAGAATTTCCTCCATTGAATATGAATCATGAAAAATGGAAGAAGAATGAGAAGATGGATTTTGATTTGTGTATTTCCCAAAATTAAAAACATCACAAGGAGGCACCCACATAGGGGATGGAAAAGGAGTAGGACAAGGAACAAAATGAATAATAGGTTCCTCCTCTGAAATTAGAGGAGTCTCATGATTCACAAGAGTTGGAGAAGTGAAAACCTCATGAGGTTTAGATTCAAAATGATTCAAATAAATCTGAACCAAATGTTCAAAAATTTTCTTCCATAAATTCTTATCCATATATTCTTCAAAGAATTCATATCAAAGGTGAAGGAATTGATTATATAAATCCTCAATTGATTCATCAAGCTCCATTTTAAGTTGATTGATTCTTTTGTGAACATCTCGGTAATCATACCAATCGAAAGCTTGGTGAAGCTCCTTAGTAAATTGAAAAAAGAGTGAATGGAAGTGGATGGTAATGTATGAAACCAATGCTTAACATGACCTTCAAGGGTGAGGGTGAATAGAATACACATAGCATCTTCATCATTGATTTGGAAAGTTTTACAAAACTGAAGAAAATCCTTTTTGTTTATGGATAAAAATATACCACCCTCCCCAGTAAACTTGAACTAAGACAAGGCATGAACAAGTTCCAGAGATATTGAAAATTTTCAAGGAGGCAGATTAGAAAAACATTCTGGGATTATTATTTTGGAATGATCCATTTATGATAGGAAATTCAAAACGGACTCAATGGGCTTGTCATTTGGCCCTCCTTTTAGCGCCATTGTTAACGATGTTGGAAATCTGTCAACCAAGGGGTCTCCCCGATGTGAAGTCCCAATTATACCTCACACTGTTTGGAGTAAGATCCCCATCTATAATATCAGCCAAGTTTCCATGTTTTCTTATGGATTTTCCTTGACTCGAACTCTCAGCAAGAGAGAGGAATGTGTGGTGCCTTCGAAAAGAAAGAAGGTGTGCCTTGTGAGTATTCATCTGTAAATGTGTCAAATTTATTCTACTATAGAGGGAAAGATTAAAGTGATCCTCTAAGAGAGAGGTAATAGTACAACCCAAGTAGAGACACACGCAACCAATAAGGATCTCTCTAACAGCCAACGGAATAGTTGTAACAGCCCTGGTGAATATTCCATGTAATAAAGTTAAAAATAATAACCACGGTTGATGGAACACTTATTCCAAGCTTAATGTTGGGAAAAAATATCCTAGTGGATGTTAATTTGGTTTATTATGGATAAGGAAAATTCCAAAGGAAAAGGCAAAGGCTTTGGAAAGAGGCAAAAATTATTTTTGGCACATTTATTTGTGAAAAATAATTAGGAGAAAATGGAGATGAAAGGTCACAAGTTGCATGTGAGGAGGAAAATGAAGGAAAATAATGGAAAATGAAGAAAATAAAGGCCTCTTCTATAAAAAGGCTTTCTAAGGATTAGTTTGCAAGCTTTTTGCTCACATTTTTGGAGCTCCTTCATTATTCTCTCTCTCTCTCTCTCTCTCTCTCTCTCTCTCTCTCTTGGACATTTTAGATTTTCTTGGAGAATTTTGGCATTGGACCAAGAAAGGAAAGAAAGTAGGGAAAAGGAGGAAGCAAGCAAGGAGGAGCAGGAATCAAGAAACTATAGTAGGATTCTTGGTAGGTATCGATTTGCATGTGTATTTTCCTTTCTAGATCTAGCATGCATAGTATTTCATGTGGTTCCTTTCTGTCTTAGCATGGTTTTTCACAGGTGTGATAACGTTTTCAGCCTAACCTTTTCATTTATGTATAGCTTTGATGAGATGGGTTTCTCATACTTCGTTGAGTTAGATTTCTGAATGTATTCAAAGTTGAGTGGGGTGGATCTCTGAAATGACAAACGCATGGCCTAGTGATCCCTGAGCCATACTGTGGATCACGGTAAAGCCCCTGTCTTAGTAACCACTGAGCCATACTATGGGTTGCGGTAAATCCAAATTGTGTGCCTTAGTGGGCCTAGGAATCGGTGAATGGCAGGATATACAGTAAATCCAATGTTGGATTTCTCTTTGTTGGGCATAGTATTCTTGGGATAGGATGTACGATAAATCCTAGAGAGATGGTCTCGGTGTAGAGCCTAGTGACCCCTAGATCAAACTGTGGGTTACGGTAAAGCTTGAGAACTAGGAGGCACTCAAATTCCTCACAGTGTAGGCAGAGAACTCTGGTAGCATCCATGATGTTTTGGTTCATTTTCGGTTGGTTATGAATCACACATTCATGCTTGGAATATGGCACGAGGGTGATTGGTTTAAGAAATATTTGGCTCAACCAATCTATGGTCGGGTGGAACGTGCAAGTGCGACACTAAAGATACACTTTGAGACGACCGTGACAACACTTGTGTGACAGTGCTTAAAACTTTGGGAATGAGTGTCGTAATCCAGTGTTCCTTCTTCTTCTTATTTAATTATCATCCTTTCTCCTCAGTTCCTTGGGTGTCATCTAGCATGTCCTCCTTCTCCATCTCCTTGTGCAGTTTTGGGAGTCAAGGCTTAGTCTTGAGCATTGAGGTTTTGAAATGAGCAGTTCTGGGAGGCATAGACTGCGCATTGCATAGTTCCAAGGGTCAAGGTTACTGCTTGAGGGCTGATACTACGCAATACACAGATTTAGGAGGCATAGAATGTGCATTTGATAGTTCCAAGAGTCAAGGTTGATGCTTGAGGGCTGATACTACGCAATACACAGTTCAGGAGGGCTGGATGAGGCTAGGTTGCTGGGAATTTTCCAAAATTCGACTAAGTGTGGGATCAACGAAACCGATGTGAAAAGTGATATAAATTGAATGTGATCACACACTTAGACACTTGGTGACACAACATAGATTATTCATAACATTATAGCACATACTTCCCCTTATTGTGACAACCTTGTGACAACTTACAACAAGTGCGGCACTAAAGATAGACTTTATGATTATAATGATGACACTTGTGTGATAGTGTGTGTAACTTTGGAAATGAGAGGGAAACATGCCTACATGATAAGAACAACTCATTATCACAAATATTTCCCCTTGAAACAAAACAAAACTCCAATTTACATGATATACGTCAATTCCCATGCCAGAAGATGACACTTGCTATATCAAGATAAAAGTGCGAGCGCACTTGAGATATGTGAATCATAGTGATTAAAGTGACACATGAAAGAGCAAAGATAACATGAAAATTAAATTAATTAGAATGAAATAAAACGAAAGCGATGGCTAAAAACATGAAAACAACACTCGCGAAAATAAAGGTGCGCGAAAGCGATAGTTAGAAAAACTCACCAAAATGGAAGTACAAATGCAACTAGTATGTGAGAAACTATCATTGTTAGTGTGCATTGACTGTTGACATGGATTGGACATCGCACAAGAACAATCTTGATGGAACATGTTATGCTTGTCGAAGATTGCGTAAAAGAATGTGTTCATGCACTTGTTACAGACTAAGCATGTGTGATAAAGTGGCTCCAAAATTTCTGATCCAGGAAGGGAGATCCAAATCATCAGCTGACCAAGAAGTGACTAGGAAACGACTGATTGCAAGATCCATAGTAGACTCCAAAATTCGAGTGTATGCAAAATTTTGGAGGGTGTTTTTCGTAGCAAAAACGCATACCTATATCGAATGTCTATGGTTTTTTTACTCTCATTAGCCTATATATCCTTCAACTTTCATACATAATTGGCATAAGGATCTACATGATTTCACTTTAGAGATACCCAAGGAAACTCGCTCTAGGATTTTTACATGGACCCTATACTAACAAAATAGAGTCAAAGTGTTCCTTGAAAACCTCAAATTAGAAAAATATGCCATTGACCTTTAACTATGCATGAATAACACTGAAATTGAGGTTGTTTTGGGATAAATAAGATCCAAAAAACCTAAAATCCAAATATCCAGTAGAAAAGAAACACATTTTAGAGTAATAAAAGCACCCACAACTAAAATGGACACTCTAAACAGATTCCATACTAAAGAGGAGAAACTCGATATTTCCACCTCAACGACTAGTATGGTGTAAATATGGTAATTGTGACACACACAATACCAAATACTGGCGAAAAATATGGTAATTGAATGAAGAGAAAAGCTAGACCAACCACACTCCCAAACCCAAAACAATGGTTTTAGAAGAATTTAATGTTATACTTCAATTAGGGGAATTTTGAGGTCTAAAATGGGCCTCCTAAGGAAAATGTACATTCGAAATTCACTTTATGATAACCAATCACATTTTAGGAGATGACATCATCCCTAATGGTTGAGGTGCCATTGGTTGAGTTAAAGGTACTTACTTGTCACATTCTCAATGGTGGATAAAAACTCATGGTTAACCATGGTAGTGCTCTAAGTACTTTTAAAATCAAAATAAAGTACTCACAAAAAATGTCATTTCACACTTTTTGAATAAAAATATATTATTTTCATTTCATATTTCTTGAAAGAAACGATGCATATCCCTATACATTTATTATATTATATTATATTTATATAGTATATTAATTACATGTTATTATACAATTTAAATAATATAAATTTTAATTAATAGCACATAATATAATTAAGAATTTATAAATTTATATTTGTATTTTATTTCAAGTTATTTAATTACAAAGGACAAATGCATTAGTTGTTCAATCATAATGACTTTTTCTTGAAAAGATCATTCATATTTATAGTCACATCAATACAATTTTTTTATTAATTTTAGTTTGGCACAACTTTTGAATTAAATTTAACTATGGTTACATGGATTGTGGTGCAAAAAGTCAATTGCAAATTCATAAATATTATTTTATTAGTTTAGCTATTATTTTATTATTTCCTTAGGAGGCCCATTTTAGACCTCAAAATTCCCCTAATCAGTGAGATATATAAGGCACCCATGCCATGAATTTACCTTTCAAATCTTATGTGAAAAATATTTTTCTTTGATCCCACCTTTGATTCATTTGGATTAAGAGGAAGAAGAGCCTTGAACTTCTTCCTATACTAAAGCTAGATATTGAATCCTTCTACAAATAAATTTTGGAAATTAAACACGATCGCTAATCACAATAAGCAAAGAAAGAATCAAATCAAACCACAACACATATAATTTCCCAGGGAAAGGTTCTTGCTCAAAACCCCTCTATCTTCTATTGTATATTCCACAAGGAATCATGAAACAATTACAATGCACTCTTCTCACAAGAGTATCCTGCAATATGCCTATCGTCTCACACTAATCCGGACAAAATCGGGCCAACACTTAGCCAATTCTCAGCCTATCTTCAGCCTGCCTTGCTCACGCAATTCATAAGGAATGAAATCCCTATTCCTTAGGAATTTCAACCTTTCTCAACTGTGTTGAGTATCATGAGCATCTTGTGGTGTTTTAACTGCGTGTGGGCAGTCTGCTAATATCACAACTAATAGTTAACTTCCCTTTAACCTTTGTCTCAACTGGGTTTCCACTGGAACTAACATGCATATAGCTATTAATAGTAAATCATCAATTGCATGGAAGATCATTGATTGTGAATTAAATTTGATTTAATTCACTTGATCTCTCACTAGTGCAACAAATAGTTACAAGTAGTTCAACTCACTCTAACTCACCTACGTGAGTTAACTGATTACTCATGCACTTCACTGCAATTTGAACTCTAAAACACATAGAATCACTCTGCATGCCTCACCAACTACCCTCAACTCGAAATTCATGAGATAAGTGAGTTTGTCACACTCAGTTAACTATTACAAGTGATCATGAGATAAGATTACAATTTATTGTCCAATTTAATTAAGGGATAATTAAATTTGACACATATCCAATTTATTAAATAAATTTAATTGCACACTAATGTATTGCTAGGACCCATCATTACATGACCTACAGTCCCACACTAGTGTAGGTGTTGTCATGTTGCTTATGGATTCCAATTTCATTGTTTCTTGTTGCAAACTTCAACATTCCCTCTCAATAAGAAAGGAATGTCCTTGCATGTGCACATGCACCTCTTTCATGCGACTTGCAACACCTCTCTAGTGTCTCGCACATGCAACTCTTGCATGCAACACTTCTCTAGTGTTTCTCGCACATGCAACTTTTGCATGCAACACTTCTGAAACTGAATAGCCTCCAAACAACTAAATCAGTATAATGCATCTGTCATCAGAGTCTTCTGAATACTACTAGCTATTGAACATGTATAGTGTATTCCCTGCACTGCTAACATCTGCATCCATGCACTCTGCACTGCTGCCAACTCTGATCTGTGCTCTTGTATCTGACCCCTGTCACTCTTATTTATGTCTTCCTGACATCTGAATGCATCAATCTAACTGATCCCTCCTACCACTGTTTTATCGTGGGATCCCCATAGCCAGGCTCGATCCATTAGACACACCATCTCAATGAATCCTACCCAAATTTCTTCTTGGGATTAATTCTGCACATCGCCCCACCTCACACCTGGAGGTATAGCTACATGTACTCCCTCTGCCCATCTGGCTCAAAATTTCTCTGCTTGAGTGGTTTCTGCCACTCCATGATCCTCTGCATGTGGCAACTCCACATCTTGAGGTTCATTCTTTGGAACCAAGAGTTCCTCATATGCATGAAAATCAAGCTCCCTCTCAAGGGACAACTGCATGGCTTTCTCACACTTCCCCATGGTCCATCCCCTGCATGTGTCTATTTGCGTAAGAGTACCATTTTGAAGCTCTGTATAAATCTATTGCATGACCTTCAAATATCCTTGGTGTAGATGGCCCAATATCTTGTTCCATAACTCGCCCTCATCTCGGCTCACCACTTTGTTTGCTTTCCCCATCAATGTTGCACAACCATCTACATCAACTTTATATAGATTCTTCACATGAATCCCAATCTTCTTGGCTTGTTTTTACAGCATCAATTATCACCTCTATATACTTTATGACTTATGTATTGGCCTTATGAAGTCCTTCCATTCAGACCTGATCACACTTATTAAAAAACAATATTTTAAAATCCATACGCGACTCAACCCAGTTTTTTCCGCATGCAGACGCAGGTCCATCCATCGCTGACCCGCGTATGCTATTTAAAATATTAAAAAATATATAATTACCCTATTAAAGAGGTGGGGTTTACATTTTTTCCTGTAACTTAACTACCCCATTCAGTGGCCTAACTGTTCCCCAACTGAAAAAAACTAATTTGAGGAAGTATAAATATACCTCAAGGGAATGGCCTAAGGGAGGAGAGAGAGAATATTATTGATATTATAGCATGTTATAGCCCTGATCAAGTCTGATATTTCTCTGTTCCTCCTGCACTTCCCAGGTTTAGGAAACCCTTATTTCCTTGTGAAGATCACCCCCATTCAATGTGACATCCTTTGTGCACCATTTATGGAAGAAGCTTTGTGAGGCTAGGGCTGGACAAATCCCTAGGACGGTTTTGCTCAAGGCCGTGGCAAATCACAGGTGATTTCTCCACTTTCTCTGTACATGTTATCAATAAAAGAAGTATTGTCTTGTTCTTGATGTCTTTGTGTTATATGTCTCCTATACATGTTTAATGATATTCAATGGTTTATTTCATGTTATATTTATGAGAGTATATATGCTAACATGTTGAAATCTAGGACATATATGCTTTGCAACTAGTTTGTGTGCTCAGTTTTGACTGATTTACAGGTTCTGGAGCACGATGAGTAGCAGAGGGTTTGCACCCTACGGGATCGACCTCAAACAAAGGATAAACGAGTAAGTATAAACAGTTACATTGACCTCCTAAAAAAATCCTTTGCCAGTGCGAGTAACTAAGGGCACCAATCCATATCGGTAGTCGGAAGTAACAGTCTTAGGTCATGATTCAGAAAATAGGAGAGGGGGTATCTCTCTTCTATGCCTTCACTATCCCCCGCACTTAACTCTCTAGAGGTACAGCTTTCCCAATCCACTTAACGGAATTTTATTTCACTCATTAATCAACTTTCTATGTTTGACAGTTTTGAGCGGCCTTAGAGAGTTAAATCTCCACTCACCTATTCCAAGGCTCTATGACCTAGCCAGTTGGTGTATGATTAATGAAAATACAAAAAAAATCTAGTTCATTTTAATTAGATCGCTTTATTTTAAATGGTTTTTATTTAAGTCATAGGCAGATGGAGATGAAACTAATGATGTTTTTCGACGCAAAAGAAATCAATGAAAACCTATGACATGAAGATGAAATATTTTTCTTTCAATGAAAAGATATTTCTAAATAGGTTCTACGAAGCTATTAATAAACAAAAACTTGTTTTTTCTTTTCAATTATCTATCTTCACACACTTCAGAAAACTATCAAAAAGACTAAAATGTTTCAGTGCAACTAATGCAAAAACTACCAATGATATGAAAATTATAGGACTACTCACTAAGGAAGCAAAAAGAGTTTCTAAACAAGATCAGTTCGATCACTTTGACAGACAAGCAAGGCAAGTCCCAACAAGAACTCCTTTGCACACAATAATGCCCAAAAAAAACTTGATATAAAAGAGAGAGAAACCCAAACAAGGACTCCTTTCGCAACCAAGAAAATGAACCAAAAACAAGAAACTAACAAGTTTCTTCAAAATGGATGAAAACCATAAAAAGAAAACCAAAGCAAAAGAAACGGAAAACAAATATTTTTTTTTCCTTTTCACTTTTAAGGAAACGAAAAAAAAAATTCAATGAGACAAGCACAAAACTACCAAAGGTCCAAAATCAATAAAATGAGCCACAAGGAGACTTCAAAATGCACAAGCCAACTATGTTACTTTCGTAGCAGGACTCAAATGAACAAGAAGAAGTAACCGACCCAAGAAACTGACTTAGAACAATAGCACAAACTTCCAGCAAACAAAAATTTCAAGAAACCAAGAAAAGGAAACTTCAAGATTTGCTAGAAAGAGAATCCCAAGAAACAAGAAAACCAAAGAAGTCAAGAAGGAAAAAAACCAAAAAGAGAATTAATGCATAAGGAAAACATGAGAAAATGGACAAAGGCTCATTGTTCTGAATGGTCAAAACAGCCAAGAACTCCAGAAAGAAGTCTTGGTGCTACAGTCGTAATTGAGACTTCACCAAACAGACAAAACCCTAGAATGACTATGTCTTCACTTGAAAAAGAGAGGAATTGACATATAGCCACAAGAATCACAGTCCAGACACCTAAGAGGTTACACAGGAGTGACCAACCATAGACAGGAAAGACTTACAGGGCCTTAAAATTCAAATTTTCAAAATTTACTTGGCATATGTGGTTTCCTTATGTGCAACACACGTGAATACACGAATTTATCCAAATAAACACGTGCATACGAGGGTTCTATTGGAGAAAACACTAGGCATATGTGACTGTGTACAGACGAAGTATCGTATAGAAAATGAAATAAGGAAAAAAGCAAAATCGAGGCTTGATCTAGAAGATCAGGACTTCTGCCTGGTTGGGAAAAGAACCTACTAGACTGAAAAAGTGATTAAACTGTTAGGGAACCCACGAGACAAATAAAAACAACCCAAAATAGGAATTACACGGATTTAATCCCCAATGGATTCACTAGTTCTGTTATGGGAAAATCTACCCTAAGGCCTGGGTTGAGGGACCTAACAGAGTAGATGGCATATCATCACAAGAAGCACTCTAATTATCATTTTTTATGCTTGAACTAGATAAATGAGGATTGTGGACCTTACCTGTTTATCCTTCATTTGAGCTTGATCATGTAGGGTGAAAACCCTCTGCTACTCCTCATGGTCCAGAACCTGCAAATCAATCAAAATAGAGCACACAAACTAGTTACAAAACATATATGTCCTAGATGTCAGCATGTTAGCATATATAATCTCATAAAGATAACATGAAATAAACCACTCAAGATCATTAGACATGTATAGGATACATATAACACAAAGACATCAGGAAAAAGACAGTACTTATTTTATTGATAACATGTACATAGAAAGTGGAGAAATCACCTGAGATCTGTCACGGCCTTGAGCAAAACCATCCTCTGGATTCATCCAGCCCTAGCCTCATAAAGCTTCTTCCATAAATGGTGCACAAAGGATTTCACATAGAATGGGGGTGATCATCACAAGGAAACAAGGGTTTCCTGAACCTAGGAAGAGTGGGAGGCACAGGGAAATATCAGACTTGATCAGAGTTATAACAAGCTATAATATTCTCTCTCCCCTCCCTTAGGCCATTCCCTTGAGGTGTATTTATACTTCCTCAAATTAATTTTTTCAGTTGGGGAATAGTTAGGCCATGGGCTGGGGTAGTTAAGTTACAGGAAAACCGTAAACCCCGCCTCTTTAATAGGGGAATTATATATTTTTTAATATTTTAAATAGTATATGCGGGTTAGCTATGGATGGACTCGTGTCTGCACGCGGAAAAAACTGGGCAGAGTCACGTATGGATTTTAAAATATTGTTCTTTAATAAGTGTGATCAAGTCTAAATGGAAGGGTTGCCCAAGTCCAATGCATAAGTCATCAAGTATATAGAGGTGATAAATTATGCTATAACAACAAGCCAAGAAGATTGGGATTCATGTGAATAATTTCTATAAACTTGATGTAGATGGTTGTGGAGCATTGATGGGGAAAGTAGACAAAGTGGTGAGCCAGGATGAGGGTGAGTTATGGCACAAGAGATTGGGAAATCTACACCACGGACATTTGAAGGTCCTGCAATAGATTTATATGGAGCTTCAAAAGGGTACTCTTGCGCAGATGAAACATGCAGAGGATGGACCATGGGGAAGTGTGAGAAAGCCATGCAATTGTCCCTTGAGAGGGAGCTTGATTTGCATGCAGATGAGGAACTCTTGGTCCAAAGAATGAACCTCAAGATGTGGAGGACCATGGAGTGGGAGAAACCACTCAAGCAGATAAATTTTGAGAGATGTGATTTTTTATTCATATCTATCCTCCAAAGGGTTATAAATCAGATGGAGTCTTCATGCGGTCCTGATCTTTGGTCTTCTTTCATAATCTTGTGTTCCTTCATCTTCTTGTCTGGTGATCATCCTTTCCCCTTGACTCCTTAGGTTTCATCTAGCATATCTTCCTTCTCCATCTCCTTCTTCATCATCTTTCTATAGCATGGTAGAGTTCCTGTACCTGAAATCCACTCATGGCAAGATGACATCAGTGTGATAATTCCCTAGTCTAATATGTTTCATGATAATATGTTAATTGAGTCGGAATCGGTGGTAGGCCAAGGGAGAGGCTCAGTGACTACGTAGTTGTGCAGCTCAGGAAATCAAGGGTGGAGATTGAGCTCTCAAACTGCGCAATGCATAGTTCAAGCTAGAATGAGGAAGAATATTACGAGGTTTGGGAGCTTAGTGAACAAGGCTGAGGGGTTGGGCACCGATTCAGCCAACTTCATAGTTCTGGAAGATAGAGGAGAATAGCTGATTGCGCAATTGTGTAGTTCAGGAGCTCAAGGTTGAGGCCTGAGCCTTGAGACTGTGCAATGTGCAATTTGTTCTGGGCTGGAGAGAAAGATTGTGTATTTTTGTGAGTCATGGCTTGGGATTGAGCATTGATGTTGTGAAATGTGCAGTTTTGGGAGGCAAAGACTATGCATTGCATAGTTCCAAGAGACATTTTTGTTGACTGCGGGTTGATACTGCGCAATGAGTAGTTCAAGAGGGCTAGATGAGGCTAGGTCGCTGGGAATTTTCTGAAATTTGGCTATGTGTGGGATCAGTGAAACCGATGTGAAAAGTGATAGAACTTGACTATGATCACACACTTAGACACTTAGTGACACAACATAGATCATCCAGAACATAATAACATATACTTCCCTTAGTGTAAAAACCTTGTGACAACTTACGACAAGTGTGGCACTAAAGATAGACTTTGTGATGATAATGACGACACTTGTGTGATAGTGTGTGGAACTTTGTAAATGAGTTTGAAACATGCCTACATGATAATAATGACTCATTATCAGAAATATTGTTTCTTGAAACAAACCAAAACTCCACTTTGCATGTTAAGAGGAAATTCCCATGCTAGAATATGACACTTTTTATATGAAGATAAAAGTGTGAGTGACACTTGCGATATGTGAACGATAGTGAAAGTGACACATGGCATAGTAAATATAAAATTAAAATAAAACTAATTAGATTTAAATCAAACAAAAGCGACAGCCTAAAACATGTAAACGGAACTCGTGAAAAAAAAGGTGCACTAAAGTGACAGTTTTCAAAACTCACCAAAATGGAAGTACAAACGCAGCTAGAATGTGATAAAATGTTTTTTTCAGTGTGCATTGATTGTCAACATGGATTGGAAATTCTACAAGCACAATATTGATGGAATGTGCCATGATTTTCCAAGCTTGCATAAAATAATGTTCTCATCATGCGCTTGTTACGGATTGAGCATGTGTGAGCAAGTGAATTCGACTCTTCTGGTCCAAGAAGAGAGATCAAAAGCACCATCTGACTAAGAAGTGACTATGGAATGAATGATCACAAGTTTGATTCATATTAGGCTCCCAAATTTGAGTGTACACAAAATTTTGGAGGGTTTTTGTCACAATGACAACCCTTGGTGACACACTAGTAGAACTCTAACTTCTCTACCTTGGTCAATTCTTTCGTGCGGGGTCTATTTCTTCAAGAAGTATTGATTTATCATTTAGATTACCATGGCTTCTCCACTTACCCCATGCATAAACATAGTCCCCTCCATTCCTTTACTCATTTAAACACAAACATAAGACCAGTGATCACACAATGTTTCGAATCAGGATAGGGTGATAAAGTTCACAAGATTTAGATTTTCAAAGTACAAATTTTCATCTCTGGTGTTGCTCCGCTACCAGTAGGCCTAGAAAGTACCTCGACAGAGTCACTTCAAAAACACAAACATTTCTCTGCTATCAGCGAGAGTGGACAGTACCCCGGTGGATTTTATTGCTTCACCTCTCTACATAGGAATCCTCTCTTCTTTCACCTTTATTTATTTATTTATATAGGAATGTGCATCGACACTTATTTGTTTCATAGGTGGAATAGGGATCTAAACTTATTAAGAGTGGGAAATTTTTTCCCTTTAGAGAATCATATATAAGACCTTTGATATTTTTTTTCTCATTTATATTTCTTTTTCAAAGGAGAGGAGATTGAGATCACTAGCTCATACACCGATCTGGGGGTACTATTCATAGGACCTCACTTTATCTTGTGGCCTACACTCCAGCCTCGAATCAACAAGGGCTATGGATCCTTGGCCCTTCTCGAGAGACAATGTTTTCAGTTTCATTTCAGGACATATCAGCCAAGGTGTCACTGATGGACAGTCTTGTTCGACCCACAGTTATATATGCCTCAGAGGTTTGGGGTCCTAGCTTACTAGAGTCTGATTGGTCTTCTGGAGAGAGAGTGTAGATCACCCTTCTTCGTCGCATCATTCAGTGCAAGCAAACAATTCCTCAGCCCATCATTCTTGCAGAGTTTGGACCTCACCCCCTTCGCCTTGAGACAGTGTTTGGTATCATCTCTCTTCTTCACTGTGTTTGGGATTTTTCGGATACAGCACAGGGGTGAGAACGATATCCATACTTGGCCTACCTTTCATCAAATTCCATTGCAATAGCGAGTCCTTCGGCTCAATCCCGATGTTGGTATGCTAGACACTACTACATTTGATGGAAATTCCGACACTTGGTTCCAACACTTTTGACCAAATGTCGGAAATTTCCTCAAATTTTTTCCATCCCGCCCGAAACCGTCGCTATACCGAAATTTATAGAAAAGTGTCGCAATACCGACACTTAGAAAAGTGTCACAATTGCGACGTTTGGAGGAAGACGTCGCAATTGCGACACTATGGCCCAAAGCGTCGCTATTGAGACGACTCCAATCGTCGCAAGTGCGACACAATGTCTAGGTGTCGCCATTGCGACGTTTAGGTACCCGTCGCAATAGCGACGCTTTTTCCGCCGTCGGTATAACGACACTTATATGCGCGCCACATAAAAATACGAAACTTATATGCGTGCTACATAAAAATTCGAAACTTATATGCGCGCTACATAAAAATGATTTTATTGTTTCGTATGCGTCGCAATAGCTACATTAACGTCTGATATGACGCACGCATTCACCCTCCGCTTTTGCAGAACAACATTTTCCCTCAGCTCTTGCATAACAGCATTTGCCCTCAGCATTCGCGCTCAGCTCTTGCAGAACAGTATTTTCCCTCAGCATTCGCCCTCAGCGTTCGCCCTCAGCTCTTGCAGAACAGCATTCGCCCTCAGCTCTTGCAAAATGGTAAGTTCTTACTGCAGGCCCTTCCTCCTATAGTAGGGTTGACTCTATTTGGGTTTTTTGGTCAATTCCATTGGATTGTGTTAGGCTGTAGGGTTCTCTGTAGATGTCAAGAATCAAGATTCAATACCCTCTATTATCTTCATCACCCAATACAAGATTTAAATTTTTCCCAAAGAAACGCTTACTAATTTGGTAGCCATTATTTCTCCCTGCTTTAAAAACCCTACATTTAAATGAAAACAAGCATTGCATTTCAAGTACAAAAATCTATTAGTGTTCAAATGTACATGTGTGCTACATTAACGTCTGATATCACGTGCACATTCGCCCTCCGCTCTTGCAGAATAGCGTTCGCCCTCAGCATTTGCCCTCAGCTCTTGCAGAACAGCATTCGCCCTCAGCATTCGCCCTGAGCTCTTGCAAAACAGCATTCGCCCTCAGCATTCGCCCTCAGCTCTTGCAGAACAACATTCACCCTGGATTCTCCCTCAGCTCTTTTAGAACAGCATTCGCCCTGCATTGTCCCTCAGCTCTTGCAGAACAGCATTTTCCCTCAGCATTCGCCCTCAGCGTTCGCCCTCAGCTCTTGCAAAATGGTAAGTTCTTACTGCACGCCCTTCCTCCTATAGTAGGGTTGACTCTATTTGGGTTTTTTTGGTCAATTCCATTGGATTGTGTTAGGCTATATGGTTCTCTCTAGATGTCAAGAATCAAGATTCAATACCCTCTATTATCTTCATCGCCCAATACAAGATTTAAATTTTTCCCAAAGAAACGCTTATTAATTTGGCAGCCATTATTTCTCCCTGCTTTAAAAAACCTACATTTAAATGAAAACAAGCATTGCATTTCAACTACAAAAATCTATTAGTGCTCAAATGTACATGTGTGCATCACTTGTGTAGGGTATTCCTTTTCCACTTGCACATTATCCAAGAATGTGTGCAGTATAGTTCATATTTTTTGTGATTTAGATTGTCTTGAAAAAGGAAAGGTAAATTATTTCCCATGGAAAAAGAAGGTTTTCCTTTTTTATAGGTTGTTTGGACTTACGTGGAAAAATTTATGGTATGCCTTTCATATTATGTAGTTTAAATTTGAATTAACAGATTATTCTACATGAAAATATAATTACCTATGTGATGTCCTTCATCGCTAATTAAAATTATAGGGTTTCAATTTCCTAGACTCTAACTCATCTGATGCTAAATTCTAGGTTCTCATTGGTGGATCACTCTTCCATTGATTTCCTTTCCCTCTGGATCTTGTCATACTTTAAAAGTCATCAATGATACCTATATTATTTCAGGTATCCCAAAAGGCTTTATAGTAGAACATATTGTGAAGTTTTTTTGACACTTGAGGATTCTTTTTAGAACTGCAACACGGTCTATGCTATTGAGTTATATACCAAGCAACTTGTCCTTAATAACCACACTATGAGGTAGATTCAACCAGTTTGAACTTGTTGGGACATAGCATATGAAGTTGTGTGATGAGTCCATATCACAGGTCTATTATGGTGACAAAAGTGAAGACAAGTAATGATAGTTATTATGTTAACATTACTAGAAACATTTTTGAAATTATCCATGCTATCAAGATGTCAAAATTCCAGGCATTAGGTGTCAATACTCGTAGCTAATAGATAATAATAATAATATAAAAAAATCAAAACTTTATTCTTGCAATATGATTGTTACACATTGGTAACCTAGTTCATGAGTTACTATCACCCAAAGATTGCAAAACAAACTTAAAATATAAATTAAACCAACATGAGAATCCAACTAAGGGTTTCTCGACAAAATCATGCCATAACCTGGCATTTTGAAACCCAAATTTTAATCCATCATAAGTAATACAATGCAAACTCAGATGGATTTTCAATGCATGTTTGCATGCTACACTTATTCTCTGTCTAGATATCATTTTTTAAATGGAACCATTAGTCAAGCCCACAGTGCTTTTTATGTGAAAAAATTCAGCTCTATTTGATCTCTATTTGAGCTCTTTTTTGCTCCACCGCCTCCATAAACTAGTGTTACACGGGGTCTCGCCCCCCCACCTAGGGGTCTAGATTCCTTGCCCCCTCGTGATCCGAGGTCTTGGGGACTTCTAGGGGATGTTTCCCTCACGCCCCCTCATGCCCCCGCACACCTCCTTTCACGCCCCCTCACACCCCCCTTCACACCCCCTCACGTCCCCTCACCGCCCCTTTTAGTTTATGGTTTCGTGTTAAAAGTTGATGTGCCACTTAGCATATTTGAGAATCCAAGTGATTCAGATTCAGATGGTGACATGGTTGATCTTGATATATTCGTGCGGAAGTTGGATGCAGAGACTAGTGGGGCATTAACTTGAGCATTTATGCTCATTTATCATTATGATGATATCATTTGATATTCATATGTTATGTTTTATGTTTTATGTTTTAGACATAACTTATTTGCGTTTAAGTTTTATGTTTTAGACTTGAGTTGTAAACTTCAGTTTAAACTCTATTTTGAATCTTGATATAATATGTCATATGATATCTTAAACTTTATTTTCATTGTACATTGTTAGTAGTTACATTAATGATTATATAGGTACAAACTTACAAACTTACATGCATGATTGTATGATGTATGTTTTAACTTTTAACTTTTAAATTTGTTTCAATTATATGATTCATCATTCATCGATTTGTAATTTTATCATTTATGATTTATCTTTCATGATGCAAGTGTATGATGATTGTATATACATTCCTTGCAAAAATATAGTTCCATTTTAAATATTAAATTTTATAATTTTTATGACCCCGACGTCCCCCCACGTTTCTTGAAAATTGGTAGGGAGCTTTTGCATAGGCCGCTCCCGCGCTCCCTCGTCCCCTCGCTCCCACCTCCAGGGGACTTGGTGGAACATTTCCATAAACATATGCAAACATATATCATGATCTTGGAATCCATTACATATGTATGTGCCAATGTTCCATAATCTTGCCCCATCATCAATTTAAGAAATTTCCATTGACTATCAAATTATGGAGGGGGGGAACTTTTTGTTGCAACATTTGGCTCAAAATCAGGGACCATCTTCGTATGAGGTGAATGAGAACTATAGCTATTTGAAGAAGTAGATTAGTGCCTTTTCCTCTGGCCATGGAGTCATATACAGTCATCCATCACAAAAATTTGTCTTTGTTCATTCTCACCTTGAAAGTTGCAAAAATTCATGCCCTAATTGGAACGACACTAAATTTGAAAGATATAATAAAAATGCAAGCTAGAAGTGCCCTATTAATACAAAGGGAAAACCTTCCTACCTACCCTAACTGAGATAAATTTTTATTGAATAGGAAACATGATATTGCCAATGGAGTTGATCCAACAACTTGTTAAATGTATGGGACTAAATCATGCATTTGATTTCCAGGGAAACATGCGCATGAAGAGAAAAGGTGCAGAATTAATGGAAAATCCATACATGCCACTTATAAAAACTACACCGAAAGGTCAAAAAATACTTAAGGCCTTAACTTAATTTGAATCCAAAAATGACAAAACGGGATTAGTGAAAACACGAGAGTGGTGTGGGTGAAAAACATAAATAAAAAGTGAGGATACCTTTCCCCAAGATGCCTTTGTCACCGTTGTATGAAAACATGTTTTCCTTTCCCTTTATACATGCAAGTGAATGCATTATAGGTATGGTGTTTTCCAAGAATAGGAGAAGCCTACTTAAATATATCATTCGTGGATTGAATGTTTGGGTGCCTTAATGTGCAATGACATGTTTCCAGGACTGAATTCAATGCAAGGCATATTTGAAACTCTAACTCTGTCTTCCGATGTCTTACTAGAAATTATTTCAGTTTTCATTTTGTGTTTTCAAGTTAGATATTGTTTTCAAGTTTTTACATTTATAATTTTATTGCAATGTGTCAGACTGATCAGAGCAGTGCAGGAACAACCCCGAGACGGGATGATCGCGGAAAGAGGCCAGCGGAAGAACATGTAAAGTGCCAGCATTGCTCTATCTTCAAGTATTTTAGTTATTTACATAATTGAAATAATATTAATTTTGTTCAAATATGCAGACACCTAGCCATGGTACGCTTGATGATTCCCTCTTTGAGGAAGAGCTTTCTTCATCCCTATCTCCAGTGTTCTTGTTGCAAAAAAAGGCACGAGATGCAAGGTCGGAATTTAATGCTTTGATAGACGCGCCTCAAACACCTGAAATAGAAGAGAGGATACAACATCTTATGAGGCAGCTAGAAAGATATCAGGTAATAATAAAAAGTCAAAATGATATTTTTTTTGTTCTGCATGAGATGAATTGTGATAGTTTTATTTTTAATTTTTACATTGACTAAACTAACAAAAATTTCTTTTGTATGTAGCGTTTTCTGGCATTTGCTGAACCCGGTGTTGGTGGTAGTGGGACACAAGGGCAAGAGATTGCCCAACAACCCTCTCGTACACCTTCTATTCCTTTAGGTGCTAGCCAAGAAACACACCCTGCCCAAGCAGACACCCAGCCAACCGCTGAACGTGTTGACAATGATGAGGCTGATATGGCCAACTACATTATTGCGTTTCCTGGAGCTACACGTGTCAGCTCCATAGGGACCATTAATGGCACGTTGTTGGTGAAAGATGAGGGTGTCCCTATAAAGCATGTACAACTCCCAGGTAAATTTTAATATTTTAACTATTTCATGTACTTTATCTAAAACATATTTATCATGATTTTTATTTTTAAATTAATGATAATATCTTCTTTTTCTTTTGGTTTTATTCTGTGTAGGAAACAATGAGTTCTACAGGATTCTGGAGAGCCATGCGTTGGTAATTTTTGGCCCAAACATACGTACAGGGTGGAATTCCCAGAATTCCAACCTGAAAAAAGAACTTCTAGATTATCTAGAAGCCCTTTTTGGGGTCGGCACATTTGACAGAACAGCGGTGGCTCGGGTAGCTGGAAAATATTTGAAATATACCAGGGACACCTATAGGACGCAATTGCAATTTAACCCTAGATATGAGCGTCCTCTCACAGTTCCAGAGAGTGAGTGGAGAGCACTCATCCATGACGGAAAAGAGAAAAGGGCAAAGAAATAAGGAAAAATGCCAACTGGACCCGCAAGGTAAATTACAACTTTAATTCAATAGCTTTAATTTTCTTTATGTCTAAAATAAAAGTGTGCTACGTCATATCTAACTTCAATCTTTTGATGTTAGGTTACCTGACACCTCAAAGGCAACCAAAGCTAGGATTGAGAAAAAGGGCCATCACAAGCTCGGCCAGGGTGGCTACTTGAAATTAGCTGCAAGAATTGTAATTAAGTAGCTAAACATCTTATAATTAATTGTATCGCCTTCCAACGTTTTTGTAATCCTATCGGATATGATTAAAAATACACAATCATATATAATGTAGGGTGATGACTTTGGAACAATAACTACAGAGGAAGATAAAAATACTGCTTTCCGTTTTGGCTATCAAGCTGTAGTTGAACGTCGCAGAAGCTTGGGGCAGGTCCCAAGATCTACAATGCCTGATAAGGTAAAACATTAACCTTTCAATATTTTTGTTTTCGTCCATAAATTTAATGTCTAACAACTTTGTTTAAATCGGGGGAGCAACACTACCGACGAGGTAAATAACCCAGTTTTAGAGCCAGATGTAGATGATCCTCTCGTGCAACCTGATCATTGTAGTGGGGACCAGGCCGACAATGCTGCTATCAGTGAGGGCCGTGACGGTAATTAATTTCCACTTATATTTTTTTCTAATTATACCTTGATGGTTTTCCTTATAACATTTTTTGTTTAAATGACAGAGAATGTTTCCCTTGAGGATCTTACCACCAGAGAGGAAGACAGGGCAACAGTCCCAATGGCGACAACTGGTGCACCAGGTAAATAATCTCATTGCAATTTTTTTTATTAATATTACCGAACTAGTTCAATGATATTCAAAAACTGACAATTAAAATTTAATATTATCTGTTTTTGTAGGCAATGCCCCGTCACTGGATGAGACCAGACATCGTGACTACGCAACTAGGTCAGCGCCGACAACTGGTGCACCAGGTAAATAATCTCATTGCAATTTTTTATATTAATATTACCGAACTAGTTCAATGATATTTAAAAACTGACAATTAAAATTTAATATTATCTGTTTTTGTAGGCGATGCCCCGTCACTGGATGAGCCCAAACATCGTGAATACGCAACTAGGTCAGCAGTGCAGGTTGAAAGGCACGAAACAGGAGCAGAGCACGATGATATTGATGATGTAATTAGGAGCTTTAAAAATAGGAAGAAGAAAAAGAAAATTTGACAATGTAAAATATTGCATTATTATAAGACAAACGTTACCATACTTGGAACGTTTTTTGCGTTATATAAAAAACTCATTTATCATACTATTTTTATGTCAAGCATTAATTGCAATGTTTCCTTGCGTACTTTTTGTTGAATTGTTTTTTTATTAGTTATTGAATATTTTTTTTTATGCTCACGAAAGTAAAAAATGAAATATAGATTGGGTATTGGGGAATTGAGAGTGATGTGAGGGGGGGGGAGGGGCCATAAGAGCTTCCACCTTCACGTGGTTGGCCCTGTTTAGTAGAGAATAATTTATTGGAGCGATTTAATCTTGGAGCAAACCTCCCTTGATCAAGCGTAGCAACAAAAAAGTCACTGTTGACTTAGTTGCTACTCTTTCAGATCGTGGGAGGCTTGTTCCAAGTTCATGCGACTCCAATAAATTGTTCTTGAAACGAAGAGGAGCTTATTCGGGTATGTTTTGACATTTTCAACATATGTTCTAACATTATCATAAGAATGCATCTTAGAGTAAAAATACTACATCAATTACTTGTATTTATTGTATAGATAATGATGGATTTTGATTGACTTGGCAGTGCAGGTACAAATCCTCTTGCATCATGAGCAATACAACTTGTCAACCAGGGTCATGTCCGGGATATTTTTGCTTGTGCGCTTGACCAGGTTCGTAATGTCACATTTTGTAAGTTCCTTTACAGTTCATAATTCAATATTAAGCTTGTTCACGATTATTATCTAGGTTTTTTATATGTGTTTTTTCATCTATTTGATTGTAAGCAACTATGCATGTTTCCTATTGTTCACTATGATTTCTCCCATTACCACTCCCAGGATGAATCCGACTTTATTGTTACATAGGTTACTTTATTGTTACTATGATTTCTCCATTTACGATTTCATAGGTTACATCATGTAAAGTTGTCAATCTCGGGTTGGTGATGAGCTTTAGTTCTCCAGATTTGGGGCTTTTCTGATATTTTCTCCCTCATGTCATTCTTGCATCACCTCGTTGTTTGAGCATGCCAATTGTCTACCACTTGTACCAATTGGCACATGTCAATCTCTGAGTGGTGCCACATTTCACCTATTTTCAGTGAGAGTTTAGGGTTTCTCTAACATAGCTTCAGAAATCCGATTCAGTGCCTGCTTCAATATTGTCACATAATACTTATGGTTTGGATTGATGAGCATGTTCTGAATGGTTGGTTGATTCATAAGAACCACCCATATAGTCATCTTGAGATATTTTAGAAGATTTCTCGGGTTTCCTTTGTCACTGTTTCTAGTGGGTGGGATGGTGTGGGGTGATCCATCAATACTGGTGCTCTTGTAGTAGGGAATTTGTTTTTGGGGATATAAAGGAGCATTTGATGTAGATATCCCATTGGATGCATTCATAGATGGGAACGAGAGGTCAATAATTTAAATTAAAAATATGCAACCTCTAGCATGGCAACCTGAAGGCCGCGAGAGACACTGGTTAAAGATTGTTTTGTGTTGGCCTTAATATAGTCGTGATTTCTTTATATTATCTTAATGCAAATATATAGTCCAGTCTCATTAAAATGAGGATTGTGGTTGTATTTCTCTTTGGTTGTTTCTCTCTTAATGCTCCAGAAGTTGCCAAAAGTTGCGATAGTTGTTTAGTTTGCCTATTACAACTTAAAAGTAGTTTTTAGCAATGGGAGTCATGTTTTTTTAAGGTTCATACTAATATGAAGATCTTGTAATTCTAAATTCAGCATAAGAGAATATGTCCTCTGCTTTGGGCGGTATGACAACAATTGCCACATCTACCTCATTGGGTAACAATGGAAAGGGGAAGAAGTTGGGTGCAATGTTTGATAATTATCGCAGACAATTGTCTTCTCTTTCAGTTTTTTCACCCATTTCCTTTAATCGCTCAAGCAGAAGAGGGACTCTGAGATTACGTGACAGAGAGAAGGTAGTTAATAAAAGAGCTATGGAAAAGGAGTTGTACTTCAACAAGGATGGCTCAGTGACAAAAAAATTGCAGGTCAGAGAAAAAATTATGTTTAAAGGAAGGTCACCTACACGTGAAACTTCATTGCAGTGGATCTTTCCTTGTCCACTTATATTCGATTTTAATGTGTTATTTTAATTTTTCATGGAGGGTTGTTTTGGCATATGGTCTGGCATTCAATTGCACACTTACTGAAAGCATTTTCAATTTGTCTTGCGGGCGGTGTGAACAAACTTGCTGATCTTGTTGGAGTCACCCTTGGGGCGAAGGGAAAATTTTTGTCTTGGAGAGCAAGCATGGTTCTCCGAAAATAGTTAATGATGGTGTGACAGTAGCTAAGGAGGTAATTTTTAGATGTGTGCTCTGGTTTTCTTTTTAATGTTGTATTAGTTCCCCCTCTTAAATGTCTTAGATTTGGTAGGCATAATTTGAAAACTCAAAGGTGAAAGGAAACATATTTGGTACCCAGTGGTCTACTTGGCCTATGGACTAGCCACATTAGAGTAATGCATAAAGCTTTTCACAACAATAAAAGGAAAGGGTTATGGGTGAGTCAAATTTTATTGTTATTGACAGTGTAATGAAATGTATCTCAATGCTATGGTTTTGGCCTTTTTATTGGTTGAATTAGAGGACCCAATTGAAAATATTGGGGCCAAGTTGGTAAGGCAAGCTGCGGCAAAGACAAATGATTTATTTGGGGATGGAACCACAACATTTGTTGTTCTTGCACATGTTGGAATATTGAAAAATTCCAGAACAATGAATGGAGAATAAATCTCCCTTCCTCTAACACAGAGAAAATAAAAATTTCTTTGACAGGAGACAGAGTTTCAATACTTTGAAAACAAACTTCTATTCCCTTCAATAACTCAAAAAAAAACTATTACACTACTTCCTCATTGAGAGGGATTACAAAATTATGACTGCTACAAAACGCAGTGCATAAAACCAACTCACTGTCTATTCAAAACAAACATACTCTGTCTCTAAAACACTCTGCTGTGTTTTTCACTTTCGCACTGCTATGCATACACACTTAAAAAGTTACACTCGGTCTTTCACTTTTTACACACTGCTGTGTAATAAAAAATTTACGTACTGTCTATAAAAAAAACTACCAAGATTTTTTGTCCTTTTTATTTTTATATGTCGTAACATATAAAACATATTATAATAAACCCTCTTTTTAAAAAATAAAATTAAAACTAAATTCTATGGCCCACCTTTCATTTCGCATATGATATATATATAACATATGTTTAAAACATATGTATATATTAAACTATCAAAACATTAAAGAACCCTTTCCATCGGACTTCAAAAGTCTGAATAGATTGAATTTCAAACCAAATTTGCGTTCCAAAATGGGATGTTGACGTCTGCCTAATTTTAACTCGAATTCTCAATCCAATGTGCCCTATAAAAAATTCGGGTCCGGTTTTCAGGTTTTCAGATTCCCTTCAATTTCATGCGATCCAATATTAATGCTCCACATGTCCTCCTTTTGAATTTACAAACTGTCGGGTAAATTTCTGTTTGTTTAATTTCTGGTTGGTGAATTGCGTTAATGCTGGTTGTTGTGTTTAAATACAATCCTGTACAGAAATATGGCTGCGACCGTCTACAAAAAAAACTTGCAGGAATTTTAAATGCTGAATTAAATTTCTAGATGGCATGCAAGCAACCTCCAAAAAAAAATGTTGCTGCTGCATCCGTCCTTCTGCTGCAGCAGTTGAAGTTAAAATTCAACAGCACAGGGTTTAATAAGTGAGGGTGTAAAGGTAAATTTTTGTCGATAGTACTGGATTAAGATCATCTATTCATTTTTGTAGGGTCTTATGGTGTTTGGTTTTTTAGTTTTGTGTTGGGCTTATTGAGTCTAAGATAGTTTTTGAGTGAAAAAATTGCTATCAGGTATTAAAAAATTTTGGTTCTTTTGTCAAAATTTATGAGCTTGTTAGGAAATACAAAACTGACAATGGTTCTATCTTAAATTTGTGGAAAATAATTTGAAATGAAACCTTTTTGTTTAGGTTGTTGCAGCAGGTGCAAACCCCATTCAAATTACTAGGGGCATTGACAAGACAATAAAGGCCCTTGTTTCATAACTCAAAATTTTGTCAAAGGAGGTAAACGCTTGCCTTTTGAGTAGGCTGGTTTTCCTTTTTGCTGATGGTTTGGTGTATCTAATTGAATTAGTTGCCTAAGTTATTTTTGGTTGCAAACTCCTTTTCATTTTTCATACAGTATTGGCCTTGTGGAATACATTTGATTGTGTGGTCTTGTTAGATCTACAACATTTGTAGTTGTTTAGTCTTATGGCCAAGGTGCACTTTTATTATGGAAATAGTTAATGCAATATTGTCATTTAATCCTTACTGCAGGGTAGCATGTTGAGAAGTTTCTTGTGAAACATTTGGTATTCAAAATGACACTTGATCCTATACGGCATCATGCACTTGACTTCAAAATTCATATTCAAAGTGTGCCAGACAATTCTTGCAAAATTTCAAATATTTATGTTGTTTTAAACCATTATCTTTTTCATGTATTGGATGCTGAAAATGTGAAAAAGACTTTGGTATGAAACCAAGTGGTGAATAATTTCCAGCACAACAACCACTTCCAAGACATGATTTAGAAGTAGAAAAAATGTGCTTATGAAGCATAGAAAGATATCCTTGATGCATTGTCAATGTTTGGCTAGGGTTATTTTTGGAGAAAATAACTCCTTATTCCTAGAATAGTGATCTTCAATACAAGTAAATTCCAAAGAAGAGAGATCATCGTGTGACGCAACAAAACTGAAATTGGACCCCTAAAGAGAGCTGGTGTGTCTACAATCGCTCTGTCAGCATTTTCCCCTGGTTTACCCCGTTCTTTTCCTCCAGCCTGGGTCTTCATTGACTTCTTCTTTCTTCAGGTTTATTTATCAAATTCGTAGAATTTGATAAATAAATACCATCCACAATGGTTGGACTTTAATTTATATTCCCGACTTTATATTATCTCCAAGCCTTATAACCAATGTTTAACTTTCAACACTTTGTATTTATACTCCACGTTTCTTTTTAAATAAATAACTTGTAATGAACTTTCGACTCTATATTTCACCACCCAACCTTACAACAATCACGCTCCAGACTTATGCTAATTATACGCCAATCGTTTAATTAAAAAATTTCATTATACTCCGGCCCCACCTATATATATCAATAACCAATCAAACACTCGTATCGTACCTAGCTATCCTCCGCACACCTTAGTTAACCTCCGGGCAAGTTCAACGTGTGACCACCGTCCGATGGCCCTTCTCCAAATCAACGACTCTTGGAAATTTCGCTCGGCTTCCAACATCGAGCTTTAACGTGCGATGGCGCGGGTTAAACGGTGGTTTTCTGGGGGTCACTTCGCCACGTGTTGCATTCCCTATGGAATCGCTCACGAATAGGAAATACCGCCTACTCTGCAAAAGCGGTGCAATATGGGCAACCCGCTTTTGTGATTCCGTTCGTGGTTTTGGTAGAGGGCTTGACCACGGGTGCAAGTCTGGTTCCGCTATCCTTTTGTTTGTTAACTCATGTCCAATCCTCGGGTCAGGTTCCGAAAGCACAACAATTTTGTCTCTTTATTAAGCGATATTTTTATATTTGAACAGTTTTCACGACCCCGGTTCTCTACACAGACCTCGCCTTGGATATTTTTACATAAAAATGATTGTTCTCAATAATTATTTATATAACTTTTCCACATGTTTAGTGTGGTATTCCCATGATTTATTATAAATATATGTATTATCAAAGAAAACCAACACAAATTTTATAAGATGGGATCAAACAAAATTGTTCTTGAGTCGAGCCCGCCGGACTTCAAACGGCGATAAACCATAATTCAAACCAAATTCGCGTTCCAAAATAGCCTGTTGACGTCGGCCAATTTTGTGACGCAAATTTCTTATCAAATTCGCCCTAATATTTTACGGGTCCGGATTTCCACTACGCGAGCGGCCCAAACAAAGATCCGCTCCAATCAATTTCTGCCACGTGTCCTCAATAAAAACTTGCCCTGCTCCCGGCTGCGGGTGCATTCGATGGCGTTTAAGGTGATGGGACATGGATATGGCGATTTCATATCAATCGCATTAACATTTAATGCTTTTCAATTAAGTTTTCACATCAAATCCGCATTAATTAATTTTTAACACTGTTCAAGATCGGACCTCCACTCCTCTTAGCGATTCTGCACGCTCCAATTTGATCCGGCCTTCGGCTCTCATTATTAATGATCAGAGATTAATTATGACGGGCGTCCTTTGATTGCATTGCGGACGGGTCGACAAAATGGCGTTTAGCCATGGTTTTTCAGACAAGCCGGTTGCTGGATTACACTGCCTGCTAACTGTGACGATAAGGAGAAGTGGCCAGCTGAACTGCTGCCCAGACCTTGCTGCATATTTGCATTTCTCTCGGTTCTGTCTCTGTCTGTCTTCCTCTGTTAATTGGAATTCTGCTTCTCCGTCTCCTCTTGTGCCCACTGCGCCTGAGATTTCACCCATGCCTCGCGTGCGTCATAGGATGCGTTGCCGCAGGGGGAGCACTAGAGGTCAACCCCTGCGCGCTCCCTCCAGCCCCTCAACAGAGTCGACTTCCGGCCAGTCCAGTGATTATTACGTAGGTCGATATCCAAATACTAGGAGTGGGCGGGGTCGGGTTGTAGGATCTGGCCACCGTATGGATTCCCCTACTCCTCGCTTCCCCACCGCTAGTTCACCTTCTCCCACGACGCGCACTGCGCAATTTTCCTTTAATTTCTCTCTCAACCGCCCGCGAATCACGGCTTTAGTCACTGTGGTCTTCCGCGAGGAGGCCCAAACGGAGGAATAATGCACCCGTCCGGCGGGTCTGAGCTCGGAAAAAGCCGGCCAGCATTCGGGCCTTCAGGAGGGGAGCCGTGGCATGCATGTGGAGGTAGCACCTAGCGATCCTGGACCTTTCGAAGGATGGTGCCGAATCGTGGAGGAACCACCGGAGGAGTAGTTTGGTTAATTTGTTTTTCTTGCTTAGCGGGCCCACTTAATTGGGCTGCTTTTACTTTATTTTACTGTGCTGGACCTTTGTAATATTTTTGAATTCTGTAAATTAAACGTTCAAGACTGGTTTCCCCGTATGAGGGCAGTCTTCTTAATTTTTTGATTTTTTGATGAAAAATTTGCCATGAGTATGGCCAGGCAATGTTTTTGACTTCGGTGTAATTTTATTCGCAATGTTAATAGATTAACTTTACTTTGAATTCTCACATGATTAGCGTTTTTCTTGATCTGTTCAAGGATTTTGGGTGCTTTAATTTGTATTTGGAACAATGGACGTCGGTACTCTATCTGTTGCTTTACTGTTCTACATACTACTATTTCACTTTCTTATAGATGCCTCGGGCATATTTGAATGCTTTCTCAGATTGTCGATAATCTCCATGTGGACCGTTACTGGATTTTATATCATGTCCCTGTATGTGACATGGGATATTTTTATATCATTGTCTGGGGTGGGACTTCCACTTTTCTGGATGGATATTTGGGTTCCAATTTTCAGATGTGAAAATGTAATGACTTCATGAACTGTTTTACTTCATATAATATATTCAAAATAGCGTGTTTACTCTTCTGAAAAAAAAATGATTAATGTTTATCATTCTGCCTTCAAAACTAGCGATGCTGGTCTATGTTGTTGGTTTATTGATATGGTCTGATGGAATTTTTATATTTTGGACATATCACACTCCTCACATGATTAGCGTTTTTCTCTGTTCAAGGATTTTGGGTACTTTAATTTGTATTTGGAACAATGGACGTTGGTACGTACTCTATCTGTTGCTTTACTATTCTACATACTGCTATTTCACTTTCTTATAGATGCCTTGGGCATATTTGGATGCTTTCTCAGATTGTCGATAATCTCCATGTGGACCGTTACTGGGTTTTATATCATGTCCCTGTATGTGACATGGGGTATTTTTCTATCATTGTCTGGGGTGGGACTTCCACTTTCTGGATGGATATTTGGGTTCCAATCTTCAGATGTGAAAATGTAATGACTTCATGGACTGTTTTACTTCATATAATATATTCAAAACAACGTTTTTTCTCTTGTGAAAAAAAAATGATTAATATTTATCACTCTGCCTTCAAAACTAGCGATGCTGGTCTATGTTGCTGGTTTATTGATATGGTCTGATGGTATTTTTATATTTTGGACATATCACACTCCTCACATGATTAGCGTTTTTCTCTGTTCACGGATTTTGGGTACTTTAATTTGTATTTGGAACAATGGACGTCGGTACTCTATCTGTTGCTTTACTATTCTACATACTGCTATTTCAATTTCTTATAGATGCCTCGGGCATATTTGGATGCTTTCTCAGATTGTCGATAATCTCCATGTGGACCGTTACTGGGTTTTATATCATGTCCTTGTATGTGACATGGGGTATTTTTCTATCATTGTCTGGGGTGGGACTTCCACTTTTCTGGATGGATATTTGGGTTCCAATCTTTAGATGTGAAAATGTAATGACTTCATGGACTGTTTTACTTCATATAATATATTCAAAACGACATTTTTTCTCTTGTGAAAAAAAAAATGATTATTGTTTATCACTCTGCCTTCAAAACTAGCGATGCTGGTCTATGTTGTTGGTTTATTGATATGGTCTGATGGTCTTTTTATATTTTGGACATATCACACTCCTCACATGATTAGCGTTTTTCTCTGTTGCGGGATTTTGGGTACTTTAATTTGTATTTGGAACAATGAACGTCGGTACTCTATCTGTTGCTTTACTATTCTACATACTGCTATTTCACTTTCTTATAGATGCCTCGGGCATATTTGGATGCTTTCTCAGATTGTCGATAATCTCCATGTGGACCGTTATTGGGTTTTATATCAAGTCCCTGTATGTGACATGGGGTATTTTTCTATCACTATCTGGGGTGGGACTTCCACTTTTCTGGATGTATATTTGGGTTCCAATCTTGAGATGTGAAAATGTAATGATTTCATGGACTGTTTTACTTCATATAATATATTCAAAACAACGTTTTTTCTCTTGTGAAAAAAAAATGATTAATGTTTATCACTCTGCCTTCAAAACTAGCGATGCTGGTCTATGTTGCTGGTTTATTGATATGGTCCGATGGTCTTTTTATATTTTGGACATATCACACTCCTCACATGATTAGCGTTTTTCTCTGTTCAAGGATTTTGGGTACTTTAATTTGTATTTGGAACAATGGACGTCATTACTCTATCTGTTTCTTTACTATTCTACATACTGCTATTTCACTTTCTTATAGATGCCTTGGGCATATTTGGATGCTTTCTCAGATTTGTCGATAATCTCCATGTGGACCGTTACTGGGTTTTATATCATGTCCCTGTATGTGACATGGGGTATTTTTCTATCAGTGTCTGGGGTGGGACTTCCACTTTTCTGGATGGATATTTGGGTTCCAATCTTCAGATGTGAAAATGTAATGACTTCATGGACTGTTTTACTTCATATAATATATTCAAAACAGCGTTTCTCGTATTTTAAAGTTTTAATTTTTTTTTTTAAATTGAACCCTCCATCAGTCTACTGACGCTTCGTAGACGTCGGAACTGCGACAACCTAGAAACGTCGGAAGAGAGACAGTATAAAAACGTCGGACCACATTTCGTCGGAATTGCGACAGATTACAAACGTCGGAAGAGCGACGTTATAAATGTCGGAAGAGCGACGTTCCAAACGTCGGACCACATATCGTCGGCATTGCGACATCTTACAGACGTCGGAAGAGCGACGTCCAAAACGTCGGACCACGTTGGGTCGGAATTGCGACCGTTTACAAGCATCGGAAGTGCGACGTTCCAAACGTCGAACCACATTTCATCGGAAGTGCGACAGTTTACAAACGTCAGAGGCGCGACGGTTTGTGAGACGTCGGAAGAGTGACGCTTGTTCGGAAGCGACGGAAGAAGTGTCGATAGTGCGACACTTTTTACGTGCGTCGGAACTGCGACGGCATGACAAACCACGGTTTGTCCACCCTCGAACTATCGCTCTTGCGACGACTATGTGTTGGAATAGCGACGAATTGGCCGTCGGAATTTCCGCCAAATTTTCTAGTGAGAGTATCAGATCTCCTTGCTTCATTTGGTATCAAGATAGACCAACTCCCTTCATTCAAGTATTCTTTGTGTGCACCAAGACACCTCCTACCAACCAAAAAAGAGATGAATAAAATCATCTGAGAGGATATTTACAGCAAATATGTAATGGTTACTTGGATAAACCGTAAGGATGGGTTGCATCCAAAGATGGATTTCTATGTTGAGCACTTCATGCTATTGAGAGATGGACTCATTATTCGGCCCCATTACACACTTCGCCATTAGATGCACGCACTTCGGACTCCCTTGGGTCAGATCAGCGTAGGTTCTCATAAACTATGGATTGAGACTGGCCATCATATTTCACGGTTAGACAGGATTTGCGAGTTGTGCCACCTCTGAGAGACTGAGTCAGAGGAGCACTTCATCTTCCGCTGGCCCATTTACTATGAGATTCGTGGGAGATTCCATTTCTTGTTAAAAGGGATCCAGACCTTATCTAGCTTCTTTCAATACCCACACTAGAGATGTCTAGCCTTGTACATACAGGAGGCTATGGGACTTCACACACAGATTCTCTAGCCTCCTCCTAGAGCAGATCCTGTGCAGCGGATTACGTCATTTTTTACAGTGCTCCCATCAGTAAGAGGCACGAAGTGGCAAGTTAATAACATTGTTTCTTCAAACTCTATATTAGTGTGGGCTAGAGGGGCCATCCCCCTAGCACGGGGACCCCTGAGTCTTTACCGGACCAGATCTCTTACTAGACGGCAGTTAAGATCTCCCAGTCATCAGCGACATATCACTTCTTCTCAGTAGCGGCATAACAGAGGCTCCAAATACTCCCCTAGCCCTCCCTTGGGACAACACTCCATCTTGAGTATTTTGCATTCGACTTCAAGTGTTAGGAGAGAGATTTAGTGGACCATTATCTTCTATCCTCTGCACTTGGAGTCCAAGACTTTCCTCATTTTGGTTTTCAGGCATTATTTTTTCTTTCTTTATTTCTTACTTCTTGCTCTTTATATAGAATACCTTTTGGTACTCCTTGTTGTATCGACATCATTGTACTTTGCAGTCCCATTGAGCTAATTTTGTGGTCATTCGTTGGACATTAATATAATTATATGATCTTATCTACTTGATTGGATGAGCCTAAAAACATCAAAACATAAAAACCTGAGTGTAGGCATGAGGTTTCTATAATAGAAATGGACATCATGGTTCGACACAAGGATTTCTTAACGCAAGGATCGTATTTTCCACTGGAACATCAATGACCAAAATATGTAACAAAGACAAGGAATAAGGATAAAGAGTTGGCCAAATGTTGTAGTTTCACAAAGTTCTTTTCTAATTTTTCCACATTCTCTTTCGGGCCCATAGAGCATATTCATCCATGGTCTCACAAAATGAAAGGAAATACAACACATAAAAAGGAAACTAAACTAGGAACCAAGACATAAAATGGCTAAGGCAAAACATGATGTAAAACCAAAACCAGAAAATACAAGACAAACTACAAGAAATGAATGCGGGATAGATGTGCAGGTAAACTACAATGCAACTAGACCTACTCCTAACCTAACCATCTAGAAGGTCAAGGTCACTTATAATGGAATTTCCAATGTAGTCACCGTAATTTTTCCCTACCTGCATCCACAAAGATACGAACAATTAAAACAAATATAAAGCAATGTGCAACAAAAAAGATAAGAATTTGAATGACTTGCACAAAAATTTGAAGGTATTGCCTCTAAATAGAAAGATATACCATAGCCACGGCTTCTAACTATTGGGGTTCCCATGTTTTGGCCATATTGGCAAGACCAAAAGATGAGACAACATCATAACCACTTTGGGGCCCTAGGATCTAGCCCTCCTGGACCTGGAGAGGGATCTCTCCATAAAACAAAGAATGATCTACATCTTTGAAGCTCAAAATGAGATGTTAGGCTAGGTATGAAGCACGGAGGGGGGTTTAAAATGATTTTGTTTTTCGGTTGTTGGGTTGAGTCATGAGATCATAAACTGAGAAGGTAATGGAAAGAAAGGAGCAAAATAGCAGGATGTTTCGGCAAAAGAGGATAGGTTAAGAATGTGCCATCCATTGGGCTATGGAGTCATGAAAGGAAATTACTTGCAAACAACTAGCCAAGGCTTTCAGAGGGCAAGTCATCTATACTGAAGGATCTTTAGATAGATGATGGAATGGAACAATAAGGAAAGAAGGTGAAAGCAGGAAAGACACCCAATTTTTGTCTATAGATCAGGTCAGAGGTCTTTTAACTCCAGACCTACTTGGACATACTTAAAGGCAACTCTCAATGGGGGAACAAAGGGGCAGCTTATAGATCGGACCAGAGGTCATTTAACTCCAGGTCTAATTTAGCATGCTCCAAGGGAAAAACAGAGATAAGTTCTACACAAAGCTAGAGTCTATAGATCGGAGAAGGACTTTTAACCTTCCTTGATTTGACACCAGCAAGAAACATCCAAGCAGCGAGCTCCGAGTTCACACATCAGCTAGCAGGAAATACATCTGATACACTAGTTAAACCACGGGAGTCTGCCCTTAGATTTCACTATCAAAGGAAAACATTGAAGGTAGGGAGAGCAGAAGCATATGGTACCATGCGAGGGTAAATCCTATGCTATATTTCCGATGCCTACCAGAAGACCAATGAACAACATGAAAATGTAATAAATAGTGTTAGAGAAAACATCACCAACAGTAATAGACCAGGATCCTGTGAAATTTGCTCGATCAATTGATGCAAAACCAATCACATACACTGAGCTCAATGGATGTTACAGTCCAAACTTTCTCCTCCCAGCCTACTACATTACAAATTACTCTGCTAATCCCTCCCAAGACTATTCTAACAGTCAAAATGAATCCCTCTAACTACAAAAACAACAACCAAACAACAACCCTTAAAATATGTTCTTGGGGATTTTTATAGGAGAATGAGCGAAAGAGGGAGTAGATGTACATTTAATTTGTTTCATTAAGATAGAATGGTGGAAGAGTTCACACCCATACTGCTTAATGGCTCTGCAGTGTTGTGTGTACTCCGTAGGCTGCTCAGGGAGCCTTTGTCAGGTCGAGATTGACCTCTAATGTTTCTTTGGAGTCCTTTCTAGCTGTAAGGCCCTTTGTTCTGTCTTCTGAAGCAAGTAAGGTGACTGAAAGGCCTTTAGGTCTCCATGCTTCCATAACTGCAGTCTTGACAATCTTTAAGAAGTTTCTGTCAGAGTCATTAACTGTTTCTGGGCTCGAGGAGGCATGGAGACTGTTGTAGGAAGGTGTCCTTTTGGAGAATCGGTGCTCTGCTGACATTAAACACATATATGCCTGTTCCACATGCTTAGTCTTCAAACTGTGTCCTTTCCCTTTGAACACGGGGTTAAGCGTTAAACATTCACTAATTGGCATTAACCCCTTTAATCCCTGCTGCTGATACGCTGGCCGATGCTGAAATGGCCTCTCTGCACTCTGAATCACAGCCACTGTGATCATGGAGACAGAATGAATTTCTCACTCTCTAAACCCTACAAAATGGAATAAATTTGTTCTAAAATCCTAGGGTGATGGTGGAAGACTGCTTTGAAATCCTGGAGGAATGGTGGCAGAACTGTAGAAGCGACGGTCGTGGAGGAAACAAGTGAAAATGCAATGAAATGGAGTTTTGATGGGAGAATGAATGTGGGTCGTCTGATCAGTTTTGGAGGCGATGATCAATGGTGGGGATTAATGAATGGGATGACCTTTGAAAGTTTGGCAACACACAAAGGAAATGGGAAAAAGCAAAGAAAAACATATGAAATGGACCATGGGTGGTGGGACCTGGTCATGGCGGAGGGCGATTAAACTTAGACCGTTGGATCTCAGGAGGAGATCAACAGACGGTGGAGATTGAATGATGAACTATTTGGGAGATCCGTTGGGGGAACATGGTGAAAATGCACGATGCGATGGGAGACGTCGATCTATATCAACGGACGGTTATGATTGAATCGGGGGATCTCAATCGGAAGGGGCCGAGGATGGCACCGTTTAGACTTTGCGATTGGCGATGGCGCGATTGAGCACTGGCCGTTGGATCTTGGGACTAGATCAACGGCCCACATTCAATCAGAGGGAGATGGAGAGGGGTGACGGAGTGATGATGCGATTAGTGTTGGGTCGTTGGATCCGGAGCGAGATCAACGGCGAAGATCAAATCAGGGATCGCAATCGCAAAGGGCATAGGGTGGCACCGTTAAGAACTTGTGATTACATCGAAGCGATTAAGCGCCAACCGTCAGATCTAGTGGGAAGATCGACGGTTCAAACATGATCGGAGGGGCGAAAGGGGAGGAGTGACGGGCGCGATGCGATTAATTCCAGGCCGTCGGATCCTAACCGATCAACGGTCGGGATCGCGGCGGAGGTCCACAGACCAAAGCCCAATCGCATCGGGGATTTTAAGTTAACAAAGAAATGCACTCTCCCGACACCTCTGATTACGATAATCACCCGGGGCTTAAGCGCTTGGTCCTGGGCGTGGGGCATATAGCGGGGAATGGTTAAGGGGCTAGCCAAAAGGGGCTTAAGCCTTATATAAGCTAAGAAGTGGGTTTTTTGGCCTATTTTAATGCTTTTTAAGGCCAGGAAAGGTATTCGGTAAAGGGAATAGGGGTTTTTAAGCTAAACAAAGGAAATTTAAAAGGCTTAAGAGGGGATTGAGGATGATTTTGAAGGGTAAGAAGGGAATTAGAAGGGGGGACAAGGGGATGAAAACAGAGGTTTAGAAGGGATGATATAAGGGGAAAAAAGGCATTTTTGGGCATTCTTCTTTACAACAGAGAGGCTTTTTAACTGGAAACAACAGTGGGGATTTATCAAAGGACAAGGGCATAAGGAGGCTTCAAGGATGATGTGTTTTCAGAGGGAAATGCATTCCTTGAAGGCTCAAAAACATTTTAGCCCCCTGTTTTCTTGTCAAAAAATTCATAGGGGGCTAACACTAACCAGTTTATATTATTATCTCTTTGCTGAGAACCATCATTCAACAAATCGTTGAAGCTTCCTATGAATGTGTCTCCATCTACACTAAATTCCTTAGCAAGCGTGAGGAAAAATCGAAACTTGTTATTTGCGATGGAGCTTGTCAGGTAAGATTATTCCAACCATTCATCGAGTGGATCGTGAAATTCATGATGATCCTCTTAAAAACCCCGAAATCTTTGAAAAGATGAATTTTCAATTAGAGGCACAGGATTGCAATGGGAATCCTGTGATGGAAAATATATATGATCATATTTAGTAGTCATGCCAAGATAGTGAAGACCCAACATAACCATCTGCGAAGGATGAAGTCTGTCAACTACTCGACAAGTATCTGCGAAGTGTCATTGGAGTTGTTGATGCAAAAATGATAAGGTTAATGACAATCATCAGAGACATAATAATGATCAGATGGGTTGATTAAGGCATCAGATTCCCAGTTTGTAATTAATCAAAATAAATAAATTTGAACAGCTATGTGAATTCTCTGAACCATAGAATCAGTTTCCTCGCATGCGGAATGTGACAAACTATTTATTTGTAATTGGTAACACAATGCACTAGCATCGTAACCATTGAAAGAAGTGAAAATAAATTTCAGTATAGCAAACACATTAAACCAGTCAAGATGTAGTGACCGAAGAAGAATTAGATTTTCCCAATAGCTCGTGCATTCATTTTCACTCAAGAGGATCCCATGTGCTATGGAGGGAAATGTTTGCAGTATAACATTCGCAAGAAAAACCAGGAGCTAACTATCAATAAATGGATCTAATAGGCATGATACTTTCAGCCAAAGTTAGTCTTTGAAATGATGAACTTCGCCATTCCATGATTCTATGAGAGATACACATCCCAAACCTGAGTTTTATGTGAGGGATTTGCATGAAGATGAATCAAATAAAGAATATTCTTGAATTCAATCAGCAGTAAAATATTTGAAATTTGAAAGACCACATCCGAGCTACCAAACATTTTTCTAAAGGAAATTTTCATTGAGTGAAACCATGCAAAGAGAGGGATTGTGAGGGAGAAACTAGATCTGACTTAGTTTGGGGGGCTTACCAGAGTAGTGAGATCCTGACATAACCATCAACGGAAGTTGAAATTCCTTGACTCCCTGGCAAGTCCCGGAACTTTACAGGATTGTAAAATCGCATTTTGAAGATTGAACGAGATCATGCATGGTTTGTGAGCAGCTGCTACCATTGGTTTCAATAAATCCACGATTCAACAAATGGCATCCATCTCTGTCCTAATTTTACTGGATTTTTTAACTTCAACAACCATATTAATCAAGTTGAAATATTCTTTTGATCATAAATTCAAAGATGAATGAAATGGGGAAACTATGTGATTAAGCTGGTTTGAAGATTTTTCTTCGTGCAAGAGAAGAGATAATGAGGGATGGGAATAGTACTCAATGATTTGATTTTTTTCATTTTCATCATGGATAATATCACCACCTTGTTCCAATTGAGAGGTTAAATCATCGGATGAAGGACTTGAAGAGCATGGATTATCTCTGTCGTAAGTAGATTAATCGCCAACGATAGAGCACAAGGGATAGTGAGATGAAGAGGAAGTTTCGATAAACACATCTTACTTTATTGAATTAGATTCACTATCTAAAGTAAAATCTTCATGAGAAACCAAAAGATCAGTCAATACACTTATGAATTCATGATTTCATACATCAATAGAGTCATCATCATTGGAATTATTGTTTCAGAAGGCTACAAATTGACTAGAAGAATTGATTACATTTGATTCACTACCAAGATTAGCAGATTGAAAATCATCCAAGAAAGTAAGTGCATCATCTTCACATAGAGGATTTGAAAAAGAGAAGAAAAATTGAAAGAATCTTCACCTTCATGCTCCTCTACATGTGTAATGTGACTTCCCTGTATCTAATCGCAATTTGAACCAGCAACTTGAAAATCAAGAGAGTGTGAAAAAATAGTTGGTGGAACAGATTGATTGGGTGGATCATGGTACAAAGAGTCATGGCAAGTAGATGATAGAGGATAATATAAATCCAGATGATATTTGAGACTAGAGTTATGAAAATTAACATCATCTTGCGGAACGGAGGAGTTAAACTTAATTGTAGAGTTCATGAGCCATTCTATAATTTCCTCCATTTGAATATGAATCATGAAAAATGGAAGAAGAATGAGAAGATGGATTTTGATTTGTGTATTTCCAAAATTTACAAACATCACAAGGAGGCACCCACATAGGGGATGTAAAAGGATTAGGACAAGGAACAAAAGGAATAATAGGTTCCTCCTCTGAAATTAGAGGAGTCTCATGATTCACAAGAGTTGGAGAAGTGAAAACCTCATGAGGTTTAGATTCAAAATGATTCAAAGAAATATGAACCAAATGTTCGAACTTTTTCTTACATAAATTTTGATCCATATCCTCTTCAAGGAATTCATAACAAAGGTGAAGGAATTGATTATATAAATCCTCAACTGATTCATCAAGCTCCATTTTAAGTTGATTGATTCTATTGTGAACATCTCGGTAATCATACCAAATGAGATCTTTGTGAATCTCCATAGTAAATTGACAAACTAGTGAATGGAAGTGGATGGTAATGTATGACACTAATGCTTAACATGACCTTGAAGGGTCAGGGTGAATAGAATATACATAGCATCTTCATCATCGATTTGGAAAGTTTTACAAAAACTGAAGAAAATCATTATTTTTTATGGATAAAAATATACCACCGTCCCCATTAAACTTGAACTTAGACAACACATGAACAAGTTCCATAGAGATTGAAATTTTTCAAGTAGGTAGGTTAGAAAAACACTCAGGCGTTATTATTTGGGAATGATCCATTTATGATAGGAGATTCAAAACACACTCAACGGGCTTATCTTGTCATTTGGTCCTCCTTCTAGCACCATTGTTGACGGTGTTGGAAATCCATCAACCAAGGGTTCTCCCCGATGTGAAGTCCCAATTAGACCTCACACTGCTTGGAGTAAGATCCCCATCTAGAATATCGGCCCAGTTTCCATGTTTTCTTATGGATTTTCCTTGACTCAAACTCTCAGCAAGAGAGAGGAATGTGTGGTGCCTTTGAAAAGAAAGAAGGTGTTCCTTGTGTGTTTTCATCTGTAAATGTGTCAAATTTATTCTACTACTGAGGGAAAGAGTAAATTTATCCTCTAAGAGAGAAGCAACAATACCACCCAAGTAGAGACACACGCAACCAATAAGGATTTGTCTAACATCCAGTGGAATAGTAAGGTAACAGCCCTGGTGAATATTCCATGTAATAAAGTTAAAAATAATAACCACGGTTGATGGAACACTTATTCCAAGTTGAATGTTGGGAAAAAATATCCTAGTGGATGTTAATTTGGTTTATTATGGCTAAGGAAATTATCAAAGGCTTTGGAAAGAGGAAAAAATTATTTTTGGCACAATTATTTATGAAAAATAATTAGGAGAAAATGGAGATGAAAGGTCACAAGTTGCATGTGAGGAGGAAAATGAAAGAAAATAAAGGCCTCTTCTATAAAAAGGCTTTCTAAGGATCATTTGGCAAGCTTTTTTCTCACATTTTTGGAGCTCCTTCATTATTCTCTCTCTCTCTCTCTCTCTCTCTCTCTCTCTCTCTCTCTCTCTCTCTCTTGGACACTGTTGGGTGTGGAGCCTGATTATCTTGTTTACTTTGTATCACAACTTTGGACCCCTGTACCTTAAAAGGGGCAGCAACGCCGCCCGAAATTTAATCACTGTCGTGGGGGGTCCAGGGGGGGCAGCAGCGCTTTTCGGAGGCCCCGACTGGCGGGGATTCGGGGGCAGCGCCCCCGAAGCTAAAAACAGATGTAAAATTGCCTTGTAAAAGTATAGTAATTTCTAGTCAATCTGGGCCGTTCATTAGGCAAATGATATGACGGTAGAAGTTATGTTTAGATTAGGGTTTTTTTCCCTAGAAGGCAACCCCCTTGTATATATGAGGGCATTGTATTGCGGCTGTGTATTATGAGTGTATTCTCGGAGTGAGAAACAGAGAGGGAGACTGTGAGAGAGAACAGAGGATATTACAGCGGATCTGCTGTAGGTTTTGTCTCTTCATTTTTGTTGGATAATATAAAGGAAGGACTGGTTGTTCGGGGTGGACGTAGCCCAAACTGGGTGAACCACGTATATCTGTATCTCTCTGGTTTTATGTGTTTTGTGTGCTTGTATTTTCCGCATATTTTTATGTGTTTCATTGCTCTGTAATATTTAATTTTCTAACAGACACTTTAGATTTTCTTGGAGCATTTTGGCATTGGACCAAGAAAGGAAAGAAAGGAGGGAAAAGGAGCAGTAGGAATCAAGCAACTACAGCAGGATTCTTGGTAGGTATCGATTTTCATGTGTATTTTCCTTTCTAGATCTGGCATGCACGGTATTCAATGTTGTTCTTTTCTATCTTGGCATGGGTTTTCACAGGTGTGACAATGTTTTCAACCTAACCTTGACATTTATGTATAGCTTTGATGAAATGGGTTTCTCATACTTTAGTTGAGTTGGATTGCCGAATGGATTCAAAGTTGAGTGGGGTGGATCTCTGAAATGAAAAACACATGGCCTAGGGGTCCCTGAACCATACTATGGATCACGGTAAAGCCACTCGCTTAGTAACCCCTGAGCCAGACTATGGGTTGCGGTAAATCCATATTGTGTGCGTTAGTGGGCCTAAGAATCCATGTCGGTGAATGGCAGGATATACGGCAAATCCAAATTTGGATTTCTCTTTGTTGGGCCTAGTAGTCCTAGGACAAGATGTATGGTAAATCCTGGAGAGATGGTCTAGGTGTAGGGCCTAGTGACCCCTAGATCAAACTGTGGGTTACAGTAAGGCTTGAGAACTAGGAAGCACTCAAATTCCTCATGGTGTAGGGAGAGAACTCTGGTTGCATCCATGATTTCTTGGTTCATTTTCAGTTGGTTATGAGTCCCACATTCATGCTTGGAATATGGCACGGGGGTGATTGGCTGAAGAGAGATTTGGCTCAATCAATCTATGTTCGAGTGGAACGTGGAAGTCCCATCTCTAGTTAGTTTTTACACTCATTAATGAGAACCTCATTCCTTTTGTATTTGATGTATAATTGCACTGGTTACTATGTGCATTCTATTGTTATTGTATCCATAGTATTTCTATTTTTATTATGTTGGTTATAAGCTTATATTTTATTAGTGATGATGTATGCCTCTATCCATGTTTTTACTTGTAAATGAATGCAAAAAGTATTTATGGTCAATTATATGGTATTTCATCTTATTATGTATGGGAGAAATGCTTCTTAGCGATTCTCAGATATGTATGAGACCCCTATGTTTAAATTTGTTGTTTACACATGTAGATGCAATGTTTGTGACATGTTTGACGAAATTCCTTTCATGGATGGGATGGGTTCAGATGAGTTCCCGATGATGTGATCGCTTCCATAACTTTTTTTTAATGATATTTATCCTCTCCTAAAGTTTCATGAAGCTTTGGGAAATGACCTAGGCTTTGGGGCTAAAAAGGTGGCACAAATCCCGGAGTTGCAAGCACAGAAATAACTTTTTGGGGCACTGGTAGCAACCTTGCCTTGGCATGCTCATGGCTATAGGCTTCTAGCCACTCCCCTTCCCTTCCATGCTCGCGGACAAGGCTCAAAAGAGTCAAAAATAAATTCCCCCTCAGGGTTCAAGGGCCTAAGAGGTTGGGTTACCTCCTAGAGCTGTTTTTGATGCTATGTAAGGTTTGTTTGTCAGGTTTTCGTCGGTTCCACTTCTTTACAGTAATATAAGAGGTTGAATCTCATATTAGTAGCCTCTCATCGCATGTTTACCACAGTTGGTCAATTACTTTGGTATATGTGGGAAGAGGGTGTTATAAGAGTCCACAAAATGTGTGACAATCATTACAACCAATCAATGAGAAAGATTTGTCTAGTATCATGTGGAATATTCCACAAGGATGGGATAGTGATAAAAACCATTACAACACATTCCCAATCAAATAAGTACTAAAATAACCGAAATAGTTCACCTACTTTAGCACAGATAAAAGTAAACATGAAATAAAAACATTCGCAAAATAGTCTTACAAATATTCATAATCCATGCATGAAGAACCTGTTGGCCTTGAAGGATTATGTTATTAATTAAATGTTAAAAGACACATGTATAGAATGAACATCACTAGCTCCAATAGTGGAGCGTTGGAGCCATTCCTTGCTCCTCAAAAGAACTAGCTTATCTCTTTAATGCCTTGCAGGAGGATTTAAGGTGAAAATTCCTTTGCTCATACAATGAGGGTGTATATATAACAAAGGGGTGATGCTTTAGCTCCCTTGTGACTCTTTGACTACCCTAAATATTGTTTGACTTCCCGTGACTTTTTTTACTTTACAAGAATCTTCATATTCTATGTGTGTCCTTTAGACTTCCACTTTACAATACATTTTGAATAACAATTTACATGATACACAATAATGATGTGGCATACGACAACTCATGAAATGACATTGCTAACATGAATTGCTTGATGATGTGTCCATGTCAAGCCAGTGTTGTTGTTTCTTGGTGTATGTCTTCTTGAGGATGCTCTTCTATTCACCTTTTCATGGCTCAGATATGAGGAGTCTTCAATGGTATCAAGTCTTGAGTTGTGATCGCAAACTGCATCCCTTTTCTTTCCTTTGATTGGCCAACTTGCATGATCAAATACACATGTGCCTTTTAGCATGTTTCCCCTATCTATCTCCTTCTTCATCATTATTTCATTATATGATAGAGTACATGCATATGAAATCCACTCATGACGAGATGACATCAATCTGATAAACCCCTAGTCTAAAATGTTGCATGTTGATCCATTGACTAAGTCGGAACTAGGTTAAAGCCTAAGGAAGAGGCTTAATGATTTTGCATTTGTGCAACTCGGGTATTCATGGGTGAAGCTTAGGCCCTGAGACTACACAGTGCATTGTTCAGACAGGACTGGGGAGACATGCATCGTAGTGCGTAGTTCTGGGAGTTAGAGGAGGTCAGGTCATTGTGAAGTTACACAATCAAGAGCTCAAGGTATGAGGTTGAGGCTATCGATTGTGTAGTGCGTAGTTAAGGCCAGGCTGGAAGGATGGATTGTCCAATTATAGATCCAATTTCAGGCCTTGAGTACAAGAACTGTGTAGTGCAGCAGTCCTGGAAGGAAGGAAATGTGCATCAGTGAGATTAGTTGCAGAGTTTTTCACTGCTTGGGAAAATTGCGCAGTTCTGGGAGCTAGAGGAGGTCGGGTCATTATGAAGTTACACATTTCAAGAGCTCAAGGTATGAGGTTGAGGCTATAGATTGCATAGTGCGTAGTTAAGGCCAAGCTGGGATGATGGATTGTGCAATTATAGAATCCAAGGTCAAGCCTTGAGTACAAGAACTGTGCAGTGCAGAAGTCCTGGAAGGAAGGAAATGTGCATTGCGTAGTGTCAAGAGGAAAGGTCGTAGCTTGAAGGTTGGGACTGCGCAATGCACAGTTCATGAAGGTTGGATGAGGCTAAGATGTTGGGGAATTTCTGAAAATTGGCTAATTGTGGGATTAGTGAGGTTGAGGTGATCAGTGTTATGACTTAACTGTGATCACACACTTAGAACACTTGAGGACACAACAACATAGATCATCCAAAACACGTCAAAAACATGTTTCCTTCAATATGACACCTTGCGGCGAATTTACAACAAGTGCGACACTAAAGGTACACTTTGAGACGACTGTGACAACACTTATGTGATAGTGCTTAAAACTTTGGGAATGAGTGTCGTAATCCAGTGTTCATTCGTCTTTTTGTTTAATGATCACCCTTTCTCCTAAGCTCCTTAGGTGTCATCTAGCATGTCCTCCTTCTCCATCTCCTTGTGTGGTTTTGGGAGTCAAGAATTAGTCTTGAGCATTGAGGTTGTGAAATGAGTAGTTCTAGGATGCATAGAGTGCACATTGTCCATTTCCAAGAGACAAGGTTGCTGGTTGAGCGCTGATACTATGCAATACGCATTTCAGGAGGGCTAGATGAGGCTAGGTTTCTGGGAATTTTCCAACTTTTGGCTAAGTGTGGTATTAGTGAAACCGATGTGAACAGTGACATAAATTGAATGTGATCACACACTTAGACACTTGGAGACACAAAATAGATCATCCATAACATTATAACACATACTTCCCTTAGCGCGACAACCTTGTGACAACTTACAATAAGTGCGGCACTAAAGATAGACTTTGTGATTATAATGATGACACTTGTGCAATAGTGTGTGTAACTTTGGAAATGAGAGGGAAACATGTCTACATGATAAGAACAACTCATTATCACAAATATTTCCCCTTGAAACAAACCAAAACTCCAATTTTCATGATAAGAGGCAATTCCCATGCCACAAGATGACATTTTCTATATGAAGATAAAAGTGTGAGCGACACATGCGATATGTGAACACATGACAGATCAAAGATAACATGAAAACGAAACTAATTAGAGTGAAATAAAATGAAAGCGATGGCCAAAAACATGAAAATGACACTCGTGAAAATAAAGGTGCGCGAAAGCGATAGTTAGCAAAACTCGCCAAAAGGGAAGTACAAACGCAACTAGTATGTGAGAAATTGTCATTGTTAGTGTGCACTGACTGTTGACATGGATTGGACATCGCACAGGAACAATCTTGATGGAATGTGTTATGATTGTCCAAGATTGCGTAAAAGAATGCACTCATGCACTTTTACGGATTGAGCATGTGTGAGAAAGTGGCTCCGACATTCCTGATCCAAAAAGGGAGGTCAAAAGCATCAGCTAACCAAGAAGTGACTAGGAAACGACTGATCACAAGATCTATAGTAGGCTCCAAAATTCGAGTGTATGCAAAAATTTGGAGGGTGTTTTTCGTAGAAAAAACTCATGCCTAGATCAAATGTCTATGGTGTGTTTACTCTCATTGGCCTATATATCCTTCAACTTTCATACATAATTGGCATAAGGATCTACATGATTTCATTTTAGAGATACCCAAGGAAAATCGTTCTAGGATTATTAAATGGACCCTATACCAAGAAAATAGAATCAAAGTGTTCCTTGAAAACCTCAAATTAGAAAAATATGCCTTTGACCTTTAACTATGCATGAATAACACCGAAATTGAGGTTGTTGTGGGATAAATAAGATCCAAAAAACCTAAAATCCAAATATCTAGTAGAAAAGAAACACATTTTGGAGTAATAAAAGCACCCACAACTAAAATGGACACTCTAAACGGATTCCACACTAAAGAGGAGAAACTCAATATTTCCACCTCAACCACTAGTATGGTGTAAATATGGTAACTGTGACACACACAATACCAAATATTTGGGTAAAATATGGTAATTGAATGAAGAGAAAAGCTAGACCAATCACACTCCCAAACCCAAATCAATGGTTGTAGAAGAATTTAATGTTATACTTGAGATATATAAGGTACCCATGCCATGAATTTACTTTTCAAATCTTATGTGAAATTTTATTTTATTTTCGAGCCCACCTTTGATTCCTTTGGATTAAGAGGAAGAAGAGCCTTGAAATCCTTCCTATAGAAATTATACAAACATATGTATATCAATGGATTCAATCTGATCAAACAATGTGCTAAAGCTAGATATTGAATCCTTCTAAAATCAAGTTCGGAAATTAAACACGATTGCCAATCACAATAAGCAAAGAAGGAATCAAATCAAACCACAACACAGATAATTTCCCAGGGAAAAATTCCTTCTCAAAACCCCTCTATCTTCTATTGTATATTCCACAAGGAATCATGAAACAATTACAGTGCACTCTTCTCACAAGATTATCTTGCAATCTTCCTATCGTCTCACACTGATCCAGATAAAATCGGGCCAACACTTATCCAATTCTCAGCTTGTCTTCAGCCTGCCTTGATCACGCAAATCATGAGGAATACAATCCCTATTTTTTAGGAATTTCAACCTTTCTCAACTGCGTTGAGTATCATGGGCATCTTGTGGTGTTTTAACTGCATTTGGGCAGTCTGCTAATATCACAACTAATAGTTAACTTCCCTTTAACCTTTGTCTCAACTGGGTCTCCAATAGAACTAACATGCATGCATATATTAAGAGTAAATCATCAGTTGCATGGCAGATCATTGATTGTGAATCAAATCTGATTTAATTCACTTGATCTCTCAGTAGTGCAACAAAAAATTACAACTAGTTCAACTTACTCTAACTCACCTAACTGAGTTAACTGGTTACTCATGCACTTAACTGCAACTTAAAATTTAAAACACATACAATCACTCTGCATGCCTCACCAACTACCCTCAACTCGAAATTTATGAGCTAACTGAGTTTATCACACTCACTTAACTATTACAAGTGATCATGAGATAAGATTACATTTTATTGTCCAATTTAATTAAGGGATGATTAAATTTGACACACATCCAATTTATTAAAAAAATTAATTGCACATTAATATATTGCTAGGACCCATCATTACATGACAAATGGTCCCACACTAGTGCAAGTGTTGTCATGTTGCTTCTGGATTCCAATTTCACTGTTTCTTGTTGCAAAATTCAACACTCCCTCTCAACAAGAAAGGAATGTCATTGCATGCGCACATGCACCTCTTTCATGTGACATGCAACACTTCTGAAACTGAATAGCCTCCAAACAACTAAATCAGTATAATGCATCTGTCATCAGAGTCTTCTGACTACTACTAGCTACTGAACATGTATAATGTACTCCCTGCACTGCTGAAATATGCATCCATGCACTCTGCACTACTGCCAACTCTGATCTGCGCTCCAGTGTCCAACACTTGTCACTTTAATTTATGTCTTCCTGACATCTGACTGCATCAATATAACCGATCCTTCCTACTATTGTTGTATTGTGGGCTCCCCATAGCCAGGTTCGATCCATGAGACATGCCATCTCAATGAATGCTGCCCAAATTTCTTCTTGGGATTAATTATGCACATTTCCCCACCTCACACATGGAGGTATAGTTGCATGTACTCCCTCTGACCCACCTCACACATGGAGGTATAGTTGCATGTACTCAAAATTTCTCTGGTTGAGTGGTTTATGCCACCTCATGATCCTCCGCATGTGGCAGCTCCACATCTTCAGGGTCATTCTTTGGAACCAAGAGTTCCTCATCTGCATGCAAATCAAGCTCCCTCTCAAGGGAAAATTGCATGGCTTTCTCACACCTCCCCGTGGTCCATCCCCTGCATGTTTCTATCTACGCAAGAATACCCTTTGGAAGCTTCATATAAATCTATTGCATGACCTTCAAAGCTATGTGATGTAGATGGCCCAATCCCTTGTGCCATAACTCACCCTCATCCCGGCTCACCACTTTGTCTGCTTTCCCCATCAATGTTGCACAGCCATCTACATCAAGTTTATAGAGATTCTTCACATGAATCCCAATATTCTTGGCTTGTTGTTATAGCATCATTTATCACCTCTATATACTTTATGACTAATGCATTGGCCTTGGGCAGTCCTTCCATTCAGACTTGATCACACTTATTAAAAAACAATATTTTAAAATCCATACGCAACTCTGCCCAATTTTTTCCACATGCAGACGCGGGTCCATCCATAGCTGACCCACATATGTTATTTAAAATATTAAAAAATATATAATTCCCCTATTAAAGATGTGGGGTTTACATTTTTTCCTATAACTTAACTACACCAGCCTGTGGCCTAACTGTTCCCCAACTGAAAAAAAAACTAATTTGAGGAAGTATAAATACACTTCAAGGGAATGGCCTAAGGGAGGAGAGAGAGAATATTATTGATATTATAGCATGTTATAGCCCTGATCAATTCTGATATTTCCATGTGCCTCCTGCAATTCCCAGGTTCAAGAAACTTGTGTTTCCTTGTGATGATCAGTCCCATTCAATGTGACATCCTTTGTGCACCATTTATGGAAAAATCTTTGTGAGGCTAGGGTTGGATGAATCCGGAGGACGGTTATTCTCAAGGTCGTGGCAGATCTCAGGTGATTTCTCCACTTTCTCTGTACATGTTATTAATAAAAGAAGTATTATCTTGTTCTTGATGTCTTTGTGTTATATGTCTCCTATACATGTTTAATGATCTTGAATGGTTTATTTCATGTTATATTTATGAGATTATATATGCTAACATGCTAACATCTAGGACATATATGATTTTCATCTAGTTTGTGTGCTCTGTTTTGACTGATTTACAGGTTCTGGAGCACGAGGAGTAGCAGAGGTTTTGCACCCTACGGGATCGACCTCAAATGAAGGATAAACAGGTAAGGATAAATAGTTACAATGACCTCCTGACAAAATCATTTGCCGGTGAAAGTACCTGGTATTCACAAGGGAACCCTCCATAATTACTAATGAAAGTGATACAACATCTGCCTCAGGTACCACGAGTATTCCCCCTGCAGTCACCTATGTGGTCCCTAGGAAAAGAAACTAAGGGCACCAATCCATATCGGTAGTCGGGTGGAACGGTCCTTGGTCAAGATTCAGCAAATAGTGTAGAAATTAGCTGAATAAATCACTTATTCAATGGAGATTAACCTGATCACACATCAATTTCGAATTGCATGCATAACACATAATCTCTTCTACAATTAATTGTCACATGCGGAAAGAATAGAAGCGATCGCACATCAAATCATCACACACATTAACACAGTATGTATAGGGAAAGCTTATAGCTGAAAACCCCGCAGCTATAGTATATTATAAATGGAGAGAACATGCAGCAAATACATAGTACAAACTCCTCACAAGTACTCAGTACTATCTCCCAAAGCTACACAAAAACTAGCTTGGTTTTGAACAAGTCACAAGTTCAAAACACACCCACTACTTCTCTGCCTCTATTGCGCAATCAAGGCTGGTCTAAATAGATATCCAGGTTCGAATCTCACTGGCTCCAACTGCGCAATTTTCATTGGTAATTTCCTCCAAGTGTGGTGCAAATCTCATGCACAACTGATGTCGCAACTGATAGCTAGCTCAACCCTTTCATCTACCTCTTTCACTTGTCGCCACTGAACTGTCCATGCACTGAGTTAAACTGATGTGTTCTTTAGTTGAATAATGAGTTAATAATTTGTGAATTAAATAATATTTAATTCACACAACTCATCTCTAGTGTATTAGCCAGTTAAACTAAATACAACTAGTTCAACTAGTTAACCAGAACACAAGCTCCATTAACTGTCGCATCAACTCCACCGAACTCCGCCACTTGAGCTCTAACTGAAGTCAACCATGCATTAGCTCACCTAACCCATAGGAAAAGCATAAATCCTTCTGGAAGCTGCATGCCCCACCTCTGGGGGTCAAACTGAAGTGCTCCAAGAGAGTAAACTGAAGTTTAGAGTCCAAATATTATTAAGGGTAAATAATATTTGACTGTTCTATTTTTAGCCCGCCAGTCTAAAAATAGACTTCGACCTAAATGCTAAAAATAGAGGTCCATCTATTTTTACCAACTCGACCAATCATCCAAGAATAGCATACTGTAGCTCCCGGTCCATGATCCATATGTCTAAAAATAGACTTTTCGACAAAAATCACATGTGTGGTCCCCACCTAGTTTAGGTGATCACTTTCCAACTAGGATCAGGAAAGATGTTTCAGGAGGCCTCCTTCACTGTTTCTTGTTGCCATTTTCAACAAATAGGAGAGGGGGTATCTCTCTTCTTAGCCTTCACTATCCCTCACGCTTAACTCTCTAGAGGTAGATCTTTCCCGGTCCACTTAACAGAATTGGATTTCACTCATTAATCGACTTTCTATGTTTGACAGTTTTGAACGGCCTTGCAGAGTTAACTCTCCACTCACCTATTCCAAGGCCCTATGACCTAGCTCGTTGGTGTATGATTAATGACAATACAAAAAACTTCTAATTCATTTTAATTAGATCGCTTGATTTTAAATGGTTTTTACTTAAGTCATAGGCAGATGGAGATGAAACTGATGATGTTTTTCGACGCAAAAGAAATCAATGAAAACCTACTACATGAAGATGCAATATTTTTCTTTCAATGAAAATATATTTCTAAATTTGTTCTACGAAGCTATTAATAAACAAAAACTTTTTTTTTTTTCAATTATCACTATTCACACACTTCAAAAAAGGCTAAAATGCTTCAGTGCAACTAACGTAAAAAATACCAATGATATGAAAATTCTAGGACTACTCGCTAAGGAAGAAAAAAGAGTTTCTAAACAAGATTGATTCGATCACTTTGACAGACAAGCAAGGCAAGTCCCAACAAGAACTCCTTTGCACACAATAATTCCCAAAACAAACTTGATATAAAAGAGATATAAACCAAAACAAGGACTCCTTTCGCAACCAAGAAAATGAACCAAAAACGAGAAACTAACAAGTTGCTTCAAAATGGATGAAAACCATAAAAATAAAACCAAATCAAAAGCAACGGAAAACAAAGATGTTATTTGCCTTTTCACTTTTAAGGAAAAAAAAAATCAATGCGATAAGTGCAAAACTACCAAAGGTCCAAAATCAATAAAATGAGCCACAAGGAGACTTCAAAATGCACAACCCAACTATGTCACTTTCATAGCGGGACTCAAACGAATAAGAAGAAGTAACCGACCCAAGAAACTAACTTAGAACAGTAGCACAAACTTCCAGCAAATAAAAACTTCAAGAAACCAAGAAAAGGAAACTTCAAGATTCGCTAGAAAGCTAATCCCAAGAAACAAGAAAACCAAAGAATTCAAGAAGGAAAAAACCAAAAATTGAAGCAATGCATAAGGCAAACACGAGAAAACAGACAAAGGCTCACTGTTCTGAATGGTCAGAGCAACCAAGAACTCGAGAAATAAGTCTTGGTTCTATAGTCGTAATTGAGACTTCCCCAAACATGCAAAACCCTAGAATGACTAGGTCTTCACTTCAAAAAGAGAGGAACTGACATACAGCAGCAAGAATCATAGTCCAGACACCTAAGAGGTTCCACAAGGGTGACCAACTACAGATAGGAAAGACTTACAGGGCCTTAAAATTCAAATTTTCAAAATTTACTGGGCATACACGAGTTCATTGTGTACAACACGCGTGAATACACAATTGTATCCAAAGAAACACGCATATAAGCGGGTTCTATTGGAGAAAACATTGGGCATACGCGACTGTGTACAGAAAAAGTAGCGTATAGAAAATGAAATAAGGAAAAAAGAAAAACCCATGCCTAATCCAGAAGATGAGGACTTCTGCCTGGTTAGGAAAAGAACCTACTAGACTGAAAAAGTGATTAAACTGGCAGGGAACCCACGAGACAGATAAAAACAACCAAAAATAGGAATTGCATGGATGTAATCCCCAGTGGAGTCGCTAGTTCTATTACGGGCAAAGCTAACCCAAGGCCTGGGTTGAGGGACCTAACAGAGCGGATGGCATATCATCACAAGAAGCACTCTAATTATCAGATTTTATGCTTGAACTAAAAAAATGAGGATTGAGGACCTTACCTTTTTATCCTTCATTTGAGCTCGATCTCGTAGGGTGAAAACCCTCTACTACTCCTCATGGTCCATAACTTTCAAATCAATTAAAACAAAGAACACAAACTAGTCGCAAAGCATATATGTCCTAGATGTCAGCATGTTAGCATATATAATCTCATAAAGATAACATGAAATAAACCATTCAATATCATTAGACATGTATAGGATACATATAACACAAATACATCAGGAACAAGACAGAATTTCTTTTATTGATAACATGTACAGAGAAAGTGGAGAAATCACCTGAGATCTGCCACGACCTTGAGAAAAACCGTCCGCCAGATTCATCCAGCCCTAGCCTCACAAGGCTTCTTCCATAAATGGTGCACAAAGGATTTCACATAGAATGGGGGTGATCATCACAAGGAAACCAAGGTTTCCTGAACCTGGGAAGTGTAGGAGGCACATGGAAATATCAGACTTGATCAGGGCTATATCAAGCTATAATATCAATAATATTCCCTCTCCCCTCCCTTAGGCCATTCCCTTGAGGTGTATTTATACTTTCTCAAATTAGTTTTTTCAGCTTAGGAACATTTAGGCCATGGACAGGGGTAGTTAAGTTACAGGAAAAACCGCAAACCCCGCCTATTTAATAGGGGAATTATATATTTTTTAGTATTTTAATAGAATACGCAGGTCAACTATGGATGGACCCGCGTCTGCATGTGGAAAAAACTAGGCAGAGTCGCGTATGGATTTTAAAATATCGTTTCTTAATAAATATGATCAAGTCTGAATGGAAGGGTTGCCCAAGGCCAATGCATAAAACATCAACTATATAGAGGTTATAAATGATGCTATAAAACTTGTCATGTTGCTTTGTGTCGAAGGAAAGGTTTTCTTTCACTGAAAACAAGCCCGATACATGCACTACATATTTTAATAAAAATGGGTTTACCTGACTGTCTCTGGAAAGTAACTGTACCAATCCCAGTATCACTATACCTTCCGTCATCACCCATTTCGATATGCATCTGGAGGTCCTTCTCCTCCAAGCTACTGAAAAGTTATTTTTCTCCCATCATGTGAAACTATGCACCACTATCCAAGTACCACCCTGATCCCATCGCACTTGACACCATGCATGTGTAGAAATTATATAACTTATGTGTTATATGTCCAAGATTCTTCTGATCTCACACTATTTTAACTTCATGCAAAATACAGAATCTATTCCACCATTGATCATTTGCGGAAATTAAATCAAGATTGCAATGCACACATGAAACAATAAAAATTTACACACATTAACACAATGGTTTAACGGGAAAGCCTGAAGCTGAAAACCCAAACTATCTATATATAATATATGTCATATAGATCATGTAACAATCCTCATACAAAGCTGATCATATCAATCTCTCAGTACAATAAAATCGCTACACACTAATCAAGAACAATCAGCAAAAATCTGCACTAATTTTTTCCCTCCTAATAGCCTTCCTCTACTGCGCAATCCATGCTAAAGAATGGCTATGAATGAGTTCGAATTGCTCCAGCCTTGCTCACGCAATCCTCATTGGCATCTCCACTGAGTGTTGGATGCAATCAATGCATCACTATAGTCACAACTGATAGTCACACTTGCTCTTTCACCAATCTCTTCACTGAGTCTCCATTGATTTGTTCTGCACTGTTGTCTATGTCCAGTTAAATAATGAGTTATTATTTAGTGAATTAATTTAACTAATTAATTCACTCAAATCCACTGAAAGTATCATTCAGTTAGAAGTATACACAATCATTTCAACTGAGTTTAACTCCACAAGTGTAGTTAAACTAGAAACCAACTCCACCAACTACTTCTCCAACTCCACCAAACTCTACCACTTGAATTCTAACTGAAGTCCTCCATGCATGAACCACCAATAGCTCTATGAATTGCGTAATTCCTTCAGCTAGCTGATCTGAACAATCTGTTAACTGAATTTCAGTGCTCCAAGAGAATAAGATAATGTTTAGAGTCCAAATATTATTAAGAGATAATAATATCCAACATGTCTATTTTTAGACTGACAGTCTAAAAATAGACTTCGCCCAAAATGTCTAAAAATAGAAGTCCATCTATTTTTCCAACTTGACCAACCATCCACAAATAGCATCCTGCAACTCATAGAATATGATTGACAAGTCTAAAATTAGACTTTGTGCCAAAAATAGCCTGCGGGGCCCACTTAGTGAAGGTGACTCTTTTCACTAAGCTCATCATATTTTTGAATCTCAACACTCCCTCTCAACAAGATTGGGATTATCCGCCACCCCGATCCTGTCTCTATGGTATTCGAATTTGCTCCTGGTGAGCGCCTTCGTCAGAATATCTACATCTTGATCTTCCGTAGGAATGTAAGAAAGCAACATGATCCTCTGTTGCACAATCTGATCATGTTAGTGGAAGGATGTCGACATGTTATTAGAATGATCATACTAAATCTTCGATTAACCAAGATTTTAATGCAACTCTGATTATCACAATAAATCACAGTAGGATCTAAGTGTGAACCGAACAACCTGACCAGGATCTTCCTTATCCATATAGCCTCGCATTCAACCAAACTTGTTGCCATATACTCGGCCTCCATTTGGTAGATTATAGGGATCCCTGTTCTTGTTCTTTAGAAAGCTGTTGTAAATCACGATGCGAAATCCCCTCGAGATGTCTTATTAAATGCAATGAGCCTACCTTGATTTGCATCCGTGAAGCGTGCGACTTCACCTCATCCCCATTGTCTGGCCTTACAATCCCTTTTCGGATGTGCCCCTGAGATATCTCAGGACATGCTTGCCTACCTTCCAAAAGAGCTTGGTAGGCTTAACCATCGCTTGTGAAATCTGGTTCACCGCATAGCATATGTCTGGTCTTGTATTGAATAAATACATGAGCGAACCCACCAACTATCGATAAACAGTGGCATCCACTACCTCTACCGATGTAGCATCCTCTTTCTTCCAATTTCCTGGAAGAGGAGTGTCGATAGGCTTGCAGCCTTGCATGTGAAACTTTTCTAGTATCTCCCGGGCATACTTGCCTTGAGACACAAACAGTTCACCTTCCCGCTGCCATATTTCCAATCCAAGGAAATAATGAAGGAGGCCCAAATCCTTCATCTCAAACTCCTTTGCAAGATCAGCCTTGCATGAGTGTATCAACTGCTCATCACCTGTTAGTATCAAATCATCAACATAAAGTAAGATGATCAAAAGCTTACCCTCCCTGTCTAGTACTAGGTTTGGATGCTTCATCTTGTGAAACACGTCAGGTGAAATCGCTGTATCTGTGTGTGCAAACTTACGAGATGTGTTTGACCCTTGCTCTTTGAGAACTGCACACATGCGACTCACTATTGAGATTTGAAACCTTCAGGCTGCTCTATGTACACCTCCTCCTCGATGACTCTGTTGAGGAACGCAGTCTTCACATATATCTGACGAATGTGCCACCCCATCTGCGCTGAGAGAGCAAGAATCGTCCGTATGGAAGAATACCTTGCGACAGGTGCAAAGGTCTCCTCATAATCGATCCCCTCTATCTGTGAGAAGCCTCGAGCAACAAATCTTGCCTTGTACTTCTCCACACTCCCGTCAGCTGCCTGCTTCACTTTGTAGATCCATCTCGAACCCACCACTGATTTCCCTTCCAGCCTCGGGACAATCTCCCATGCACTATTTCTGACAATCGAATCATACTCTTCCACCATGGCATCTACCCATGCGGGATCCTCCACATCTTCCTCAAAAGAGGATGGCTCCGTCACGATACACTTGCTCATCAGAGCCATGTATCTAGTAAATCAGTCAGGTGACTGTCTCTGTCTATGTTGTGATGTAGGAACTCCTACATTCTGCACTGCATCAAGATTCAGTTGCTCAGCTTCTGTAGTGTGTTTCCGCCCTCTGATGTTTGGTGCTGAATGAGTGAAAGCTGCTTCACTCATGATCCTCCTCTTGTGGCCTGATCCACATATCGAGAATATCTTTAGGTTTCAAATGCTCTCTTACGCATTAAGTGTAGCTCCCTCTCCAGCGACAACTTCATGGCTTTCTCTCATGAAATTTGATATCCGTCGCAGCCGGTCATGCGGCTATAGAAAATACACGATAATTGTGGGGGTGTTTTACGTGATGCGCACAAATATCCCAACCTCTGCAGTCGGCTCCAGCTTCTTCCTGGCATCCTTCGTCACATGAATGTAAACATGTGAGCCAAAAATCTTCAAAGGAGAAATATTAGGCTTCTTACCAGAAAACGCCTCTTCGGGTTTACTCATGCCAAGTACTTTATGAGGACAACGGTTTTGCACATAAACTGCAGTGTTGCATGCCTCAGCCCACAAGTGTATGGGAAGGCCCTGATCATGAAACATTGCCCGTGCAGCACCCACAATCGTTCTGTTCTTCCTCTCAGCGACCCCATTTTTTTGTGGGTTATGAGGTGCTATGAGTTCTCTTCGAATTCCTTCTTTGCTATAGAAGTCTTTGAATTCGCCAGAGATTTATTCACCAACATTATCACTCCGGAGAGCTTTCACTTGCTTCCCCGACTCTTTCTCAACCAGCGCCTTGAACTCACAGAACTTTGAGTATGTCTCGCTCTTCTTCTGCATGAATAAGATCCAGCACTTACGAGAAAAGTCATCAACAAATATCACATAATACCTATGCTTTGTTGTTGAAACAACCGAGAAAGGTCCACACACGTCTGTATGAATTCTCTCAAGGATCGTCGAAGCACGACTATCCTTCTCATGAAAATTGGTCTTCACAAATTTTTCGAAAGTACATCCCTTGCACTGATCTGACTGCGCAAGTGTACCTTTGGGAAACCCGGTACAAATCTGTTGCAAAATTTTCAAAGCGCCATGGTGAAGATGGCCCAATCTCCTATGCCATAATTCGCCCTCATCTCGGCTCACCACTCCTTCTGCTTTGCCTGCCATTGCAGCGTAGCCATCTACCTGCAATTGATAAATATTTTTAACTTGAATCCCTATCCTCCTGGTTTGACCAGTTGTTTTATGGCGCAGGAAAGTTTTTCCCTCGCTAAAAACAACATCATAACCCTTGTCTTCCAGCATCGCCACCGAGATCAGATTCTTCTTCAATCCTGGAACATGCATGACATCCTTCAAGATGAAAGGTTTACTAGACTCCCTCTCAAAGGAAATGGTCCTGATACTAGTCGCATTGTATCTACCATCAACGCCCATCTCGATGTGCACTCCAAGATCCTTTTCCTCCAGATCACTAAACAAATCTTTGTCTCTGGTCATATGGAAAGACGCACCACTGTCAAGAAACCACACCGATCCCATCACACTTGAAACCAAGCATGCAATCAAAGAAAATTCAAGCTCAACTTGTGAGGCTAAGGCCTCTCCTGCTGCAGAACCAGCAGTGCTCTTATTCTTCTTCTTTTGTGGGCAATTAGTGGCGAAATGCTCATGCTAGTGACAGTGAAAACACTTCACCTTGGACAAATCATGCTTCTTGCCTTTAGCTTCGGATTTGGAAGATTTCTTCCCTTTTCCTTTCCGAGCTTTGGCATCCAAAGCGCAATTTTCTTCATCTTCATTCTTCGATGAAGATCCATCCCTAGTACCCCGCCTTATCTCCTCCTACACAAGATCCGACCAAAGTCTCTCCCATCCTGGCAGTTTCTCTCGTCCATTGACAGAGTCTTCGTAGCTATGCCAACTCTTCGGAAGCCCAAGGAGAGCCAAGCTCACCAATTCTTCTTCATCAATAGTAACCCCCACACTTCCCAGCTCATCCTTGCAGTGGACAAACTTCGTGAGGTATTTTGGAATACTGTCGCCTTTCTCCATTTTTATTTTTCTGAGCTTGTCTTTAAGCGCCAACTTCCTCTGGTCACTTCTGCTTTGGAACAAGTCTGTCAAAGCCTTCCACATTAATAATGGAGTAGATTTCCTGTGAAGGCTAGACACAATGTGGTCCTTCACACCTTCCAACAGAATCCTTCAACACTTTGCTACCTTCTTTTGCCATGCGTCAAGTGCGGCTGCATCGCTAGAAGCAGGCTTCGAAATATCAACATCTATGAACTCCTTCAACCCATTATCATCCAGTACCACCTCCATCCTATCCTTCCATTTTATGTAATTTGAGCTGCCCTCAAGGGCATACTCCAATCGCAATCCGTTGAAATAAATTTCAATGAATGCTCAACTTCGACACCAAGAAAACACTGCAGCAAATTCGAATTCCACCAGCACAAAACTCAACCGCTTCAATAATTGCAATCTCCTCCAATGATCAACACTGCTCTAATACCATGTAGAAATTATATAAATTATGTGTTATATGTCCAAGATTCTCCTGATCTCACACTATTTTAACTTCATGAAAAATACAGAATCTATTCCACCATTGATCATTTGTGGAAATTAAATCAAGATTAATTCGCACACATTAACACAGTTGTTTAACGGGAAAGCCTGAAGCTGAAAACGCCAACTATATATATATATAATATATGTCATAGAGATAATGTAACAATCCTCATACAAAGCTGATCATATCAAGCTCACAGTACAATACAATCGCTACACACTAATCAAGAACAATCAGCAAAAATCTGCACTGATTTTTGCCCTCCTGATAGCCTGCCTCTACTGCGCAATCCCTGCTGAAGAATGGCTCTAAATGAGTTCGAATTTCTCCAGCCTTGTTCACGCAATCATCATTGGCATCTCCACTGAGTTTTGGATGCAATCAATGCATCACTATAGTCACAACTGATAGTCACACTTGCTCTTTCACCAATCTCTTCACTCAGTCTTCACTGATCTGTTCTACACTGTAGTTAACTGTTGTCTCTGTCCAGTTAAATAATGAGTTATTATTTAGTGAATTAATTTAACTAATTAATTCACTCAACTCCACTGAAAGTATCAATCAGTTAGAAATAGACACAATCAATTCAATTGAGTTTAACTCCACAAGTGTAGTTAAACTAGAAACCAACTCCACCAACTACTTCTCCAACTCCACCAAACTCTGCCACTTGAGTTCTAACTGAATTCCTCCATGCATGAACCACCAGTAGCTCTAGGAATTGCGTAATTCCTTCAGCTAGCTGATCTGAACAATCTGTTAACTAAATTTCAGTGCTCCAAGAGAATAAGATAATTTTTAGAGTCCAAATATTATTAAGAGCTAATAATATCCGACATGTCTATTTTTAGACTGGCAGTCTAAAAATAGACTTCACCCAAAATGTCTAAAAATAGAAGTCCATCTATTTTTCCAACTTGACCAACCATCCACAAATAGCATCCTGCAACTCATAGAATATAATCGACGTTTCTAAAAATAGACATAGTCCAAAAATAGACTTTGCACCAAAAATAGCCTGCGGGGCCCACTTAGTGAAGGCGACTCTTTTCACTAATCTCATCATCTTGTTGAATCTCAACAGCATGCGCTTAGCGAGAAGTCCAACTCAAATTAAGAGGCCAAAGCCTCACCAGCTGCGGATCCTGAAGCTTTCTTGTTCTTCTTTTGTGGACAATTAGTGGCATAATGTCTATGCTCGTGACAGTGAAAACAGTTCTCTCTGGACATGTCTCGCTCCTTACCTTCTTTTCCTGTCTCGGATTTGGAACAGGATTTATTTCCCTTCCCCTTATTTTTCTTACCATCCAAAGTGAAATTTTCTTCATCATCTTCCTTAGATGAAGATCCATCCCTGGTATTCCGCCTGAATTCTTCTTGCACCAAATCCGACCAAAGTCATTCCCAATCTGGCAGCTTTTCCCTCCCATTGACAAAGTCCTGATAACTATGCCAACTCTTGGGAAGTCCTAGAAGAGCTAGGCTCACCAAGTCATCATCCGCAACAATAATTCTGACGCTCCCAAGCTCATCCCGACATTGGACAAACTTTGTTAAATATATCGGAATAGTGTCGCCTTTCTCCATTTTGATTTTCTTGAGCTTGTCCTTTGGTGCCAATTTTATATGATCACTGGTAATCTGAAATAGATTTGTAATAGCCTTCCACATTACATATGAAGTCACTTTTCCATGGAGACTTGAGATAATGTGGTCTCGTACTCCCTCCAATCTTTGTAACCTTATTTTGCCAAGCATCAAGATTTACGGCATCTGCTGCAGCGGCTTTGGGAACACCATTATCAATGAATTATTTCAACCCATTTTCCTCCAGTACTTCCTCCATCTTGTCTTTCCATGCAATATAATTGGGATTTCCCTTGAGTGCATACTCCAATGTCAAGCCATTAAAAGTCATTTCGATCCTGATTCGCCTATCTCAAAAAGAATACTTTTTCAAATTCGAATTCTATTCAGCCACAAACTCAGCTTCTCCTCCACTATAGTGATTTATTGTGTTTTGATACCATGTACAAATTATACAAACATATGTATATATATCGATTCAATCCGATCAAGCAATGTACTAAAGCTAGATATTGAATCCTTCTACAAATCAATTTCGGAAATTAAACACAATCACCAATCACAATAAGAAAAGAAAGAATCAAATCAAACCACAACACAGATAATTTCCTGGGGAAAGCTTTCTGCTCAAAACCCCTCTATCTTCTATTGTATATTCCAAGAGGAATCATGAAACAATTACAATGCACTCTTCTCACAAGAGTCTCATGCAATCTGCCTATCGTCTCACACTGATCCAGAAAAAATCGGGCCAACACTTAACCAATTCTCAGCCTATCTTTAGCCTGCCTTTCTCACTTAATACATGAGGAATTCCTTAGGAATTTCAACCTTTCTCAATTGCACTAAGTATCATGGGCATCCTGTGTTGTTTTAACTGCATATGGGCAGTCTGCTAATATCACAATTGATAGTTAACTTCCCTTTAACCTTTATCTCAACTGGGTCTCCACTGGAACTGAAATGCATGCAGCTATTAAAATTAAATCATCAGTTGCATGGTAGATCACTGATTGTGAATTAAATCTGATTTAATTCACTTGATCTCTCACTAGTGCAAAAAACAGTTACAACTATTTCAACTCACTATAACTTACCTAACTGAGTTAACTGATTACTCATGCATTAAACTCATGCACTTAACTGCAACTTAAACTCTAAAACACATAGAATCACTCTGCATGCCTCACCAACTACCCTCAACTCGAAATTCATTAGCTAACTAAGTTTATCACACTTAGTTAACTATTACAAGTGATAATGAGATAAGATTACATTTTATTTCCCAATTTAATTAAGGGATAATTAAATTTGACATATATCCAATTTATTAAATAAATTGAATTTCACACTAATGTATCGTTGGGATCCATCATTACATGACATGTGGTCCTACGCTAGTGTAGTTACTATCATGTTGCTTCTGGATGCCAATTTCAATGTTTCCTGTTGCAAACTTCAACACTTCCCTTGAGGAAAAGGAAAAGGCTCCTTTTGTTCCATCTCGGCCTAGATAGCCTCTTAAAATCATAGAAAGAAATCACTTGATGCCAAAGGTCCTAACAAAACCAATATCCACCACTTATTATATTAGAGTTATGATTATTTCATATCCTAAGAAGGAATTTCCTCTATAGGATTCTGCCCTAACCTCATTGACCTTGACACTAGTATCCTAGTTCATTAGGTAGGTATCTCTCCAAACCATTGCATGCATGATCCCCCTCTTATCTTGATTGGTGTTGAAGGCACCTTTCCCTCTCATTGGATTGAATAAATTTCTCAAGGTTGACAAAAAAAAATTGACCCTCCTATCTGTAGAAATTATACAACATGCATGTATATCTTGGATTCACCCGATCTAACAATGTACTAAAGTTAAATATTGAATCGCTTCTACAAATATTTTGCGGAATTAAAAACACAATCGCTAATCACATGAACATGAAGAAGAATCAAATCAACCACAACACAGATAATTTCCCGGGGAAAGATTACAGCTAAAAGCCCCACTATCTTCTATTGTATTCAGCATGGATCATGAAACAATTACGTACAAAACTCTTCTCAAAATATCCCTCCAGTACTCAGCTAATTGTCTCACACTTTCATGAACAAAACTGACCAACACATAGCCAATTCTTAGCCTCTAGACAGTCGGCCTTTCTTGTGCAATCCTTGATAAATGCAATCCCTAAAATATATGAATTTTGGACTTCCTTGATTGTGCAAGTATCATTGGCACTCCAATGGGTGTTTGGTTGCATGTGTGCAACCCAATAATCCTACAACTGATATTCAAGTTCTCTTTCACCTAGAACTCAACTAGGTCTCCACTGGATCTGACATGCATGCAGTTAATAATAGTAAATCCTCAGTTGCATGTGAGATCATTGATTGTGAATTAATTAATATTTAATTCACTTAATCTCTCACTAGTGTATCTTCAGTGAAAACTAGAAAATTTGATTTTAACTCACTTAACTGAGTTAAATTGATTACAAATTGCATTAACTAATGCACGACTGCACTTCGAACTCTGTTACAACTAGAATTACTCTGCATGTCTCACCAACTACCTCTAACTCGAAATCCACTAGCTAATTGAGTTTATCACTCTCGGTTAACTATTTCAAGTCATCATTGAGAATAGATCACAGTTTATTTTCCATCTTGATTAAGGGATAACTAAAATAGACATGCACCCAAAAATAGCACTGTGGGCCCCACCCTAGTGTAGGTGCTTAATGCACTAGGCGTGGGTGCTGAAATTTTCTTGTTGAATCTCAACACTCCCTCTCAACAAGAAAGGTATTATCGTTCACCCTAATCATGTCTCTATGGTATTCGAATCTTCTCATGGTGAGTGCCTTCGTCAGAATATTTTCATCCTGATCTTCCATGGGAATGTACTGAAGCAAAATTATCCTTCTCTGCACACAATCTCTGAGATGATGGTACCAGATATCTATATGCTTGGACCTATCATAAAACATAGTATTAATCAAGAGTTTAATGCAACTCTGATTATCACAATGAATCACTCGGATCCATCTGAGAACCAAAAAAACCAACCAAGATCTTTCTCATCCAGATAGCCTCACATGTAGGTTGACTTGCTGCCATGTATTCTGCTTCCGCTGAACTGAGTGCCATAGATCATTGTTTCTTGTTGTACCAGGAAACTGTTGTCAATCCTATGCTAAATATCCCTCATGATGTGCTCTTTTTGTTTGATGGATTGCCCACCCAATCTGTATACGTGAAGCCTTGAAGCTTCACTCCCTCTGTCCATATGTACCATAGACCATACTCTCATGTGCCCCTCAGGTATCTAAATAAATGCTTCCCCGCCTTGCAAAAGAGCTTGGTAGGCTTAACCATAGCTTGAATCTGTTGGTTAACTGCGTAGTAAATGTCTGGTTTGGTGTTCACTAGATATATCAGTGAACCAACTAACTACCTGTAAACAGTAGCATCCACTACCTCTCTAGAAGTAGCATCCTATTTCCTCAAATTTCCTGAAAGAGGAGTATCCATGGGTTTGTAGCTCTCCATGTGAAACTTACCTAGTATCTCCTTTGCATACTTTCCTTGAGACACAAAAAGTTCACCATCCCGCTGCCATATTTCCAATCCAAGGAAATAATGAATGAGTCCCATGTCCTTCATTTCGAACTCCCTTGCAATATCGTCCTTGCATGAGTGTATCAGCTACTCATCACAAGTCAAAATTATATATCAACATAAATAACAATAATGAATAGCTTACCCTCAACCATAATCTGGTACAGGTTTTCATCTGCTTCACTTTTGGTGAAGCCTAGTGCGGTGAAATAGTTGTCTTTCCAAGTGTACCAAGCACAGGGTGCTTGCTTCAGCACATACAATGCTCTTTTGAGTCGGTACACATGTGACTCACTGTTGAAGATCTAGAAACCTTCAGGCTGCTCTATGTACACCTCTTCCTCAATGATCCCATTGAGAAACACAATTTTCACATCCATTTGGTGAATGTGCCAGCCCATATGCACTGAGAGTGCAAGGATGAATCTTATGGAAGAGTACCTTGCAACAGGTGCAAAAGTCTCATCATAATCTAGCCCCTCGTTCTGTGAGAATCCCCGAGCCACAAATCTAGCCTTGTATTTCTCCACACTCCCATCAGCAGCTTTCTTTACCTTGTAGATTCATCTCGATCCAACAACTGATTTTTCAACCGGTCTTGGGACTATCTCCCATGCACTGTTCTTGAAAATAGATTCATACTCCTCCACCATTGCATCAAACCAGGTTGGTTGTTGCACTACTTCCTGAAAGGAAGATGGTTCAGTCACAATACATTTTCTCATAAGAGAAATGTATCCAGTAAATCAGTCAGGAGATTGTCTCTGTCTGCGCTGTGAAGTAGGGGCTCCTACCTACTCTACAGCATCAAGTCTCAATCTATCAGCTTCCATGGTGCGCCTTCTGCCATTTATGATGGATGGCTCTGCATGAGTGTTTTCCTCCACTCCATGATCCTCCGCAAGTGGTTGATCTGCATCTTGAGGCTCATCATTAGGAACCAACAGTTCCTCCTCTGCATGCAATTCCAACTCTCTCTCAAGGGACAACCGCATGGTTTTCTCCTCATCAAATTTTATATCCCGTCGCACAACATTCATTCTGTTGTTTGGAAAATACACATGATAATTATGGGGTGTTTCATTGTACCCCACAAAAATCCCAACCTCAGTTTTTGGTTCCACCTTCTTCCTGGCATCCTTGGTCACATGCACATAAACAGATGAGCCAAAAATCTTTAAGTGTGAAACATCAAGTTTCTTACCAATAAAATCCTCTTCAGGTGTACTCATGCCAAGTATCCTATGAGGACAATGGTTCTACACATGTATCATTGTGTTGCATGCTTCCGCCCACAAATTCATCGGTAGGCCTTGATCATGCAACATCGCTCATGTTGCACCCACAATAGTTATGTTCTTTCCCTCCGTGACCCCATTCTGTTGTGGGTTATGAAGCACTATGAGTTATTTTCGAATTCCTTCTTTGCTGCAAAAGTTCTTGAATTCATTAGATATGTATTCTCCACCAATATCGCTCATAAGAGCCTTCACTTGCTTCCCCGACTCTTTCTCCACCAATGCCTTAAACTCCAAGAACTTAGAGAATGTCTGATATTTCTTTTGCATGCAGAAGATCCAGCACTTACAAGAAAATTCATCAAAAAATATTACATAGTACTTGTGCTCTGTTGTCGAAGCAACATAGAAATGACCACACACGTCTGTGTGAACTCTCTCAAGGATCCCCAAAGCTCGATTCTCCTTCTCATGAAAGGTGGACTTTACATATTTTCCCATGGTACATCCCTTGCATGTGTCTGACTGCGCAAGTGTACCCTTGAGAAGACTAGAAAAAATCGGTTGCATGACTTTCAAGGCTCCATGGTGAAGATGGCCCAATCTCCTATGCCATAAGTCGCCCTCATCCCGGCTCACCACTTGATCTTCCTTGCCCATCATTGTTGTGCAACCATCTACCTCCAGCTTGTAGAGATTCTTAACTCGAATCCCTATCCTCTTGGCTTGTCCTGTTTTTTTATGTGGCAGGAAATCTTTTCCTTCACTAAAAACAACATCATAGCCTCTATCCTCCAACATTGCGACTGAGACTAAATTTGTATTCAAACATAGTACATGCATTACATATTTTAATTGAAAGGGTTTACTTGTTTGCCTATGGAAGGTAATGGTACCAATCCTGGTAGCACTGTACCGCCCATCATCACCCATTTCAGTATGCATTTGGAGATCCTTCTCCTCCAAGTCACTGAATAGTTCCTTGTCTCCCTTCATGTGAAAGGAATCGGCACTATCCAAATACCACACAGATCCCAATGCACTTGAAACCATGCATGCGATCAATGAGAATTCAAGCTCAAATTTCAAGGCAAGAGCCTCACCAACTATAGATCCTCCAGCCTTCTTGTTCTTCTTCTTTTCTGGACAGTTAGTAGAAAAATGCCCATGCTCGTGACAATGAAAACACTTCACCTTGGACATATCCTGCTTCTTGCCATTCTTGGACTCGGATTTAGAATGGAATTTATTCCCCTTCCCCTTCCTCACCTTGGCAGCCAAAGCACAATCATTTTCATCCTCATTCTTAGATGAAGATCCATCTCTGGTGTTCCATCTGAACTCCTCCTGCACCAAATCCGACCACAGTCATTCCCAATCTAGCAATTTTTCCCTTCCATTGACAGAGTGTTGATAACTGTGCCAACTCTTGGGAATTCCTAGGAGAGAAAAGCTAACCAAATCATCATCAGTGACTGTTATTCCAACGCTCCCTAGTTCATCCCAACATTGGACAAACTTTGTTAGATATTTTGGAATGGTGTCACCCTTTTCCATCTTGATCTTCTTGAGTTTATCTTTGAGCTCCAATTTCCTATGGTCGTTATTTATTTGGAATAGATCTGTCAAAGCCTTCCACATTTCATATGGTGTGGCTTTCCCATGGAGGCTTGAGACAATGTGGTATCGTACTCCTTCCAACAGGATCCTCCTTGCCTTTTCCACTTTCTTTTTCCATGCATCAAGATTTGCAACATCTGTCGCAGCGGGTTTAGAAACATCAGTGTCAATGAATTCCTTTAAGTCATTGTCTTCAAGTACTGTGTCCATCCTATCCTTCCAAGCAATATAGTTTGAGCTTCCTCGAGTGCATACTCCAACCTCAAGCCATTGAAAGCCATTTCGATCTCGAATCAGCTGTAGCACCAAGAAAGTCTTTCTGCAAATTCAAATTCTATCCAGTCACAAACTCAACTTTTGCTTCACTTCTGCAATTTCCTGTGCTCTGATACCATGTAGAAATTATACAACATGCATGTATATCTTGGATTCACACGATATAACAATGTACTAAAGTTAAATATTGAATCGCTTCTACAAATATTTTTCGGAATTAAAAACACAATCACCAATCACATGAACATGAAGAAGAATCAAATCAACCACAACACAGATAATTTCCCAGGGAAAGATTACAGCTAAAAACCCCACTATCTTCTATTGTATATTCAGCATGGATCATGAAACAATTACATATATAACTCTTCTCACAATATCCTCCAGTACTCATCTAATTGTCTCACATTGTCTTGAACAAAACTGACCAACACATAGCCAATTCTCAGCCTCTAGACAGCCTGCCTTGCTTGCGCAATCCCTGATGAATGCAATCCCTAAATGATAGGAATTTTGGCCTTCCTTGACTGCGCAAGTATCATGGGCACTCCAATGGGTGTTTGGTTTCATGTGTGCAACCCAATAATCCTACAACTGATATTCAACTTCCCTTTCACCTAGAACTCAACTGGGTTTCCATTGGATCTAACATGCATGCAGCTAATAATAGTAAATCCTCAGTTGCATGTGAGATCATTGATTGTGAATTAATTAATATTTAATTCACTTGATATCTCACTAGTGTATCTTTAGTTACAACTAGCACAACTGATCTTAACTCACTTAACTGAGTTAAACAGATTACAACCTACATTAACTAATGCACCACTGCACTTCGAACTCTGTTACAACTAGAATTACTTTGCATGCCTCACCAACCACCTCTAACTCGAAATCCACTAGCTAATTGTATTTATCACTCTCAATTAACTATTTCAAGTCATCATTGAGAATATATTACATTTTATTATCCATCTTAATTAAGGGATAACTAAAATATACATGCACCCAAAAATAGCATTGTGGGCCCCACCGTGGTGTAGGTGCTTAATGCACTAGGCATGGGTAATGAAATTTTCGTGTTGAATCTGAACACTATCCTCTCTCATCCTACAATGATTTGCATCATATCTTCCGCAATTCCCTCCTCCTTCCTTCAGAGTCCTCTCTTCTCACTCCTCCCAGAGTTAATTTATAAGTGTCCTTAGGGCATGCCCTAATCAAATTTACCTTTGAATTAAATCCCTCTTTGAGTTCTCCCCTAATATTTCTAAAGAATGCGCCCAATTCCTTTCCTTAAACCTTCCCAACATCCCCTTCATCAATAAATGAAAGGTCAATGTATTGAATTTGTTCTTCATTGAGCTTTGTTATAATGACTTCATGATCAAATGAGTAATTGTAACATCTTAACAACTTATGTTTATGTCATGCACGTGACACTATTCAATTTTCAAAAACTCCTTTGACCCTCCATTGTTTTAAAAAATTTAAGATGATACCTCTAAACGTCATTGAAATCCCATAATTCCTCTGCCCTAAGATAATGAATACACATTTCTCATTTCCCCAATGAGACTTGAAGTGGAACATCCTCCTTTGCCACCCTTGTTTGGATGTGATGATGGTGATTCCCTATACCTTTAAGGGAGAGATTTTGTTCTTTCATGAAGGGTAGGCATTCTTTTTTTCAAGTATCTCAGTCCCTTCTCTCACCTTCCAAATATCACTTCTTAGGTCAGCCCATTTGAATTTTCAATCTAGTATCATATGTTCTTCAAATTTTATTCCTCTCCCTGTCACTTAATATTTTTCATGACTAGGTCAAACTCATCCAACCTTACCTTTTTTTCTTAAATACATTAATATCCTCAATGGCACTCCACATGGGCTTCCCACTTTGTCACATCTCCACTCATCTAAAATAGCTTGAGGTAGCTCTAACTCCCCTCTTCCCATATCCCTCATTCTCTTATCATTCAAACACTTGATGTATCTCTCTCCCCTATCGTCAATGTTCCACCAAATCCCTAATAAAATTTTTCATTTTTTAATGGGTTTTCCATAAGGAAATACTAAGTCAAATTAAACCTTGACTTGAAAAATACCTTTCTAGGGCTGAATTGGCTCTCTAGTCTCTTATAATGGCTATCTCAAGGGTTGGTGGCACTCTACTCTTCCCATGCTTCCTTTTTTGTTCTTCCTTGACAACTCAAGCTTACTCAAGGTAGTCTTTTTTCCTTCCATATCTCCCTCTTGGTCATTTTTTCACTTTGGTCATTTGGTTGGTCTCCTCATGGATGATTATATTGAGTAGGACCTAAATCAAAAAGATGGAATCTTAGTCAACGATCATGTTTATCTCATAAGACATGTTGTAGTGGTAATATTTCATAAATTGTAGTTAAATGGTCACTTTTACGATCATACCGTTAAAAATTGTTGCTCTCTCTACTCGTCACTTTTCTGATCATACGAAGAAAATTTGTTGCTCTCTCTACTAAGTTTTGCATAGAACAATCACCTCTCTTCTCTTTTTTTCACTAAATCAACCCTAGTGTTTCCACCTCCCTTCTCTTTCCCTTGATAGGTATAAACCTAGCGTCCTCACCTCCTTCATCATTTCCATGAGAATGGGTGTCACCTCTATGATGCATAGATGCAACTCATTATAACATGCCCCTACACCTCCAACTATTGCCTATGGTTAAGTGCAAGTAATAATTTTTTATCCATACTTTCTCTAATGATTTTGTTGTGTATTTCCTACTATTATCACTATTCAAACTCATATTACTTTATCTTCACAATCTAGATGCAATTCCATAACATAGTAATTAGAACTTTTTTTTCTTTATTTGCATAGTTTAGTGACTATATTGATTACATGATAGATTTATTTTTCACTTTCTCGTCATTTACATCTATTAGTTTAAATTATAATCTTCCTTACATGGTAATTAAGCTTGCTTATTCTCCTACCATAGAATCTTTCCTTGGCATGCACCTCTCACTTGTTGATCCTCCTTTATAATTTGTTTTATGCTTGCTTGCTATCATGTTAATCCATGGGGCACCTTTATGACTCAAAATTGCACTAATGCTGAAAATATGTGTACCTTCACAGGTATTACAAAATATATGGGTCGGGTTATTGAAGGATTTCCTTGTGACATTGAATCATTAATATACACTACAAAAATAATGTACTACTATTTGTACGTTTTTCTCTCCTTCCTTGCAACTTAATATTATTCTCGTCTCTTGGATAACATCTCCTATAATTGGGGCGAAATGTAGTGTTTGAAATGGGCACTTGGGTACTAATATGCAACTATCTAGCATAGGGAGTGCATTATGTGGTTCAACTCTACATTAGATTCATGCCTAACTTGCATAATGACAAAATGGTACCTATAAATTAATACCTTAATGTGATGAACAATTCCTTGTAATACCCTTCACATTATCATAGATGTGGGGCCTCACTAGGATTTCTAACACTTGGGTAAGGTCCTTGGATTGCTTTTATCCTTTGTTCACCAATTTTGACTCATTTTTACATTTTGGACACCCTCTTGGGGTAATTTCTACGTTTATGGGTCTAATTACAAGTGAAAAGTTCCATAATTACTTATATTACCTCATTTTGGACCCATGTCCATCCAAATCTATTTGGAATTGTTATCTATGGGGTCAAAGTGAGTCAAACCTCATTAACCCTTAATTATCTCTAGGAAAGTAGTGTACCAAAAACTCCTTGGAGGTTCCATGCTTGTAATCCATGCCATGTACAACAGAGGATGATTTTAGTGGTAAAAAAGCCATAATCTTATGAAACCTACACCATCAAGTCACTATAGATGGTACAATGATTCGATATGAGATATTCCTTCCAACGTTTAACCCAATGTACACGTATAACTAGAGATCATTCCCTTGCCTATTTATACCATTCAATGCCTCCTTAAAAAACCTTTTGATTTTTTCTAACATATTTTCTTTAAAAGACCCTAATTTATAAGTATACATTTTGAGTAGCGATTGAAAATATTTCATCTCTCTCAAGACCACAAGGGTGTTGAAAAGTGTAACTAGGTCGGTCTTCATGTTGACTATGTAATTATGCATTTATATAAAGAAGATGTCAAAGATAATAAAATGTATTTTTTGGTGTACTAGCTTCATGGGTTTCATGAGCAAGATTTCTATGAAGATAGACCTCTTCTTGATGTCTATTAGGTTGAACTAAGTGTCTAATACATGAAGGATATAGTCTAGGTATTTATGCTCCAAGCCCTTGTGGTAGAAACTCACAACAGCCCTCAATTAATTGATAAAAGACAAGCTTTAAAGGCAGAAAAGAAGCACCTTATCAACGTTGGAATAAACCTTATGTAGTCGGCCTAACTCTCAGATGTATAGTTGGCTTGTTTAAAGGGAAGTTCCCTATATATATACAGATGTAATGCAGTCATAATCCAAGAAAGCAATTCAGACATTTTCCTAAAAGACAATGCGGATATAAGTGATAACATATCATGCAGACAAAGGACAAAATACAATGCAGATTCTACAGAAGCTACGGACAAGCATGATTAGTATTGCAGACTATTTTGGAGAAGAATATTCGATAAAAATTTAAGGTACATTGCAGATGATAGAAGGACGTGAGGAGAATTTTGTTAGACACTAATATTATAGTGCGGACTTCTGGACAAGCATGATCAACCACAGCAAAATTTGCGGATGCACCACAGTAATTAAGTGCGGACAAGACAGAGAATGAGGGCAGAAAATAAATGCAGATAAAGGCTAATCTATGAATTCAGAATTGAAGGAAGAAGACAGTCTACGGATGGTCGATAACAGTTTGTAATAGCAAGTGGTTGATATACATAGTTAAGGACTGTGAGCCTAATCTTTGTGTTTCTGTCTTTTGATAATTGACTTGATGAAAGATTGACTTAACTAAAAGAAGAGAAGACGTAAGTACCTCAAGTACGTTCACAAGTAATTATCTAGAAGAGAATTTGCATTAACCTACAACCTTTCAAATTCTCAACATGGTATTAGAGCTTTTGGTTACAAGAAAGGGCTATCAGTGATACAAATCCACTTCAGTTTGGAGGTTACAATCTCAGCTTGGTTACATTGCAGCGCTTATAGCAGAAATATTACACAGTCATCCTAAACACAGTCTCGACATACATACATCCCCACCGTTCAAACTCAATCTGAGATTCTCGATGTTATATAAGTTTGGAAAAGGAAGCAGAACTCGGATAGCACAGTTTCAGGTATATAAAGATATCAGTGAGAAAATTACAAGTGATGACAAGTGAAATTCTCAACAAATAGCAGTCAGGGTCAACTATATATTCCCCATATATTGCGCAAAAAAAGGTGGACAGAACCTCAACCTTCTCTGAGTTGTTCGATGAGATTTATGTGATAAAAGACAACGGATTGCAGAACAAGGAACGAAGTTATATACTGAGAAGAGAATAGGAATGATTTTGAGATAAACTCAATGATATACACCTGCAATAAAAGCGAGATCAATTCTATGATTGATGCATAGAAGGGACATAGACATATCCCCGATGGAATGCGTTGAAATTTGAAGTTTCATAGTGCGGATGACATAGTGTGAATTACACAGTGCGTAATATAGATGGGAAGGGATAAAGACTCCGGTCATTAGTGCTACCATAGTAATATTTCTATGAAACTATCATAATTCGCCTTGGAAGAATACAATCTGAAAGATTAGCTACACAAATGGATGACATGTGATCTCAAGTCTGGAACAACCTAAGAAGAAGATCATTCAAAGAAGAACAAGGTGTAGATCTCCTCTTCACTTGCCAAGTAAGTATCTCTCATTTTCATTTTCATTTTGGTTAAATGACTTCGATTTGCTAGGAGATATATGAGGTGGTTGTATTACCGAAGATCCTTGCATAAAACAAGGAGGATAGTCATGGTCCTCATAGATAACTAAAGTCATAGATAAATGTCTCCTTTGAATTCAAGGAAAGAAACTCTTAAGGTTCTCTCACATGAACAATATTGGAGACACAAAAGAAGCTGAAAGAATAATTATGAACAGTACAATAAAGTTCATGTCACCGGAAAGGATGGAAGGAGTGGATGGAAAGAGGGAGTAAGAGGTCATTTAGACTAGTCTCCCTCATAATAAGTCTCTTTATGGCTCCTATATCCTACTTAAGATTTGATGCAAAGTGACATCATGGAAGTATAAGAAACAAGAACTCATATGATCATGAGGGTAACGAAATCATGGGATAAGTAAGTTACCTCACGCATCAATCTAGGGTTTCTATGGAAGAAGACAAGTTGAAGGCAATATTTTTGCAGAACTCAATCATTTGAAGAAAAAGGAAGAACCCGATTCAAAGAAAATCTAAAGAAAGAAGAAGCAATGGATCTACACTATGACTAAGATCATCTTCTTTAAGTGATTTTTGTTGGTTATATGATAGGAAGTAGTGTAGCACCCTGATGAAAGCATGGAAGGAGCTCTTGGTGAATCAGCTCCAGGAAAACCTGTCTGATAAAATTATTGATGGAAAGCAGTCATCAAGAGAAAGGGCCATCATGGAAACAGATTTTCTGGGATATTGATGGAGCATACCAAGAGAATGAAGCTCTTCATTCCTGAGAAATTGCTACATGATGACTCAAGGGAAAAAGGGTATGAGGTATGTATATATTTATATGCTAAACATTGGATGTTGTGAAGTCATGTCATATGGTTGCAGGTAATGAACTTTTGTATTTAGAAGTATGATCTATGGAGGAGTGTCTTTCAGTGCACGGACAGATGAAATCAACATAATATGTCCTCATGGCATATGAGGTGGTTGTATATGAACAAGAAACTAGAAATGTTATAAGTTCCTGGGAATAAAGAATGTACAGAGAGGAAGAGATCATGAAATGCAACCATGTCAAGAGGCGTTTACCATCCAGAAGCCAAAAATATGTGACTCAGAGATCTCCTGGAAAGATATGTAGACTCTGACAGAAGTCTGGTAAATAAGAAGACCTTTGGCAAAAATAATATCATTGGAAGATGTGTCAATCGGTATGAAGGATTTCGATGCCTACAAGAAGATGTCATGGTGAAATATCATCACTAAGGTAAATTTTGTTCTAAAAGTTCATATGAATATGTTTATCTGGAAGAATTTGTGCAGGGCTGCTAATCATGAGAAAGGATGCATGATCCTTGGAAATGATTCGAAGGAAAGCAGCATGGCATAACAGTGGACCAGATAAGGGAATCTAATGAATCACTTTATGATAGTTGACATGACTTAGGATGAAAGTTGGAGATTCCTCAATATCGAAATCCATGACATCTAGGACAGGAATTCTTAATGAGCATTTGGGTGTTTCACCATTGCTGTTGGAGGTCCCTAGTTAAGAGGGAGCCTGATGATAAGTTTCTTACTTGGAAGAAACTTGGTAATTCCTAGGAATGAGCTTAGGTACCTTCCTTGTATAGTAATGAGTACATTCCCTTGTGGAATAGGTCCTCCCTGGTTGAGAGGGAGATATAGACACATTATTCTGGTCTTGGGAAGACAGAATGGAGGATTGGGTAATCATCTGGCATTTGATACTCTTTGAGAATGTGTTAGGGCATTCAATATAAGAGTAGTCGGGGACCGATATTCTTTGAGGGCTAGCTACGCAATAGAAGAATAGTCCAAGAAGGTCATAATTTGGGAACACCCGGGTGGAGTATGTACCTTGGAGAAACAATGACAAAGGTGTCTATAATTCATGTGTCTCGCCAGCATTGTAGCCCATTGTCTCATTCAGAGATGTGGCTGTTAGTCAAGGCCTTGCACTAGGACAACGCTGGTTGATATGATGTTATACAGATGCGATTACCAATGCAATTCTTCTTATGAGATTCTTCAGTTTGAAAGTAACCATGTACCTGTATGAATACCTCCCTATTTAAGATGGAGTGTTGAAAAGTGTAACTAGGTCGATCTTCATGTTGACTATGTAATTATGTATTTGTATAAAGAAGATGTCAAAGATAATAAAATGTATTTTTTGGTGTACTTGCTTCATGGGTTTCATGAGCAAGATTTCTATGTAGATAGACTTCTTCTTGATGTTTATTAGGTTGAACTAAGTGTCTAATACATGAAGGATCTAGTCTAGGTATTTATGCTCCAAGCCCTTGTGGTAGACACTCACAAACAGCCCTCAATGAATTGATAAAAGACAAGCTTTAAAGGCAGAAAAGAAGCACCTTATCAACGTTGGAATAAACCTTATGTAGTCGGCCTAAATTCACCATGAAGTAGTCGGCCTAACTCTCAGCTGTATATTCGGCTTGTTTAAAGGGAAGTGCCCTATATATATACACATGTAATGTGATCATAATCCAAGAAAGAAATTTGGACATTTTCCTAAAAGACAATGTGGATAACTGATAACATATCATACGGAAAAACGAAAAAATACAATGCAGATTCTACAGAAGCTACGGACAAGCATGGTTAGTATTGCGGACTGTTTTGGAGAAGAATATTTGATAAAAATTTAAGGTACATTGTAGATGAAAGAAGGACGTGAGAAAAATTTTGTTAGACACTAATATTATAGTGTGGACATCTAGACAAGCATGATCAACCACAGCAAAATTTGCGGATGCACCACAGTAATTAAGTGCGGACAAGACAGAGAATTAGGGCAACAAATAAATGCAGATAAAGGCTAATCTATGAATGCAGAATTGAAGGAAGAAGACAGTTTGTGGATGGTCAATAACAATTTGTAATAGCAAGTGGTTGATATATATAGTTAAGGACTGTGAGCCTAATCTTTGTGTTTCTATCTTTTGATAATTGACTTGATGAAAGATTGACTTAACTAAAAGAAGAGAAGACATAAGTACCTCAAGTACGTTCACAAGTAATTATCTAAAAGAGAATTTGTATTAACCTACAGCCTTTCAAATTCTCAACAAAGGTTGCTCGCACCTGTCATCTACAACACTCCCATAAGGATGGCCTTTCATTAGCTTGACTCCAATCCTGCAAGTTTCACTAACTCATCCTAGAGAATAGTGATCGCATAGTTCCACTAATACCTTGGAAGTTTCAACCCTACAACTTCAATGGGGGTTCCATAATAGCTACATCTCATCTCCTTTAAGGGCACCAAATTTATGTACCCCTTGTATTTCATTTGATATCTTCACAATAATAAATTTCGTGTTTAATGGTTGTACAACATACATATCTTTGTATTGGAGATAGGGAAAGTCTTTTTTTAGGGAATTTGGAGTTGATAATAAGCCAATCCAAGATGTGCATCACTCTTGAAGCACTAGTACAACTCTCTACTTTAGCCTGAGTTGTTTCATTTTACAAGTGACAATACCAAGTGAATTTTTTCCATTCTTCCCTTTGTGTCACTTACATTAAGGTTTATATTGTACTAAAGGAAATTTCCACTAATTAATCCTAATTGGTTCATTTTTCTTTGGTAATTTGCTATAATTTTAGAAGTTTAATCATCTACACCCATACATCAATGTAAATCAAATCTTAAGATTCAAAACAACCTAGTAGTTTTCTCTCTCTTTCACACTCTCTTTTGTCTTACCCTAGGGTTTTACCCTTTGTAGTGAAAGCAAGTGGCAACTTCATTCTCCATCATTCTCCATTTTAGTAGTGTGTGTGTCTCTCGATAATCTGCATCCTTGTCTTACACTACGAGTGGTCATATGAATGCATTCATTCATTATAAACCATAATAGTCTAAATGTTACTTTGCTTTGTTGATCTGTAAATTGTTGTGGATAGTCAACCGAAGAAAAAATAATAATAATAATAATAATAATAAATAAATCACAAATGATTTCATAATATTATGAAATATTAGATTATATAGATTTATTTCCTTAGATTTGAGACTAACTTTGTTTGAATTGATCAAATAACTATAATAAGCAATGGAAAGAATAGGCACATAAAACCACCAGCCGCACAAATTAACATGAGATTTTTTTTGCGAAACCCAATATGGGAGAGAACTCTGCTAGAAGGTGAGGCTTATCCTCTTGCCTCTTTGCTCCAATTATAAAAATGAACATCCAAAGGAATCAAAACTTGTATGGAGTTATTTTTTCGACATTGTGGTCTAAATGGCTTCTACAAGATCCTCTTGCTTTGTTATGTTATGAAATTACCACTCTTAGATGTTTTGCTTAACTATGCAACAAGTAAAATCCAAAATATTGGAACCCCTATTCTTTGAAGTGGCTCGGTATTTAACATTGCTCGATAGCTATTTAGGGATAGGTTTTTTACTTTTCTCAACCCTCAATTATGATAAAGTTTTGAACCTTCTAGAATCTTCTTGAAAGTCCACATGTTGCTATTCCCACATCTGTGAGTAATGTGGGGTTGATATAGTCTCCACTTGTACCACGGTGGTCAATAAGGTAGGTCAAATTTTGGGAGGCATAACTTGCACATACGAGTCTTCAATTGAGGCGATTATCACATCATTGGAAAGGTCTTGAAGTGTAGGTCAATCTCATGGGTGTGAGCACAAGTTCCGTAACTTGCAATCACAAAAATGTCATTTGAAACCTCAAAATGGCCTTGAAAAGTTTTAGAACCCAATTTTTTAAACTACGATTTACCACTAAAATGTCCTTGTAAATTAATTCCTCCAATCTAGATCATTTGAAAATTGAAATTTAAATATATTGTTACTTGTCCCAAAACTTATTGGTGAATAATAAGTCGTGCATGAGAATATAATATAATTTACCTAAAGCAATACTTCTTTTACAGTGGATAAGACTCTATGACTTACATCAACATATGAGTGATATGATTCACGCCAACATATCATCCTTAATATCTCAATAGAAATATAGAGAAAGTAGTGGTACCTTCTACTAACATGAATTGATTAGTATAATTAATTGATTGTGATGTGACTATATTTATAAACTACCAAACTTTATAGAAAAAATATAATATATAAAATTTTTAAAAATTGTACATAAAAATGCAACTAATTGATTAGATGTTATTTTCTTTTAACACCAAATTTTGATAATTTAAATGCACTATATTTATATGCTTCCACTGCATTTATATACTTTCACTGTTCTATCCTGAAATGAAATACATATGCTTTCACTACACTATATTGTTATGTTCTATCCTGGAATGAAATACATATACATATGCTTTCACTACATTATATTGTTATGTTCTATCTTTGGCATGAAATACATGCCCTCCTAGTTAACCTTTTTAGGACAAAAATTCAAAAGCTTTGATGCACTGCGTTCTTATGAATATATATAACTTCCTTCTGAACAAATAAATATATATAACTTATATATAACGCCCCCAAATGAAGAAATTATTGGGTGGTGAATCGGTGATCGTTTGACTCCTTACCTGGAATGAACGAATGAAGGGCGCTGCCATTGATGAGTTAACAGTTTTAATCTTAAAAAAGAATTAAAACAACATATAATTTATATAATTATAATAAAGATCGATATTAATGTGCTAATAATCTTAAAAATTAGTTAAAGCAACATATCATTTGTACAGATCAATATTTGAGGAAACCAGTTTCATAAAATCATAAATTAGGATAGGAATTAGGGCTATAAAAAACTTATAGCAACCTTTCTCTGGCTGGCTTTTAAAGGTTCTCTGAATTGAATAATTGCAGAAAAAAATGGAGGAAATAGTTCAAATTGCCATATATGTTTATTTACCACCGTTCCCAGCACCCAACTGACAAAGTACACCATATATCATGGGAATGGCAAAGGGCACGGGGGTATCATGGTATTAGTAAGAGAAAAAGAAGGTCGTTTCATTCAGCTAGAAAAAGAAGACCCAAATAAACAATTTGTTTGGCTTAAAATATCAGAAAATGGGAATCTCATTAGAATTGCAGCATGCTATTTTGCACCGCAAGTTTCAAAAATCTACAAAAGTAGAGGGCTTGACCACAAAGATCCCTTTGCAGCCCTAAAAACGGATATTGCAATATATTCTCAGCTAGGTGAAGTTCTTATAGTGGGGGATTTCAATGCTAGAACTGCAAGTGAACAAGCTAGCATTCTTTGTTGTAAAGAAGACAGTGACCCTATCTGGCTTACAGAAGAGAGTAATCATCAGTGGAAACGAATTTCAGAGGATAAAGGCTGCAATATCTTTGGAGAACAATTGCTTATGCTATGTGGGGCTTTCGATTTAGTCATTTGTAATGGGTTGACTAAATGGGAAAAGTCCGGTAATTTCACTTGCAATACTTACAATGGAGCAAGTGTAGTAGATTATGTAATTTGCTCGCATAGTTTGTGTGAGAAAGTGGAGGAAGTGTTGATTGGAGATCAAATTTGGGACTTAAAATCAGATCACAAGCCAATCTATTTAAGTTTCTCTTGGACCGGAAAAAAGCAATTGGGGTCGAAAAATCAATGTGTTCAACAAAATCCCCCAAAGGGCAGAATTCTTTTGAATCCAGAGAATTGTAATACCTTCAAAATAATGCTAGAGAGGCTCTTCAAGAAGGAGGAAATCCCATCTCATGGCCTTCATAGTCACAAATTAACACATTTAATTCAAAGCGCACTTGCTGAGTGCAAAAGAGCAAAAATTAAGAAGTCCGAAAAAATTGCTTTCCGGTTAATGCTTGGTTTGACGAGGAATGCAAAAAGGCAAGGAGAAGGTGGAAGGAATCAGACACGGATAACACAAAGCTCAAAGCTTACAAGCAGTTAGTAAAAAAGAAAAAAGCCGATTTTATGGTTTCAAGGAGAGAAGAACTAATCTTCCTCGGGAAAAATAACCCCAAATTATTTTGGAAGGAGCTCCAATCGAAAAAGGTGCAAACTGAAAACAACATTACAACTTCTAAATGGTTTGACTATGCAAGACAACTTTATGAGCAGGATCCCAAGGTTGACCCGCCTCCCTTGGTCAACACAGACACAAAACTCTTCACGGTGCAAGAAGTAGAGATGGGTATCAAGAAGTTGAGCGCTGGAAAAGCAAAAGACTTAGATGAACTCCAAGCAGAGTATCTAAAGTGGGGCTTAAAATTTCTTTCACCTCACATCACAAAAATTTTCAACAACATCTTACAGCAGGGGTTCCCCACAGATTGGAAAACTAGTATGGCAATAACTCTTTTCAAGAGTGGTGACGTCAATAATCCTTCCAATTATAGAACCATAATGATAAACCCCTTGTTTGCAAAGTTATTTGGAAGCATGTTGGAAAAGAAAATTAGCAAGTGGGCAGAAGAAAGAAATAAACGTGCTAAAGGGCAAGCGGGTTTTAGACCTAAACATTCCACAGTTGATCATTGTATAACTTTAAGGCACATCATTGAAAAAGGTTGGGAAAATAAGGAAGAAGTTTTTTGTTGCTTTGTTGATTTCAGAAAAGCCTTTGACACGGTTCCTAGGGATAAGCTTTGGGGCAGAATGGAGGAACTCGGGGTTCCCAAGCATTTGAGAGCCGTTGTGCATAGGTTGTATGAAGAGGTGAAAGTCAAAATCAGAACTTCAACTGGCATTTCTGAAAGTTTTAGAAGCGATATCGGGGTCAAGCAAGGCTGCCCATTGTCTCCTACCCTTTTTGGGTTATATATTGACAAGCTTGAAGAGTGGCTAAATTCGCAAGGGGGTGACGGTATCCATTTGGGCAAGTTCGTTATCAGGCTTCTTTTGTGCGCAGATGACCTTATATTGATTGCTAATTCGGCTCTTGGTTTGCAAGAGCATTTACATTCCCTTGAGCATTTTTGTAAAAGGGTTGGGATGCAAGTCAATATTAGCAAAACGAAAGTAGTGGTTTTCTCTAACAAAAGAAAGCATAACCAACATAAGTTCTATTTTGGAGGCAGCAGTTTGGAAGAAGTTGCAGATTACAAATACCTCGGAATTGACTTCAACAGAAATTTAAGTTGGGATGGTTGTAGAAAGAAAAGAACTTTAGGGGGTTGGAAAGTATTTTATGCTCTTCAAAACAGGTGTAGAGAGGCAGAGCTGTGGGACTGGAAAACCACCCTAACTCTTTTTGGGCTTCTAGTGATTCCGGTGATTCTTTACGGTTGTGAACTATGGGCTAGCAGCACAACGAAGATGCAGTGGAAACAAATTGAGAAAATTCAGAAACGTTTGATTACAAACAAATTCAAAATTAAAAGTGCAGTTCCTTATGCTATTCTGTTAAGTGAAACAGGGGCTGCTCCTATTGAAGCAATCGCTATGGTGCGAGTCATAAGGTATCTGAAAAAAATTGAGCAAATGGAAGAGGATAGATGGCCTAAGGTGGTCTTTAGTGACAGATTGTGTAAAAGACAGAAGACTTGGATGCGGCAGAATAACAAATGGTTTAGTAAATGGGGTATTTGCTTGAGCATGTGTCCTACAAACAGTAAAGAGATAAAAAAATTTGTTATGGATAAATTCCATAAACATACTTGGAAGAAAGAGCTAGAGAGAAAGAAGAAGTACTACATAGAAGAGTTTAACCCCACACATAACCATCAACAAAAGGCATACATAGGGGCTGATGTTTCTTGGAGATCTAAAATTCTTATTGCTCAATTAAGGACTAATTCTCATCAACTCCGTTGTGAAACAGGGCGCTGGAAAAGGCCAAAAGAAATGTGGGAAGAAACAGTATGTATTTTTTGCTCCTCCGGAAAAGTGGAAACAGAAAAACATTTCATTCTAGAATGTGAGGCCTTCAAGGACACCAGAGAAAACTATGCAGGTATTCTGGCAGCTAATTCTTGGGATAATCTATTCAGCGAAGAGTTTGTCAATAAGCTGGGAGTGCTCATTGTAAAACTTCACAGGAAAAGGGCCGAATACAAGAGTCAGATAGAGAAGCAATCTGTCCCATAGGCTATTTTTAGCCTCGTGGACATTAAAAATTCTTTCTTTCTTTCTTTCTTTCTATATTCTCTTCAATTTTTAAATATTTCACTTCTGTGGCTTTTTATTCACCATATTTAGAAATCTTTCTGTTACAGAGTATTGTTTCTAGTTTCTAGGCTGTCAATTTTGTCTGATTAATAGCCCCGAAAATATAAGAATAATAGGGATATCGGCTATGGCGAAAAGCTTGTTGACTCTTCAGTGTACGAAATCGGGTGTACGGATCGGCGGAGGCTTCTTTGGTTTACTTTTTGGTTTGGATGAATGACTATCTTTCACCTGCATGCCACTTTGGTCTTCGATGTTAAGTTCGCAGGAAGAATCTTTTTACTGTTGTAATGGATCATTGAAGCGTTTTCAAAAGCAGTGGCAGTTTACATAAACATCTGGTTTCGAAGATTTCTGGCCCCGGATCCTCAGGACTCTGGACTGAAGGTTTTCTGCTAGCATGCTCTGTTTCAGGCGAAATACTTATCCAGAGAAGAAACACCGCTTAAATGCCAGAGATAAGCGGCCAATATCGGACGGATGAGATACCGATATATGTCAGATCGGACGGTCCATATAGCCCAAGATTTGATGGCCAGATTTGGCGAGAACGTACGGCCCAGATGTACTAAGATCTGACGGTCCAGATCGGTTGGATCGGACGGCACACAATTTTTAGATCTAACGGTCGAGATCTACATAATCCCACGGCCCAGATCTACAAGATCTGACGGCTCGGATTTTCCGGATCCGACGGTTCATATCGCCTGAAATTGGACGGCCCAGATCTAGCTAGATCCGACGGTCCATATCACTTGACATTGGACGGCCCAGATCTTCTAAGATCTGACGGTTCAGATTTTTCAGATCCGACGGTCGAGATCTAGCTAGATCCGACGGCCCACATCCCCTGACATTGGACGGCCCAGATTTGGCAAGATTGGAGGGTCCAGATCTGCTAGATCTGACGGCCCAAATTTGACGATATTGGACGGCCCTGATCTTCCAAGATCTGACGGCTCAGATTTTTTAGATCCGACGGTCGAGATCTAGCTAGATCTGACGGTCCATATTGCCTGACATTGGACGGCCCAGATCTTTCAAGATCTGACGGTTCAGATTTACCGGATCCGACGGTCGAGATCTAGTAAGATCCGACGGCTCATATCGCCTTCCATTGGACGGCCCAGATTTGGCAAGATTGGAGGGTCCAGATCTGCTAGATCTGACGGCCCAAATTTGACGATATTGGACGGCCCAGATCTTCCAAGATCTGACGGCTCAGATTTTTTGGATCCGACGGTCAAGATCTCGCTAGATCTGACGGTCCATATGGCCTGACATTGGACGGCCTAGATCTTCCAAGATCTAACGGTTCAGATTTTCCGGATCTGACGGTCGAGATCTAGTTAGATCCGACGACCCATATCACCTGCCATTGGACGGCCCAGATTTGGCAAGATTGGAGGGTCCAGATCTGCTAGATCTGACGGCCTACATTTGATGATATTGGACGGCCCAGATTTGGCAAGATTGGAGGGTCCAGATCTGCTAGATCTGACGGCCCACATTTGATGATATTGGACGGCCCAGATCTTCCAAAATCTGACGGCCCAGATCTTCCGGATCTGACGGTCCATATCGCCTGACATTGGACGGCCCAGATCTTCCAATATTTGACGGTTCAGATTTTCCGGATCTGACGGCCCACATCGCCTGACATTGGACGGCCCAGATTTGGCAATATTGGAGGGTCCAGATCTGTTAGATCCGACGGCCCATATCACCTGACATTGGACGGCCCAGATCTTCCAAAATCTGACGGTCCAGATCGGCCACATCTGACGGTCCATATTTTCCAAATCCAAAGGCCCAGATTGGCCGAGATCCGACGGCCGAAATTTGCGTGATCCGACGGTGCAGACCTGCCTAGATCGGGCCAGGGACGAAGCGCTTCCTCTTGGTCCAGACCAGCAGCATCGTGCTCCCTGCCACCATTCCCGGCATTATGATTCCTGCAAATGTCTGCTCCAACAATGGCGATCTAAATATTGCTCCCGACTTCCCCGCCTGTGCCGAACTGGGTAAATTGGGGAAATGGGGAAATTGGTGCGAGTTCGAATCCAGCTTTGTGAATATTGGCCCAAACAGCGGAGATAGCACCTCTTCCCGGACGCTGCTTCTCTTTTATTACAGGATCTGCTACAATGGCCAAATCAGGCGTTATTTCAACCCCTGCCAGACTCCAATAGGGTTGAGATTAAGTTAATTCGTTGTAATTTGGAGAGCTGAAGGGCGGAAAACGTACATGCAGGTTTTGTTCCTGGGGAAATATGATTAAGTAGTGTCTCTTGTGAAAAAAAAAGATATGATTAAGTAGTGTCTGAAAAGCTTTCCATTTATTCGTTTGTCTGCAAATATAATTCCTATCACACAACTGTGCCACAGGTTGAACTGGTAATATTTCCAGAATTTATCTGGAAGGATCGTTTGCATGGTTCTGCCGAGTGTTGGTGGATATTGGTTGAGGGATCCGAACAATTCTCAAACGAAAGAAACTCCAGAGTTCCTTGTATTTTAAATTTTATATAGACGAGATGTTTTACTTCATGACCACATTTTATACTAAGTGTCTTGAGTCAAACAAATCATAAAAGGAGAATCCTTGCTTAAAGAAATTCCTCCTGGAATTTGGTTGCCAAAGTTTGACCCCTTTCCCAATTGGAGATTGTTATCTGGTTCAATGCCAACTTCCAACCTGAAGATTGCTCTTCAGACCCACTTATGGTTTGTCTTTCCTTAAAGACTAATAAAATTGTGTTGTCATCTTACAATTCTATTTGGATTTTTTTAATTGCTTCTTACCATTGGAACAGAAAACAGACTGCCCATCCAAACTCCATTTTTCCATTTTTCTTGTAATTGGCTAGAAGAAACATCTTCATTTTATGTTATTTGTTGTTATTATAAAATAATTTTAATAAAATAAAGTTTAGAGATACAATTATAATTACTCATTAAAAATAATATTCATTTTTATGTTATTTTTTGTTGTTATAAAATAAGATAAAATAATATTCATTTTTATGTTATTTTTTGTTGTTATAAAATAAGATAAAAAATTTATGTTATTTTTTGTTGTTATAAAATAAGATAAAGTTTGGAGACGTAATTAAAATTACTTATAGTGAAATTAATTATAAAGTATGGGTCTTAGTTTTCATTTTATGACAAGTTGTAGTTTGTTCCCTAGAATTAATTAAAAAACAAAATGACGTATAAAAAATAATATTCTAAGTTTCTCAAAGTGTGACTTAGCAACATGCTATTCATACACTCAAGGATCACATTTTTCCACCTATTACTCATAGTTTACAGAAATAATGAGATTACTCATAGTGAAATTAAAATGTGTGTTTTTAGTTTTCGTTTTCATTTTATGGCAAGTTGCAATTTGATTAAAGTGATTTATAAAAACCAAAAAAAATAGAAAAATGAATATTCTAAGCAAAGTGCATTTTGACAAGGCTAACATAGACATGCTATTCACACAATATGGATCACATGGATGCTTATCATGCTATTCACCTTGAAGGGTGATCTTGCAATAGATGAATTATGTGTCAGGAATTATGTGTTGTGGATCCACCATCTAATCATATTTTTTACCAATAAAGCAACAACTAAATCAATACTTTTTCACTATCATCATTTAGTCCACATTCATATTGAAAATCTAGTTGATTAATGGTCTAACCATGACACTTAAGAAGAGCATGCTTCCCAATATTTCACAAGGTTTATGTCATAATGCTACATCATCTTGTTGTTTTGTGCTAAAGAAGGTTTGTGTTAGTTATTCTTAATAAACCACCTCATTTCCAAATGATGTTGAGGCTATTACCTGTATGACAAAAATATATGCATGTTATCAATTGCAACATGGTAAGGCATTACAATAGTGACCCAATAAACAAATCGATAGGTTGTGGTTGGCTAAACATAATCGTTTTGAAAAAGTATATAGTGCAATAATATGACTAAGTACGGTGAATGAAGCAATAATTTTAGATTAAACTTATTTAAAGTAGTGGTATTGGTAGTAACGTTACATAACACGCATAATGCATACACTTGTCGCACATGGAAAGTTGGGCCATTCGATCTGTGCCACCTGGTAAGTCCTCTTTAGCCACTTGGACCTTAGCCACTTGGCAGCCCCTTGTTAGCCATATCTGCACCACTTGGCAAGCCATTGGCCACAAGATCTTAGCCAATGGATCTGTGGCACTTGGCATGCCCTTGGCCGCAAGATCTTAGCCAATGGTTTTGTGCCACTTGGTAGTGGCCCCCTGCCAGCTGGATCTTGGTCCATTGGATCTGCAACACTTGGAGGTGCACTTGACCACCAGATCTCGCCCACTGGATCTGCGCCACTTGGTTCCTTCAATCCTGGGTGGATACATCCATCGTGGGTTCCTTAGTTACTTCAATCTTGGCTGGCTTCATGTTTCAAGGCGGATTGGACTCAATGACGCAGTCAAGTACTTTGAGCGACAGGGTAAGTCGAGTCGAGATCTATCGAACCTCCGTCCGTCGCATCGTCTCCATGCGAGTGGTTTCTGCTTTTTGCAGAGACGTATTGGCTTGATCTTTGAGAAAACTATCGTTCAACTTAATGAAATAGGGATTTTAGGCAATATTAACATATTATTTGACACTCCAATTCCTAATCTTCAGTGGTCAGGATTCGACCAACGGATCCCTGCCAAGTGGCACATCCTCAGTGGTCAGCATTCAGCCAACGGATGCCTACCAAATGGTGTGTCCTCAGTGATCAGGATTCGGCGAACGAATGCTTGCCAAGTGGCGCGTCCTCAGTGATCAGGATTCAGCGAACAGATGCCTGCCAAGTGGCGCATCCTCAATGACTAGGATTCAGCTAACAAATGCCTGCCAAGTGGCGCATCCTCAATGACTAGGATTCAACCAATGGATACCTACCAAGTGGCACATCCTCAGTGGTCAAGATTCAGCCAACAGATGCCATCCTCAGTGGTTAGGATTCAACGAACAAATGCCTGCCAAGTAGCACATCCTCAGTGGTCAGGATTCAGTCAACACATGCCTGCCAAGTGGCGCATCCTGGGTTGTTAAGATTCAGCCAACGGATGTCTGCCAAGTGGCGCATCCTGAGTTGTTAAGATTCAGTGAACGGATGTCTGCCAAGTGGTGCATCCTTGGTCGTTAAGAGTCAACCGACAGATGCCTGCCAAGTGGTGCATCGTGGGTCGTTAAGATTCAGGCAATAGATGGTTGCCAAGTGGTGCATCCTGGGTCGCTAAGATTCAGCGAATGGATGGTCGCCAAGTGGTGCATCCTTAGTGGCCAGGATTCAGCCAATGGATGCCTGCCAAGTGGTGCATCCTTAGTGGCCACGTTTTAGCAAATGGATGCCTGCCAAGTGGTGCATCCTCAGTGACCACGTTTTAGCCAACGGATGCCTACCAAGTGGAGCATTCTCAGTGGCCAGGATTCAGCCAACGGATCTTTGCCAAGTGGCGCATCCACAATGGTAGAATTTCAACCAACGGATGTCTGCCAAGTGGCGCATCCTCAGTTGCTCAATTTCAACCAACAGATCCCTGCGAAGTGTCGCATCCTCGGTGGTTCAAATTCAACCAACAGTGGTCTGCCACGTAGCGTATCCTCACTGGCCTAATTTCAACCAACAATTGTCTACCAAGTGGCGCATCCTCTGTAATATCCCCAAAGGGAAATAACCAGTAATAAACAGAAAATTGCCAGACAGATATAGAAAATACAATGTTGAACCAGATCACTGAACAATTGCACATAGGATTCCAGAAAACTGAGCCATTTTATTAATCTGAAAGTACATAGAGAGGAGTACAAGAAAATCAGAGTAAGTGCACCTATCCTTGCCCTAGGCAAGTGGAGACCCTCTCAGACAGAATAATGGCTGCAACAAGGACAGCGTCCTAGCTGCTCTGAAGACTGCGCTGGTGCTATGAGCTGAAGACTGGAAAACAGCTGATCTCAAACTCCAAACCCTCACCAATGGAAAACGCTGTCTCTGCTAGTGACAGCGCAGAAACAGATGAAGAACTGGTCACCCAAACCTCCAGACAGATGGATCAGCCACTAAATGCTAGAAAACGCTGTTGAGCCCATCTCACATAAGCCTGCTCCTCAGATCAATGTCCTATCTGGTGGATCTGCCTCCTGAATGCTCAGATCTGCTGGATATGAAGCCTCCAAACCGGATCTGCGTCCTATCCCTCCTGATCTGCGTTCTCCTTGGCCAGATCTGCTACTAACCTTTCAGATCTATGCTGGATCTGACAATATCTCTTCAGATCTGCAACCTCCAAGGCTGGATCTGATGTTATCTCTTCAGATCTAGGCTAGATCTGCCAATACCTCCTCAGATCTGCAATCTCCCCAGCTGGATCTAGTGCTATACCTTCAGATCTGCATCATACAAAACTAGATCTGCAAATATCTGCTCAGATCTACCCTATCCCAGGCTGAATCTATCAGTGTGCCCTCAGATCTGCGTCCTCCTCTTCAGAACTGGACAGCGTCCTCACTCCAAGGCTGATCTGCGTCCTTCCTCCTCCTGGACAGCGTTTTTCCCTGCTCAGATCTGGACTGCGTCCTCCCTGGAACAGCGTCCTCACTCTCCTAGGCTGATCAACGTTCTCTCTCCTGCAGAAACAGCGTCCTTCCTCCTCTGAACTGCGCAGCCACAAGAGGGCTTCTTCCTCTCCAGATCTGCACCAGAAACTGCTGCTACTTTGCTACTGAAACTGAAAGGTGTACTCAGAACAGAACCTTACTAGGGCGGGCACTCGAAGTCCCCCGAAGCTAAGGGTAAAACCAGAAATAACCTTACCAGGGCAGGCACTCGAAGTCCCCCGAGGCTAAGGGTGAGATCTCCGACCGGAGACACTCGGTTGCACTAAACAGTGCTGCAGACCGACTAAACAACTGGCGTGCTGAAGCAGACAGAAGTCTAGCTCTCAATAATAATATCAAATCATGAATGCCCCAAATGAGGTGAGAACCTCTCCTTTTATAATGCCAAACTCCCTCCAAAACTTAACTGCGTCCTTACTCTCCTTTGACCTGCGCAGTTAACCTTGGGTCAGCCTGATGCCTCCCCATCATACTCATGTGGACCCCCAAGGCCCCCTCACTAAGTTATAACGTCAATCAACTAGGAAAAGAACACTTTATTTATAAAGTGAGGTGACTAAAGTGAGGTGACCCCTCTTATTTCTCACTTTATTTATTATTTCTAGTTAAAGTGGTAAAATAAAGCAAAAATGAAATATTCCAATTAGCAAGGCTAATTGGGAATATTACATCCTCACTAGCCTAATTTCAACCAACAGATGCATGCCAAGTGGTGCATCATCAATGGCACAATTTCAGCCAATGGATGCCTGCCAAGTAGTGCATCCTAGTGGTTCAAATTCAACCAACAGTTGCTTGCCAAGTGGCGCATCGTTGCTGGCCCAATTTCAACAAACGGATGTCTGCCAAGTGCCGCATCTTCACTAGCCCAATTTCAACAAACGAATATCTGCCAAGTGGCACATCCTCACTGGCCCAATTTCAGCGAACAAATGTCTCCCAAGTAGCGCATCCTCACTGGCCTAATTTCAACCAACGGATGTCTGCCAAGTGGTGCATCCTCACTGGCTCAATTACAGCCAATGGATGTTTTCCAAGTGGCACATCCTCACTGGCTCAATTACAACCAATGAATGTTTGATCTACCCAATCTCTACCAAGTGGCGCTATGTCACCTTCGCAGGCGCCTGATCTCTGCCAAGTGGCGTTATGTCGCCTTCGCAGCCGCCCGATCTCTGCCATCTGCACACGTCGTGTTTGCCAGCAGATCGGGATGACCGAGTGACGCCTTTTGCAGGCACCAGATTTGAAATTTAAGTTAACTGCCAAGTGGCTCCCCCTCATACTTGTCCAAGGTGGCAGTTAAAAACCGTAATTTTTGTGACTGCCGGATTTATAAAGAGTGGGTAAGCCAATGGTTGTTGCGATGTGGGATAATTGTTAGAAAGAAAGAAATCACAGATGCAATTGGCCGGTGCTGCATTGAAATTTCATCCGTTTATATATGCAATTTGATGTACCACTATGCAAATGGTGCAATCTCTAAGCAGGGAGTAGATAGCCCTATGAATTTGGCATAATGTCATGCCATATAATGTGATTCGTCGACCAACCTTCATTTCATTGTCTACTTTCACTCGCTCTTTCCACCTTTTCAATGAAAGGCCACCAAGAAGTTGATCACTTGCCTTTCTCTCTCTAGGTTTAATTTGTATTTCTGATCTGTATCTCCTGCTTCGGAGTTTCAGAAAATTGGAATGACTGGCAGATGAGAAACCATGAATTTCAGAAACTTGGAATGACTGGCAGATGAGAAACAATTGCGCGGCTATCACTATCAGGTCAATGAGATGTGGAACTAAAACTATTACATAATCAAATGGTAATACATGCAGAACTAAAACTATTCCAGAATAGTTCCTCTCATGCCCTCTGTCAGCAAGGTCAAAAAAACTATAGCACTATAACAAATAGTGACAGTCCCAATCCTTTCTGTTTAATTTTCATTTTAAAACAATTTTTTGTTGATATACCAGAGGCTATAAAATAGTTTTGAATTTCCAGCTGGGTCTGACAATAAAAATACCTCTTTTAGACAATTCTCTATATTGAAAAATGTATATTCATCCTCATAAATATAACAGTATTAGGTATTTTTTTACGTGGAAAAGTTATAGACAATTCTCTATATTGAAAATTGTATATTCATCCTCAAAATATAAAGGTTTTAGGTATTCTTTTATCTGGAAGAGTTATAGCAGACATGGAGCTCATTGATCCCTCTGAAATATTATCTTTGACATAATATAAAATGTCAAATTTTATAAATTTAGTACAAGTAATATAAACTTTGTAGTTGTTGGCCAAATTAATCACAGCACTTTTGTAAATCTCATAAAACCACCCACTTGAACTACATAGGAGAGTACATGGGGTTTTATAACAACGGCCCTCATGCAAACCTAAACATGACGAGTGAAATATGTTTAACTTTTGAATTGTTCGTAGTTGAATCATATCAACCCTCAAAGCTACAATACAAATACCAGCCTTGAAATGAGGTCAATATGCTCTAAGGAATATTTTTCTGAAATAATACCAAGTACATTTCTATAACAAAATTCTTATGAAATCAATCTAAACCAAACACAAATCTTTACATAATCGCATACTAAGCTTGCAAAAAAAAACACGCCTAATGCCTTTAGTGCACCATTGTATACCCCTTATGCTCCAAGAGGAATATCAACTAAGCAAAATGTTTTCTATTCTTTATTATTTAATTTGGAAGGCACTGAAATTCTTATTAATACAACTGGAAATCAAATTAAACCAAATATCAATCATCTTTACAAAGTCATATGAAAACTCTGAGAAGATAAACTTTTGCCCAAAAGTCTTGCTTTAGTGCACCACTGTATACCTTGTGATTCAAGAGGAATACCAACAATGCAATATGAATAAATGCCTACCTTTAATGCACCACCGCACCACCATATGCTTTATGATTCATGAAAAATATGTTTTCCATTAATTATGATATATTTTGGATGATATTGCATAAATAATCAAATATATATCCTCTGTTATTTATCTTTAACTTATATATGTATAAATAATCAAATATATATCCTCTGTTATTTATCTTTATGCAATAAAGATCATGTACATAATACGGTGTGGAAGTTTGATGCATAAAGATCATGTACATAATACGGTGTGGAAGTTTGATATTAACATAGAACAACTTTAGCAGGGTTTTCACTTGTATATGTGAATTGGAAGACAACAATACACATATATAGATATAACTATCGGTAGAGGACAATCCTACGTACAAATTCTGGCCCATCCAATTTTCAACAAGGTGGCCAACTTACTCTTCAAGTCTTGTTCCATTGTACCTTGTATAACTTGAAGTTACTTTCTATTGTATTTTTAAAAAAGCCTCGGCATAAGCTGGATGCAAGGTGTTACCGACATATTCAAGTCATTTCCACTGATCTTATTTTCCAGCATTTTCAAGTCATTTCCGCTAATCCTATTTTCCGACATATTCAAGTCATTTCCACTGATCTTATTTTCCAGCATTTTCAAGTCATTTCCACTAATCCTATTTTCCGACATATTCAAGTCCTGCATCCTACTACTAGAATATAAAGCATAAACAGCGAGGTACATGATGACTGGGTTCTTCTTTCCAGCATTTTCAAGTCATTTCCACTAATCCTATTTTCCAACATATTCAAGTCCTGCATCCTACTACTAGAATATAAAGCATAAACAGCGAGGTACAGTCATCATACACAATATGTATATTGGATTTGGACATTTTCCAATATATTCCAGTCCTGCATCCTACTACTAGAATATACGGACAGAGTGTTCTCCGTATACGAAAATATTGTCCTCCACTAGACCAACATATAAACAAAAAAACACTTTTGTTAGCCAAAATTAAGATTGACATCATAATGTATTTTGGTGGAGGTAATTCCAACATATTCAAGTCCTGCATCCTACTACTAGAATATAAAGCATAAACAGCGAGGTACAGTCATCATACACAATATGTATATTGGATTTGGACATTTTCCAATATATTCCAGTCCTGCATCCTACTACTAGAATATACGGACAGAGTGTTCTCCGTATACGAAAATATTGTCCTCCACTAGACCAACATATAAACAAAAAAACACTTTTGTTAGCCAAAATTAAGATTGACATCATAATGTATTTTGTTGGAGGTAACTTTGTTCTCATCATAATGTATTTTGTTGGAGGTAACTTTGTTCTCTCTTTAGCTTGGATCACTTTCCATGTTTTCATATCTTTTGCACTGAAGGGATTTCAGTTCATCCTTAGGTCAAAATTTGACTAGCCAAACCCTAAATTTGCTAGTCAAAGGCTTCCCTCTATGTCACTAGTTGATCTTGCAACAACTGGATTCACTGTACCACCAGTTGATCTTGCAACACTGGGATTGTTTGTCCTTGCTTTCTGTTACCTCTCTTCCATTATAGACAATTGTTCCTTCACTGCTCCTATCCAGCCCTATCCAGTTTTCATGTAACATTGCCCTCTGTGTTGCTAGTTATTCCTGCAGAAACTGAATTGTCTGCCACTACCTTTTTACCACATGTTCCATTGCAGACAAACACTCCTCCTCTATCCTTGGACCTTTTCCAATTCCCAAGCTCTTGCCCTAGGTCATTGAGTACAACATCAAGTCTATCAACTACAACATCCCAAGTTTTCTAATAAGTTCTCTAATAAGAGTTTTAAGAACATATTTAGTTTCCTAGTCAACCAAAGCCCTACAACCTCCCAAGTTTTCTAATAAGTTCTCTAATAAGAGTTTTAGGAACATATTTAGTTTGCTAGTCAACCAAAGCGAGGCTTCATCTGTGAGACATGGTAGATTTTCATTATCATCTCTGAGATATGGTAGATTTTCATTATCAGTTAGTTCAGAAGGATATCGAATCTTAGTCAGAGCCATTCGTTAGTGTTTTCCTAATAGAATAACATGTACGTTAGGACTAGAATGAAACCTATTCCCAAGTTCTCTAATAAGAGTTTTAAGAACACATTTAGATTCCTAGTCAACCAAAGCGAGGCTTCATCTGTGAGACATGGTAGATTTTCACTATCAGTTAGTTCAGAAGGATATCAAATCTTAGTCAGAGCCATTCGTTAGTGTTTTTCTAATAGAATAACATGTACGTTAGGACTAGAAACTAGAAAGAAAACTAGATTACTTTAGCTTGCTTCTACCAACAATTACCATTAAATGATCAAGCAATTGAACAAGAGGAATGCACCAATAAATACAGTGATACTTCTGAGGCCCATGAAAGAGCACAAAGACCAGGAGCAATCAGAGATCAATGCAGGGAAACAACGTAGAGGACACATAATTGAACCGGACGAATGTATCAATAAATACAGTGATACTTCTGAGACCCATGAAAGACCACGAAGACCAGGACCAATCAGAGATCAATGCAGGAAAACACCGTAGAGGACACATAAATACAAAAGAGTGGGAAACACATCCACCATGAAATCACCATGTGTCGAAAAAGAAACAGTTCATCACATAAACCAACAACCTCTATAAACCAATCCTATACCATCTCTCTCAATACCATACATCCCAGAAACAACGAAGTGTGAATTGTCTGAAAAGAGAGCATATCAGATCAATACAAAAAGAAAGGCCCCATATCGGTGGTAAAAGGCCACCACCAGGTTCACCCACCTTCGATATTAGAGAGAGGAATTTATTGTAGATTCTGTGGATTTTGTAGTTAGTCAGATTGACACACTTTCAAGAGCAAGATTGGCATTTCTTTTTACTATGAATACAACAGATGCTTCCATTGGAATTTGGTAGATTACGATTTCCAGACTTTGCAATTACTATCATTGATACAAATTACCTCTGTGCAATCAAAGGGACGGTTTTGAAATCAAAGGAATGTTTTCGTCATCTTGGACTCTTGGACTCATAGTACAGGATCAATGAAAGAAATCAATGAAAATCTAGTTATTGATACCATAGTACAGGAACAATGGAAGAAATCAATTAGTACAGGAACAACAATTTCCAGACTTTGCAATTACTATCATTGATACAAATTACCTCTGTGCAATTAAAGGGACAGTTTTGAAATCAAAGGAATGTTTTCGTCATCTTGGACTCATAGTACAGGAACAATGAAAGAAATCAATGAAAATCTAGTTATTGATACCATAGTACAGCAGGAACAAAGGAAGAAATCAATGAAAATCTAGTTATTGATACCAGCACACATCCGATCTATGCAACGTTGTCTACCTTGAAAGAGTCAATACATCTCGGGATATCTTCTTACAATTGGCTGTCCCACAAGACTGCAGGTGCAATGAGAAAAATGACTTATGACTTGTTGTTTACATCGTGATACCTATTTGGTGTGGAGGTGTCCCTACCCATGCAGCTATGCTTGAAATACTTTTCTGTAAAGTATAAAAACTAGTCTAATCCCCACTTCCTATCTAGGCTTGCTACCAACCTAAACCTTCTACCTTTTCAATAAGGGTTCTCCCTCCCGCCTTCTGGCTGCTGAACCTACCTCCTCCATTCAAAAGTTAGGATCATTAATACCAACTGAGAACATACCTCCAAATAAATAGGATATCTTAGAATATGCACAAAGTGGGTAGGATATTTTAGAATATCCAAAAGTGAACACACCTTCAAATAAATAGGATATCTTCGAATAAGCACAAAGTGATCCCTTTAGGGATGCTTAGAAAAAACACGGTTAGGAATAAAATGCATTGAAGTCGTATGCAACTCAACTCAGCCCTTGAAATAGATATGAAATATATATAATTTTGCATAAGTGGAAAAAATCATGACATTGTTTTAACCGAAAATTCAAATTCCATCAAATCTATAGATATAGAACTCTTAAATAAGTCCACTGCAGGCTTATTATTGAGAGCTAGTTATGAATATATTCAGTTCATTTATGGTACAATGTATTTATGGCAATTACAGAAACATTACTTGTATTAGCACGAAGGGCACACTGTTAGGTCTAATATTCCATAAAATTTATAGATATAGATCTCTTAAAGAAGTCCACTGCAGACTTATTATTGAGAGCTAGTTATGAATATATTCAGTTCATTTATGGTACATAAAATCTATAGAACTCTTAAAGAAGTCCACTGCAGACTTATTATTGAGAGCTAATTATGAATATATTCAGTTCATTTATGGTACAATGTATTTACGGCAAGTACAGGAACATTACTTGTATTAGCACGAAGGGCACACAGTGTTAGGGCCAATGCAATTTGCAATATTCAAATTGCTGCACAACATAGAAACTAATTTGGGCTTTGTCTTTGAAGGCCCATTTTGTATGGACTAGCTAAACATTGAATCCAAGAATCATTAGACTTGAATATGAGGATGCCACTAGAACCAAATGAGGGATGTGAAGACGATAAGAATCCTCAGAGTTTGTGATTGATGATAACCTTCTGCTATGACGTCCTTTGATTTCTGACATGGGCTTGCAAATCTGATCTGATAGGAACAGCCCAGAAAACATCCTTTGATTTCTGACATGGGCTTGAAAATCTGATTTGATAGGAACAGCCTAGAAAACATCTTGGTATGATGTTGATTTCTGACATGGGCTTGCAAATATGATTTGATAGGAACAGCCCAGAAAACATCTTGGTATGATGTCCTTCGATTTCTGACTTAGGCTGAATCGTTAAACCTGAATAGAACTGAATGAGCTTGCAAATCTGATTTGATAGGAACAGCCCAAAAAACATCTTGGTACATGGGCTTGCAAATATGATTTGATAGGAACAGCCCAGAAAACATATTGGTATGATGTCTTTCTATTTCTGACTTAGGCTGAATCATTAAACCTGAATCTGATGTTGATTTCTGACATGGGCTTGCAAATATGATTTGATAGGAACAGCCCAGAAAACATATTGGTATGATGTCCTTCGATTTCTGATTTAGGCTGAATCATTAAACCTGAATATGACGATGCCAATAGAACTGAATGAGGGATGTGAAGACCGAGAATCTTCAGAGTTTGTGATTGATGATAACCTTCTACTATGATGTCCTTCGATTTGTGACTTGGGCTTGCAAATCTGATCGATAAGAGCAGCCCAAAATACATCTATGCCATCTTTTTAAGCTCCTTTGCTTAATTTCCCCACTCATAGAATCCAAAACAAAAACCATGAACAAAGGTATCAATTAAATAAATAAATAAATAAAACAAACATGAAAAAAATACCAAACTACAATTTCGCATGGCCATGCTAAAAAATGTAAAAAAAAAAGCCATAGCTGTAAAAAAACTAAGGAACAACACGCAAAAGCAAAAAGAAATGAAAATAACAAAAACAAAACAAAGAGAAATAGTAGACAAAGACTCCTCTCTCCAATCCCAAAAAGTATCGATGGTGGCATGGCCAATCGAGAACATCCTGCATATCAAAAAAATAGAAGAGAATTAAATAAACCATAAAATCTTCTGAGATATATTAAATACACAGCAAATATCTTATAAGAAATATAAACAAATACCAATATGAAGATTCCATAGCCGATAGCATGGATTTTGCATCAAAAGAGAGCCCACATTTACTGCTAACTCTTCACCATAATATAGTGTTTTTCACATAGATATTTCAATAATTTCATCAATTATCCTTCATGTTACTTCCCTACATTGCATTGCACTCTATTTAAATAAACAACAAATAAATTAAGATGCTTCTAATTTAAATGAACACAAATAAGACCAGAATTTGTATTAACAAAATGCTCTTGTATATCCATGTTACTCCTTTTACCTGAACCTACTTCCATGTTACTCCTTTTACCTGAACCTACTATTGATGTTAGCTCACTCTTAGTAGCTGAATTCTTTATTGTTTCAGATATGCTCTTTTTTTATCAGTTTGTAACAAACTTTGGAATTGTTAAATCTTGATTTGCATGCCCAAGCACAGTATCACTTGCGGCCTTGTTATTACATGGATTTATATTTGGTGTTTATCCTGCAATATCATCAAAATCAAAGTGTTGTGAAGAAAATAGTTCTAACAAAAAAATAATTGGTGTTTATACTGCAATTTCATCAAAATCAGGTTGTTGTGAAGAAAATAGTTCTAACAAAAAAATGGTGGTTGTTTACTGCAATAATTGCTTTTGATATGGTCTTTTCATTCAAGTAAACCTGTATATACTATAATATGAAGACTTCAATTTATTATCCGCACCTTGAGGAGAGTTGATGTTATTTGAAGTCGATGTTCATTTGGTTTGTTCATATATATCCAACATTTGATTAATAACATGTTGATCCCTGCATGTCACAAATTGGCAAGTCACTGAAAATAGCGTGTCCCACTTTCGAATATATCTATATCTCGCCTAACAACAATTGATGTGTATGAGCAACCAAAGAACATATTTAGATATGATGACATTATGCAAAGTTTGAGCATATTATAAATCTGAACACTCTGCAAAAACACCAGATTATATCAAAGTAGATAAGCTAACTCTCAAACTGGTGAAGAGTCACATCAAAATCCTCCTCCCACTAAGGCCTCTCTCCATCTAATAGCAGTTTAATCTTCAAAAACTTAGTAGCAAGAAAGATAGCTCCAACGACAATATGTTAAGGCTTGCACTGGAGGCAGAGGGTTGTAATCCCTGTAACACATAAAGCATTATTTTAATTTGTTGAAAATCTAAAGATGCATGCAATCCAAAAAGCATAAAATATTGAAGAACAAGGATAAGAGATTGGAACACTCACCCAATATTTACAAATTTCCATCCTAATTGTGCTAACACAAAATTCCATGCTACTTGTGCTAGAGAATTTTCTACAACATTAAAAATCTTGATTGCAGAAACAAGAAACAAGATATTGCATGGATACAAATTAAAATCCAGAGATACATGCAATCCAAAAAGCATAAAATATTGAAGAACAAGGATAAGAGATTAGAACACTCACCGAATATTCACAAAATTCCATGCTACTTGTGCTAAAGAATTTTCTACAACATTAAAAATCTTGATTGCAGAAACAAGTTTTGTATGGATGTTGCATGATAAAAGCAAAGGCCAGTGTGGCAAGCAACCACTCTATCATGAGCACCATCTGTTTCTGTTTGTATGGATGTTGCGCGATAAAAGCAAAGGCCAGTGTGGAAAGAACCCGCTCTGCCATGAGTACCACCTGTTTTTGTTATTCATAGCACTCTTGAAATCCAAATTTAAATATCATAAAACAAGTTGCATAAATACAAACGAAGAATGCTACACAAACATTGAATCTATAAAATACATCCAAAATGTTAACACCTTAAAGTTCATTAGCAAAAAAAAGGACATGAAACATGCAGCAACATCAAGTTCCACACTCTTCCAAACCATAACTTTTCTCTACTGCATTCAACAACAGTTGGGTTCCTCTTTTGTCAAATGTCTTGAGCCAATATTGTGACATCATTGTGACATCTTGAGGAAGCACAAAAGTCTCTTCTACCTCACCAAAAAGGAACATACATGCAGTCACAATAGTCTACACAAGGAAGTACATATAACAAATCATCAAAAGGTTGTATTTAAAACAATTGGATTAATCACAATATGCATCCCAAATTGAACCAAAAAAATAAAACAAGACTAAAATATGTGAAAGATGAGCCCACAAACCAAAAAAACTTATATAGATATTAGTTAATATCTTCTTGCATTCCTTCTAACATTTTATAAGTTCAATATAATGCCACATTCACTAGCCATGGAGGCCTCAACAAAGCTGCCCAATTAAGAAAAGACAAGTTCTTTTTCTACCTCCCAGTAGCCTAGCAACCAACATCCTCTGATGCCAACCATAATTGGCTACCCAACCTACACCTAGTCCCAACAGAAAACAAGTGCAACCAGTCTACAACAACATAAAAAAATACCTTTGAATTTACTCTCTCGCGACATTAGATTGTGAAGGGACACAATTTCGATCGGGAAAATGATAGAAAACCCAAAGCCACAAATCACCTTCAAACAAAAGAATGAAGAGCATCCAAGACCACCTCTTCCTACTCAATTTGATGCAAGTCCAAATATTTCTCCACCTAAAGAACAATATGAAAACCTACTTTTTGTGGAAAGACTATATTAGCCCAAACTTAAGCCTCAACCTGAATTTGACATCTTAGGGGAATGAAAAAACCTTTCTGTCAAAATCTTTTTGTTTCAAGCTATCAAGAATGTGCCCATTTATAGTAAGGTCATATGTGACTTCCCAAGAAGAAAGAAGCAAGATCCTAAAATTATCCCAAGTGGTAGGTCAGCTTCCTGACCTTATGCTCGGAAATATTGGTACCCCTAAGTACTTGATCTAGGTAAACCTGTTGTAGATGTCTGCATAGGGAAGACACTCATCCCAAAAGTACACTTATATCTATTTGGGAGGAGCCATCCATGTCATGACTAAAGACATCATTTAGAAGTTAAACCTTCAAAGGATGTTAAGGCAAACCCCTATTGTTCTTCAAATGGTTGGGAGATCTAGTATTAAGTGGGAAGGGATCCTAGTGATTCTTTAGAATACCCAACATATTTGATAGTGTGCATACTAAAAGTGGGCTTTGTGATTATCCTATGATAATGGGAAGACCTTGATTGGCTACAATCCCATATTGGTTGCAGATCATGAGATATTACAATCTACCATGGCAGCTCAGTTCAAAATATTACCTTGTTTTCCCTTGCCCAACCTTTCCTTTATTATGAGGAACCATTGTGAATTAACCAAGACAATATAGAGAGTCTTCCCTAAGATTCTAGTCATCCAATTCTCACCATAGAGAGGACCTTAAATTTGAAAGACCCTGTTGAAGACACAATGACTACAAACATACTGCAAAGCATGTATCCTTCCGATGTCCAAATCAAAGAACATAGTGAACAAATTAACAAGGTAGTGCTGAAGACAAGAAATCTAGTGAGAATTATAGTGCCTTATTTTGATATAGCAAGCTCTATCAACACTTCCACCTTCCTTAATTACCTAGATGACTACTTTATTGTACAGATCATCAAACCAACCATCTACCATTGTTGTAGAAATCAACCCTGGCAGAACTCTTAACATAAATAAGAAACTATAGCCCAACCAAAAGTCAGAGCTAATTCATTTGTTGCAGACTCACAGTTACGTTTTTGCTTGGGATTATCAAGACATGCAGGGTGTTGACCCTACTGTCTATAAACACCAAATCTACATCCAAGAGAGTTATCTTCCTACCCACCAAACCCAAAGAAGAATGAACCCAACACTCAAGGACATAGTCAACGAAGAGATGCAAAAATTGTTGAATGTTGGTTTTATTTACCCTAGATCCAAAAGTGAGTGGGTTTCTCCATTGGTTATCATACCAGAGAAGGGAGGCAAATGGAGAGTTTGTGTGGACTACCAAGACCTCAATAAATCCACTCTTTGGGACCACTTTCCTCTCCTTTCATTGACCAAGTTCTTGATGTCTAGTTGGGAGGAAGAATTTTTCCTTCCTCGATAGTTTCAATGGGTGTAACAAGATACAACTATCCTTTGAAGACAATGAGAAAAAATTTGAACTCCTTGTTGATTCCATATCAGGACACTATGCCATTTAATTAATTGGTTGCTTCCAAACCTAGAATTTATGCACCTAAAAAAGGATAACGAGTGGGGAATTTTTAGGATAGTACAGAGTAGGCAACCAACTCCTGAGATAGTTATACAGGTTGTTGCACCCAGTTTGCCTTCGGATCCACCAGTAAGTTTGATGTTGCACAATAACTTTGGAAGGTCAGTATCTCTGTTCCTCTAGCTGATTTGGTTAAGATTCCTGAGCAAAGATCCGCCATTGTCTAACTGCTTTCTTTTCTGCCTGATTTCCCAGTTGTTATGCATGTGTTTGATACATTATCGGTAGCAAAGGCTAGTGACATAGTTTATATGGCAAAGGATTATCCAGAGGTCTTTGTTAGAGAAAAATTTCAAGACATGCCTTTCTATATATCTTTGTTTGTTGATGATTTGGTGTTACGTAATTGTGTGCTTGATTTAGGTGCTTCTAACATGTCATATGGTGTGATGAGGCAGCTTGGATGAAAAAGAACAAGAACTTATTAGATTTTTTATGCAATGTATAGTAGGAAGGTGGAGGTGTGGGAATTGATTAAAGACCTAAAGGTTCAACTAGTTGCATTCCGTAAGAGAATCATTTGCATGGATGTAGTAGTAGTTGAGGTGCCTGTTACATGGGGGAGGCTTTTTCCTAGGAGTTGGGCAACGACTTGGGGGGTACCTTGCAGATGGATGTATATTTTGCTACTATTCCAATTTGTCCTAATCAATTTTTCAAATTAAATCGTGAATCCAAGATGATGTTTAACATCGATTTGCCTAATCGAGAATTGGATAACACAGTATGTCTGGATAAGGAAATGGTTAAGTATACTATCATGTCAGAGAGTGAGGTTTCTTGTTCAACATCCAGTGATGAGGATCTTTTATCCACTCTTGAGCAAGTGATTTTGTCAAAGGTATCTAAGGTTCCACCCAAGGAACATGATGACTCACAGGGTATTTGGACTATGCACTGTGATGGTGCTAGGGCCAAGAACGTTTGTTGGGCAAGTATTGTATTTTCCTCTCAATATGGAGATATTATTCCTTATGCTTTTCACCTCGAATTTGATTATACTAATAACATGGTGGAATACGAAGCCTTGTTGCTTAGTCTCTAGGTGGCACGAGAGAAGAAAATGAAGATCCTTCAGGTATTTGGTGATTATGATTTGGTGGTTCAGTAGGTTCGTGAACAATGTCTGGCCAAAAATCAGCAGTTTCAACATTATAGGAATTTTGATTGGGATTGTATTGAATTATTTGACGCTTTTCCCATTGAGACAAACCCTAGAGATTATAACATGCAGGTTGATTCCTTGATTGTTTTTGCTGCAAAATTGTTTCCATGTAGACATTTTCCCATGCAAGAGGTTAAGATGGAGGTCATTTTCAGGACCATGGTACCAGGCAATATTGACCAGTGGCAGGTATTCAAAGATGATGATCACATTCCTAATTTTTTGCGTCATTTTCAGCAGTCTCCTTTGCATAATTTTGGACAATAGATATTTCAGACTTCAGATGAGCAGCCTAGCAACTCTTTGCATGTAAGTTCTTTAGATGGTTCAGAGGTTGTGCAATTAAAGACCAATCGGATTCCTAAGGGGTTGATACCATTACATAATTATTTTGATCATGATGAGAAAAGTAAAGTGACTCCTAAATATGTAATTGATGAGCCATTTGTTGATATTAAAGTGGATACCAAAGAAATCCGTAGACTAGTTAAACTTGGTAAGGCATGTTCCCCTAGTGAGCAAGATAAGATTGTCGAGCTCATACGAGAATTCAGGGATGTCTTCATTTGTACTTATGATATTGTTTGGATGTCTTTCAACATGCTATCCCTCTAAGAAAAGAGGTTATGACTTTTCATCAAAAGTTGACAGCCAAGAACCCCAAATAGGCACCAATCATTGAGCAGGAATTTCAAAAGCTAAACGATGCAAGGTCATTGCATGGATCATTTATTCCAATTGGGAAGCTAATGTTGTGCCTTTCTACAAAAAAAATGGCTATATTAGTATTTGCATTGATTTTCGTTATCATAATGCTAAGGCTTTAAAGGATAATTATCCCTTCAACCTTGCCTAACATGGATTTGTTGTAACTTGTTACAGAGAGTTATAGGTTCACGGATGTTATCTGTGCCTGATATTTTTTCACAATACAATAAGGTGCTAGTTGTGAAACAAGACAGGCACAAAATTGCATTTCCATGGGGCACATTCTCCTATGATGAGCTTGGTCAAACTTGTCGATGCACAAAAGATTTGACTAGACTCACAAGTTCTTCAGAATTCACCAAGCATGATCCAAATATTCACCCAACAAAGAATAAGAAAAAAACTCAAAATTGAACCTTCATTCTGCATTACAATTAGTTCTGAATTTTTTCAGACAAGGTTTTCTGCAAGAAGAAAGTTGTATTTGTATTTTTGCAGCCAATTTGGACATGTTTTCCAAGATTTGACAAATGATGAATCTATAAAAGGGGAAAACTAGGCATCTTGTTTTAGGCACTAGAAACCGATTGGACAGAAAAATATCTCAAGATTTGCAATGGAGGGCACACCAAGTTTATGATTAGATGCGTTCTCATAAAATTCTATAGATAAAAGGAAAAATGTATGAAAGTTGTGAGAAGAAGGGACTTTTTCTAGACATATTTTCCAAGATTTGATGGATGTATAAAAGGGGAAAACTAGGCATCTTGTATTCGGCATTAGAAACCAACTGGACAGTATAATATCTCAAGATTTGCAATAGAGGGCAGACCCAGTTTATGATTAGATGTGTTCTCATAAAATTCTATAGATAAAAGGAAAAATGTATGAAAGTTGTGAGAAGAAGGGACTTTTTCTAGCCCTATTGTAAATACCCAAGTGCAGTAGTAAGGTACAATTTAATGTTTACAACAAAGAACCATTTGAAGTATGACTAGGCAATAAAAACCATGTCATTTGTAAAACTTTGACCAAATGTGCCTACAGGAATTAGACATCATCAAAATGCCAAATCTAGAAGCCAAGTTTGAATTAGGACAAGGCTCATCTTTTGCATTCAGTCCACCTCCTGCAACTGAAACCACTTCTAAGACTCCTAAAGCTTTTCCTCCTTTTCTTCTCATCTAGGAGCCTTTCCTTAATAGGAGTGGTGGTTTTTAAGCACGGTTTCTTTTGCTCCACATATTACACCTAAGAGCTAAATCTCAACCTAGCCTAAAGAGCACAAGAGGGGTAACAAACTTGCGAAATCCATAGGGACTTTTTGGTGTTATTCAGACCTACCTTTCTATGTTGTTAAATACCAAATCGGTAGGATATTATTGACGATCTCTTTGTTTGTTGCCTAGATTTCAAAAGTCCTAAATCTAAAGTTCTTAAGGGTATGATTTTGATTGAGCTTGCACAGCATTCTTCTTTAGCAAAGACAATTTTGCAAAATTATGACCAATGGACGATTTTGATCAACGTGTCCAAGTTGTGAGCAAAGCCCTTGCACAACATTGTTCTTTAGCAGAGACAATTTTGCAATATTATGACCAATGGATAAACCAATGACAAAAATAAACTATTATTGAATGTCTTTCTTATCAATGTTTCTTAAACTCATTGATGCTTGCAACCTTGAATAATGCATAATTGCTTATTTAAATACGGTCCAAACCAACAAACTATGTTAATCATACATGTACTTCTATCTCATTATCTTCCTTCGAAAATATTTTCATCTAATTCTTTTGTGTTGACCCAAGTGAAACTCCCTCTCTTATTTATGCTTAAAAATTGTAAGGTCCCTAGCCTCAAGCCTCTAGAGTACACAACTTAGTCTGCTCTAGTCCTTGAAGGTAAATTTTTTCCAAGCATCCTTGAACCTCCCATCAAGCTCTTTTGAGATGAATTAAGCAGAGCTCTCTCTCCCTTATCCCATCTTTGAAGATTGAAAAACACTAGGTGAAAACTCAAGGGCACACAAGTTAGCTTGCTCTCGTCTTTGAAGCTAAATCTACTCCACTTCTCTCCAATTGTGTTACTCCTTGATCCCATATATCCCCAAAATATAATGGCAAGTTACGGCAATAATCATCTATCCTCGATCACCCTTTTCCCTCATAAATCATTTAAACTATTTTGTTGGGGTTTTACTCTATAATTCCTTGCTTGTGTGTCTTTGGGGACCTTTCACTTTGAACTCAAACCATAAAATTGCCCAAAAGAACTCTAGCAATCCTATCCACCTTAAACCCTAATGATTCAATCCTTTGATTGGTGATATTTGAAGTAAAGTCCTTTTGGAGTTATTGACTTGGTTGGTCCATGACATTAGATCAATGATATCCACTAGCGAGAACCTCGCTTGAGATAAAGGGAATCAGCCAAAAGTGAGAAGAAGGTTGGTGAAGTGGCAATTCGCTTCCTCTTGAGTACACAGGATCCCACACTTGAGCTTTTGGACTTTATCTCGAGAAGTGCAATATTTTGTTGTAATAGGACCTACTTTAACTTCCCTACTCACTAAACCCAAAAAAAAACAAACTGGAAAAATTAAATAAACACCCAAAAACATTATGAAAAATCTTAAAATGGAAACAAAATTTGCATTACAAATATTAAATAGATATTGAATGTAATGTGAGAAATCACAAATTTATCAGTAAGTTTATGTACAAATTCATATATCACAAATTTATCAGTAAGTTTATGTACAAATTCATATTATGAAGACCAAAAATTGTATACCCTAAATAAGTAAGGAAGTTCATGTACAAATTCAAAAATTGTATACCCTAAATAAAAGTAAATTTATGTACAAATTCATATTATGAAGACCAAAAATTGTATACCCTAAAATCTACTCCACTTCAATTGTGTTACTCCTTGATCCCATATACCCCAAAATATATTGGTAAGTTAAGGCACTAATCTTTTATATTCCATCACCCTTTTCCCTCATAAATCATTTAAACTATTTTGTTGGGATTTTACTCTATGTTTCCTTACTTATGTCTTTGGGGACCTTTCACTTTGAACTCAAACCCAAAAATTAAAGAACTCTAGCAATTCTATCCACCTTAAACCCTAACGATTCAATCCTTTGATTGGTGATATTTGAAGTAGAACCCTTATGGAGATATTGACTTGGTTGGTCCATGACATTAGATCAATGAGATCTACTACAAAGAACCTCACTTGAGCTAGAGGGATTCAGCCAAAAAGTGAGAAAAAGGTTGGTGGAGTGACAATTCGCTGCCTCTTGAGTACACAAGATCCCACTGTTGAGCTTTTGCACTTGATCTCGATAAGTGAAACATTTTGTTGTGATAAGACCTACTTTAACTTCCCTACTCACTAAACCAAATCCAACTAGAAAAATTAAATAGAGACCAAAAAATCTTATGAAAAATCTTTAAATGGAAACAAATTTTGCATTACAAATATTAAACAAATATTGAAAGTAGTGTGAGAAATAACAAATTTATCAATAATTTTATGTATAAATTCATATTATGAAGACCAAAAATTGTATACCCTAAATAAGTAAGGAGGGAAGAGAACCATCATATTTGAAACAAAGAGAAACACATAACAAAACCGAAAGAGAACTTACCTCTTGTCTTGTGCCTTTGCACTTTTCTAAATTGTCCCATGTCTCTCCCATGTGGAGATGATATTTCAATAGGTTCATCAATGTGTCTCCATGTCCCTTTATGTACATTGTAGTGCACTCGGATAACAATGCTTTCGTTAATGCCTCTCCACCTTCCCTTTTCTGCAATGCAATGCACTTGGTAAATGAATAAATCAAAAAATATATAAGATACATCCAATTTAAATAAGCACACGTGGAATCATATATACCTCCATATCCTTAGCCTTCACCTTCGCCTAATGCACCTAAGGAATCTACACCAACATTATGACATGCCTTTATTTCACAACCTACCCAACAAAATCATAAAATATTAAACATAAATCATAAAATCTGAAGAGAAACAATAAAGTCTTACGAAAAATATTTTATGATATTGTGAGAAATCTTACCATAAGATCCAATGAGTAATGCTCAACACTAAATAAGTAAAAAAGGATGTGAACCAATGTTCTTAAAGAGAGGACTTCATAGAAAAACAAATCAGCATATGATGCTCACAAATGCAAAAAAAATAGGAAATAACAATGGAAAAACACAAAAAAGGAACTCACTCTCTATGCTAGAAGATAACTCACCCTCAAAGCCATTGCCTATACCTTTGCTATAGTGCCCCACGTCTCTCACACAAAAATAATCAGTGATTTCATCAATGCTCCACCACCTTCCTTAATCTACATTTCATTTAAATTTAAACAAACACATATAACATGAATATGAAGCAACAAATGAGTTAAATTAAAAAAAAAGCATGGAACTATATAATTATGTAGTAACAAACAAGTAAATTACTCATTACATACCTCCATCGCTTTTGTCCATTACAATCAAAACCCAGGACCTATTTAATTTCCTCACCCACCCAAGAAAAAAGAATGAAAGTAAGAAAAATAAATGAGGGCACATAAGAAAAAATATATCAATCCGAAAGTTAGCATGGCCATGCTAGTAAATGTAAAAAAATAAAATCCGTAAAAGTGGAATAGCACAACAATAGAAAAAAATGAAACCAAAAATAGCAAAAAACAACAAAACTAAAAAACAGTAAAGAGAAATAATAGATTAAGACTTCGATCTGCAACCACAAAATGTGTTGATGGCCAACCAAGAAAACCCTGTACACCAAAAACATATTATGAGAAATATTAAATACACATAAAAATGTTGTGCAAAATATGAAACAAAGTTCAAAAATATTTTATGAGAAATCTTAAATAGAGCCAACAATAGTATGACTAAACTTATGCACTAGAAATTACATCTTATGAAAACACTAAAAATCATCAACCCCGAATAGGTAAGGAGGGACGATAACTGTCTTATTTTATAGAAGAATTTCATAGCAAATCATATACGGATTTTTCACCCAAAAATGACTCTCATCTACTTTTGCTTCTACCTTAGCACTTTACTACAATCTCTCTCTGATAAAGATATTCTAGTGTCTTCATTAACGATCGTTCATATTCCATTGCACTGGATTAAATATTATGCAAAAATATGAAATACACATAAAATGTTGTAAGATATATGAAATAAAGATTGAAAAGTCTCATCAGTAATATCAAAGAATGACCAAAAATATTATGAGCAATCTTACATACTAGAAAGTACATCTTATGCAACATTAAAAAATCATAAACCCTTAATAGGTAAGGATGAAGGATCATATATAGGTAAATAGGTGATAGCAAATCACATATGGACAATTGCACCAAAAGAGTACTCACCTCTACCTTTGCACACTATTGCAATCTCTCCCTCGCAAGGAAATTTTAGTTGTTTAGTTAGTAATACTTTACGTTAAATTACCGAGATTAAATTATGTCAATAACAAGACAATTGACAAATAATGTAAGATGCCTATAATTTAAATAAACATAGATGGAACTATACATAAATGAAAAATCATAATTGTTAATAGCAAATCAACAGAACTCGCCTCTACCTGCACACAATATTGCAATCTCTGCCTCACAAGGACATTTTAATAGTTTAATTAGTAATATTTTGTCACATGACCTACATTACATTATGTCAATAACAAGATAAATAAAAAATAATGTTAGATGTCTAAAGTTTAAATAAACATAGATGGATCTATGAATAAATGAAAAATCATAATTTCTCAATAACAAAGGAGGGAGAATCATTGCATTGAAACAAGAAAATATCTATGTTGGAACTAAAAGAGAACTCACCTCATATCTTTGCACTCTCCTACACTTAACCAAGACTCTCTCACACAAAAATAATTCAATAGTTTCATCAGTGCTCCTCTACTTTCCTTTACCTAGATTTGCACTGCAATCACTATACAAATAAATCTCAAATAATACAGAATGCATTTCATTTAAATAGATAAACATGAAACCATACCTAACTCCTCCTCATCCTTAGTCTTCCCCTTCACCAAATGCACCTATGCAATTTGCACCATCCCTAAGACCCACCTTATATCCCCACTTCCTAAACCCAACAAAAGTCAAACCATAAAATATTAAATGAAGACCAAAAAATTTTAAGACAAACAACAAAAATATTATAATAAATATTAAACAAACACTTTAACATAGTATGAGAAATCTTAATCATAAGCCAAGATAAAAAGAATTACCGATAATATTTTGCAAAAGAACATATTATTCAATGACCAAAAATCATAAACCCTAAATAAAGGAGGGAGGAGAACCATTACATTGAAGATGAGAAGATATGCATACCAAAACCAAAAGATAATTCACACTCTACATTTGCAGTCTCCTACACTACTACAAGTCTCTCTTACACAAAAACATTTCAAAAGTTTCAACATTGCTTCTCCACCTTTGCTCGTTCATCTTCCTTTACCTAAAAGATAGTATGAGAAATCTTAATCATAAGCCAAGATAAAAAGAATTACCAGTAATACTTTGCAAAAGTACATATTATTCAATGACCAAAAATCATAAACCCTAAATAAAGGGGAGAGGAGAACCATTACATTGAAGATGAGAAGATATGCATACCAAAACCAAAAGAGAATTCACACTCTACCTTTATAGTCTCCTACACTACTTCAAGTCTCTCTTACACAAAAATATTTCAAAAGTTTCAACATTGCTTCTCCACCTTTGCTCGTTCATCTTCCTTTACCTGCATTTGCACTACATTCAATAAATAAGAGAATCCCAAATAATGTAAGATGCATCTAATGTAAAAAGAAGTACATCCTATGCTACCAAAAATTATAAACCCCAAATTGGTAGGGAGGTTGGAGAACTCCATTGTATCTAAACTAGGAGGATTTTATAGTAGAACGTACATGAGTCTTGTACCAAAAGATAACTCACCCTCTACTGTTACTTATACTTCTACTACAGTGCTTCATGTCTTTCTCAGAAACAATTATTCAGTAATTTCATCAGTGCTCACTCACCACTCACCTTTCTTACTTTGTAGTGCATCTAAATTTCAACAAACGCATATGATATAATGATGAAGCAACAAATGAGTTAAATTAAAAAGGGCATGAAATCATATAATTATGAAGTAGAAAACAAGTAAATTCCCCTTAAACATACCTCTTTTGCCTTTGCCCATAAACAAGTAGATTCTCCAATTACATACCTCCTCCACCTTTTCCCACTACACTTGTGGACTCCACATTAGCCCTAAACCCACACTATGGGTTGTTAAGGTCTTCACTAATTTATCCACTCGATGAATCAAAAAAAAAAAAAAAATCAATTAATCAAAAGACACAAGAAAAACAAAATACTAAACCACAAATTCGCATGGCCATGCTCATAAAGTCAAAGATAAAGCCACAACAATTAAAAAAAACTTAAAAAACAACAATAGAAAAAATAGGACCGACAATTAAAAGAAAAAACGAAAATAACAAGAAAAAACATAAAAAGACAAATAAGAATTTATTTTACAACCCCAAAAAGTGTCCATCGCCAACCAACGGAACCCTGCACATCGAAAATTAGAGAAGTATTAAATAGAAACTAGAAAATATTGTTACAAATATTAAATACACAGAATATTGTGAGAAATATGAAACAAAGATCAAAATAATTTATCAAAAATCTTAAACAGAGGCTAAATACCTTATGAACAATCTTATGCACCAAAAGATACATCTTATTCAAACACCAAAAAGCATAAACCATAAATAGGTAAGGAGGAAAGAACTAAAGTATTTGCAACAAGAAGATTCTATTGCAGATTATGAATGGATTTTTGACCAAAAGAAAACTCACCTCCACCTTTGTCCCTACACTCCACTATTTTGTCTCTCTTATGAAGATATTCCAATACTTTCATTCAAGATCCTCTACGTACCTTTACCTACATTGCATTGCACTCATACTTAAACAAACAATCAATAATGTAAGATGCCTCTAATTTGAAGAAACACATGTATGGAACCATAGATACACTGAACCATTCACCATTCACCTTAACCCAGTGCATCTATGGAATCTTCACCCAAACCAAATAAAAATCAAACCATAAAATATTAAATAAAGATCAAAATATCTTATGAGAAATCATAAAAGGACACCAAAAATCCCATGAACGATCTTGGAGCATTAGGACCTACATTTATCTCCCATCCCCTAAACCAAACAAAAATCAAACCCTAAAATATTAAATAAAGATCAAAATACCTAATGAGAAATCTTAATAAGACACCAAAAATTTCGTGAAAGTATTAAATAAAAAATAAAAAATATTAAAAGAAATCTTAAACAAAGAACAAAAATATTATGCAGAATTAAGTACATTTTATTCAACGACCAAAATCACAAGCCCTAAATACCAAATAGGAACTCACCATCTACCTCCGCCTCTATTGCATTCGCCCATGTCTCTTTCACGCAAATATTTCAAGAGTTTCATTAATAAATCTCCATCTTCTTTTACCTGCACTACATCACATCTAACTTTAAACAAATTAGCCATGCTCACAAATGTTTTAAAAAAAACATCGACAACAATGAAAGATACAAAAAACGATAGCAAAAAAAGAACAAAAAGAACAAAAAGGAAGAAATAGAGAGAGACAATAAAGACAAATTCTACTTTGCAACCCCAAAAAGCATCCATGGGCCAACAAACAAAAATACCCTGCATGGCACAAATTAAAGTATTAGAAAGAGACACAAATTAAAGTATTAGAAAGAGACCAAAAAATCATAGAAACTATTAAATACACACAATGTATCTTAAAAGAAATACGAAAGAAAGGCCACATTATCCTAAGAGAAATTTTAAACAAAGACCAAAAATCCTATAAGTAATCTTATGCATAAGTAAATACATCTTATAGAAACATCAAAAATCATAAACCCTAACTATATAAGGAGGGAGGAGAGCCATTGTATTTGAAATAAGGAGGTTGTGAGGTTGTCACAACAGATCATGACATGGAATTTGCACCAAAAGAACTCACCTCTTCCTCCGCCTCTGCACTTTACTATGATCTCTCTCCCACACAATTTTAGTATATTCATCATTGATCCTCCATGTTCTCTTATGGGTGCTAGGCCTTGCCTTGATTCCTCCAACCATTGAATCTAACAAAAAAACAAAATAAAAGAAAATATATATATATATATATTATGAGAAACATTAAAGAGACTATAATATACTATAAGAAAAGTTTAATAGCAACCAAAAATCTTATGCAAAAGTGAGGGAATAGCACCATTCTATTTGAAATGGGGGATTACATGGGTTGTGCAAGAAAAGAGAGCTTACATTTTTTCCTCTTACACAAAGATATTCAACAATGCTTCACCACCTTCCATTACCTTCATTGCCTCTAAATTTTAAAAAAACGTACATTATATAATTACGTAGCATAGAATGAGATAAATTAACCATGCATACCTTATCTTTAGCCTTCACTTCTGAAATTTGCATCAACTAAGTTGTTTGAGTCTACACTAATTTCCTCACCCACTAAACTCTACAAAAGCATAGCCAGAAAATCTTATGAGAAATCATTAAAAAACACCAAAATCTCATGAAAAATATTAACATAGACTGCAATATATTATCAAAAAGGGGAGAATGCAATTGAGGAATAACTAGTGGACTATATAGAAGAGGGAAAATATGTCTTTCTCAAGTCCATCCTCAATACTAGGAACTAACCTTTAGAACGTTAGAAAGGATATAAGGCATTTAGCATGGAGATAAGAGAACGTGAAGGAAAAGCAGGGAAAACCAAAAAGAAATGCATCAAAACCAAAAAGGAAAATTGAGACTAGTATTTGGAGAGGACATGTGAATAGAAAGAATCAACTTACATGTGATGTTACAGGCATATTATTATGCATCCGCTACTCTGTTTATTATTTTTATGACATGGATCATCTGGATCCCTGTATGGCAGTTTATGGTTTTTTGAAAACCTGATTTTGTAGAACACTACAAGCAAATGTAACATGTAACTTATCTATCAATGAAAAGTTACGAATTTTTCCTTTGTGAAAAAAGAAAGAATCACTTTGTAAATGTAAAAATCCTTAGTAGGTAAATTCATGGGGAAACAGTTTGAACTTTGAACATTGCATGCATGGATAGAGAGAGCCTGAAATGGAATATTGTGGTATACAGTATACTCTAATGTTTCATTTTCTCATTCGAGTTTGGCTTTCATTTGAGCTTCATTCTAGGGCATGTGAAAAAAAAAACACATTAGGGAGAAGGTGGTATTAGAAACTATCATTACTCTACTTTAAGAAGTGAAGATCAATGTTTAATCCTTGAAAGGAACTAATGTATGTGCAACCTATATGGCTAAAAATGTCATCTTCACATGGAAGTTTCCTCGAAAGCTTGATAACTGCAGCATTTCACTTAGGTGTGCTAATTGTCATGAGATAATGCATCTACATATATGCAAAACTAGCCTATGCTATAAAAGCCCTGAAGTCTACAAACAGTTCTAGTATAACGAAAGAAGTTGATGGCATCTTTGAAACCTCAAGGGCATAAGATTTCCCTATAAAAGTGGCTAAAGGTGGCATGAGAGCTACAACAGATCAACAATAGCAAGAACATGAAATAGGTCAATAGGGTTTAACTTGTGGTTGAGAGGAGTGTTATTCTCCCCTTCTCAAATTTAATTCTGACAAGTGACATGTTGACCCTTAACGAATATATTGTTGTAACAGATTGAAGCCCTGTTGTTGACCTAGCCTTGTACCCTAAAGAATCTAGTGTTCATCCTAGGTACCATCCTCAAGAAAGGATGCCCAACCTATCCTATTTGCATAGGAGTGTACAACTTGCCAAATGTAGTCTACACACTAACAGAAGCAAAGAAGAAACAGTAAAATATTTCAGCAAGCATCCAAGTAGAGAGCTCCCAAACCCAAGGTGGAGAGGGGACAATTCCCTGTGAAGGCCAACAAACAGATCATATTCCCTCAGGATCAAGAATGATGGAGGAGTTATACAGTGCAATTCAGAAGAAACCAAGCTTCCAATAGTTTGTTTAGGGAATATATTGGAGTATCTTGTTGTAAAAGATTGAAGCCCTGTTGTTGACCTAGCCTTGTGCCCTAAAGAATCTAGTGTTCATCCTAGGTACCATCCTCAGAATGAGAGGAAATGCCCAGCGTCTCTTTGTATTCTTTAATGAGGACCCTTGTCATGATAAAGATAGTGAAGGTCATTGTAAAATACTAGTTTGTGGGTTGAGCATCCTTGTGAAGTCACATCCTTTTGTCAATTTCCTTGGGCAGAAAATAACAAGGAACAAGTTGATGACAGTCCTAAATGTAAAGGAATGTGGATTAATCATGGCCAAAATGTGGACAACCCTGCATCCTGTGGTGATATTGCTAATTTTCTACACAAAAATTTGGTGATACTGAAGATATTACTAATTTTGAGGTGTGTGAGGGTGATGTTGATAATAGTTGCAGTTTGTATCATCAATGGGAACACCACAAGTCCGGAAGAGGATTTCTTTTATGGTAAAATTGTATTTGTTGCCTCTAAGAACAACGCATACAACTCGATGTTGGATAGAATGTGACAGCCCTAATAATCTAAAATGTAACCAATAGAATAACCAGTATGACAAGATTCCTTGGCCAAATTATGGTAGCCCAGATCATAATAAAGAGGATGACCATCATTTTCAAGTTGTTAATTTCTGCAGATGTTCTATGCCATTTCAGATTAGGGCACAATACTGAAGAAGATAGAACATGCTAATAGATCGATAGAAGACAGGCCAAAACAGAGATAATAAATGGTGGCGTTACGGCAATCAGCAGGATTCTTCTACCAACAAAGTCTTCAATAGGTCATTCAGCCAAGCGTGTCACACATAACCCATAACAACCCAAACAAAGAACAGTCCATATATATCACAGCTCCAACGCTATCCAGAGAGAGAGAATTCCTCCACACCAATGTGTGTCAAATGAACTCTAAGTCTCTCCAATATATAGGAATCTTTGGGGGTGTGTGACATGTCCTTTAAGACATTTAAGTCTATATTTTATTCTAGGCCGACCTAGCACATAAGTGGAATAAATTCGAAGTATATGTTCTACTCATCCGATCAAGATGATCTTTAGATCAATCTTACACCTCTCCGAAAGAGGAATCCAATAAAAATATTGCAATCGTCATCTGAGCGGCACAACCCAGAGTTTGGACCTAGTTGTCCAATTTTAACACTCCCTCTCAACTAGGGAGAACTCCGTCCACAAGTGCAATCCAAACATCGTGCGTCATCCCGTCATAACTTGCTTTGTTGGCCTCTTTATTTCAGAACAGAAGTGGGTCAGTCATAAAGACATCATTCCCCGGCTGACAAATTCAGCCCAGAGGTCTGAAACCTCTATCGGACCCACAAAGAGTCTCATACAAACCCGAAGTTGGTTTCCCTGACCCAAAGTCAGTAGGAGGTTCGAAACCTCGCTTGGACTCAAGAGAGTCATATATACTAATCCGAAGTTAGTCTCACTGACCTGAAGTCAGTTGGAGGTCCGAAACCTCACTAGACTTGATCCCAGATCAAGTGGTTGGACACATGTCATCCTAGATAGAGACTACAGCAATCTCTGATGCGTCCATCAGTCTTTGCTACTAGTCTCTAGCTTTTCCCACCTCATTGGCCAAATGAGAAGTACTTCCCATGAGTCCGAAACTCAAATGGGTAGGATGCATACGGGGCACAAATCATGAGAGGCGAACCAACTCAATCATCACGGTGGGGCCCAAGCACACCAACAAGGTTCGGCAAGCCTAGCCCTGTGGTTGCTTATAACTCCGAGAAGCTATCCCCAAAGCCCCCCAGAGCTCCCAGAGCTCATCGTCCAACAGGACCCACATCATAGGGTCGTTCCACGATACCAAGTCTCTCACGAAAGGTTAGGAACTTGACCTTCCCCAAGGGCTTAGTGAGAATATCCGCGACCTGCTCATCAGTTCCTATGATCGAGCCTTACGACGCCTCGTTGTACCATATCTCGGATAAAGTGGTACCAGCCATCAACATGCTTGGATCGATCATGGAATCCGGGATTCTATGACAAATGAATCTCCCTCTGGTTATCACAAAGGATAACGGTGGCATCTAGCACATGCTCGAACAGCTCACTGAAGAGCTTTCGCAACCAAGTGACTTCACAATGGGTCATGCATGCTGCAATGTATTCGACCTCAACGGTGCTCAAGGCTACCGACTTCAGTTTCCTGCCCGAAGCAGATCTACGTGTGAAGTAGCATCCAGATGTGCTCTTGCGATCCACCACACTGCCAGCCCAATCGGCATTAGTATAACCAAGGAATGTCATGCATCTGGCAGTGTATCTCAGCCCAAGGTCTATCGTGCCCTAGAGATATCTCAAGAGTTTCTTGCACCAACCCAGTGAATGTTATGATCAACCAATAGGATTTGTCAATACGAGCCCAGCAGCGCTGCCACTCAACTCCTTGAAGTTGAGCTCCATCGGTGTCAACACAGACTTGCAGTCCACCATACTAAATTTTTCCAAAAGCTTCACAATGTATTTTCCTTGAGAAAGGAAAATCTCGCCAGGTCTCTGCCAGACCTCCAGGCCTAGGAAGTAGTGCATCAGTCCTAGGTCTTTCATCTCAAACTCAAAGAAATGAGTTCCTTTTTCTGCACCGATGAATGAGAGGGACAAAGACTGGGTCAGAAGAGGTCGCCCCCATATAAACACCGTAATGAGAGGCTTCTCTATCAACCTCAAGTAAACCTTCAAGTAAAGGGTCGGATCAACATTACTACAAATGAAGCCCGGCTTCGCCATCAAGCAGCATTCATCTTCCCAGACATCAAGTAGCTATCTATTCTCTCGTACCAAGCTCTGGGTGCTTTGTTTCAGCCCATAGAGGGCTTTTCTTCAACCTGCAGACATGGTTGTCCCTAACCTGGACTTCGAACCCCAGAGTTTTCTCAACATACACCTTCTTCCTTTAATGCATCATGCAGAAATGTGGTCTTTACATCTATCTGATGAAAACTCCATCCTTGCGTAGCAACAAGGGCTATTGTTGATCGAATGGTGGTATATCGAGTCACAGGTGTAGGTGTGACATCATAGTCTATGCCTTCCTCATGGGCAACGAATCTTGCCTGAACTTTTCAACACTTTCATCAGATCCATGCTTGATTTTATGACAATACCTTTGATCTGTGGTCTAGGAACCGTATCCTAGACATCACCCTCACATCCTTGTAGACCTTGATGCTTTCCAGTTTCTTTCCAAGCTCATATTGTACTCATGGTAGCTAGATACTCCTAGTATTTATATGGCTTCTCGATTTTCGTCCCCCCTCTGAATCCATATGTCTTTGAACCATGAGGATCTTCTTTCGTTCAGCAATGATATTAGCTCAAGAGCATATAAAGTCGAATTCTCCCTCTTAATGCCAGCGTCTCTTGTGAGAGAAGACATTTATGTCAAATGAGGGCATCCTAGACACCAACTTGGAAAGGGGGACTTAATCTTCCACAGTTAAAGCCATCCAGCAAGCTTTGCTGATCATGGTTCAAGATTCCAATGTGTCTGAACGCTGCCGAAACACATTTTACCATTACGCTCCAGTGAGACTGTGAATGTCTCACGCTGACTGCTACATAGGTGTTTATCTATGTCACTGTCCAACAGGGAGAATATATCAACACGACTCAGCTTGTTAGAAGTCTTGTTATTCTGAGGAGGTATGTTGTAGCTTCCTCAACCAGCTCTTTACTGCGACCCACAAAACTAGGAATCCAAACATGATTCCTTCTCTGCACTTGAGAGCTTCATCTGCTTCATTTGACATCTTATCCAGCACTGCTTCTTATTTACAGATCTGCCCAAGACTTCAGATTTCAGTTCTGCGATTTTTCTCCTGAATTGCATAGATCTAGGAACCAATCATACAGATGTTCCAAACACAGAAATTTACCCTTCTTCATGTTAGTCCATACCTTATGTGGTACCTTTCGGTTCGCAGATCTAGCACAGTGATAAGTGCACATCAATCATTGTTGTTCATACTTTATTTGATTTTTCCTCTTCAAGGTGACCTGAACATATTTGACCTCTTGGCCCCTCTGATTTCAGTGCACAGCTCCTAAACATGTGGTCTTAAATGCCATAGTATGTCATCTTCTAAATGTCACAGAATTGTGTTAGGACTAGAAACGCTGGTTCTTAGTGATCTGTCTTTCTTGAATTTTCCACAGCCTCCTAGAGATCCTTTCTCGGCCCGCTTTGTACACACTTGAAGCACAATTTCAAGGTTTCTTTCTGAAAATCTCTGAGATCAAGACAGAGACTAGTTTAGACTCTCTTTTGCACACTTGGCAATTTCTTACCCTTATGGTGACTGTTCTTTTCATGAACAATCTCCGGCCTACTTCAGAGATGCCAAGCCCAAAACGAAGAATCTTTATTACAATGTTGTACTCATGTCTACGTTGAAGATCCTGACGTCTTCAAACTCTTATCCCATGTCGCTGCTATGGTAGCCTTCTTTCTACAACCCGATATAGAGAAGAATTCTTTTCTTTTAATGCAAAAAATAGCTACGTAGCATACTGATAGGCTCTGCTCCGCGTTGATATCTCGACTCGCTAAGGCAACCATCACGCCCTCAAATCTCGACCCATCATGCTTTCTTTTGTCAAGCACTGTTTTTTTCCATTTCCTCAAACTCCCGAACAAACTTCTGCTCTATCAAACAATAAACAAGTCCTCATTCTTCTTGAGTGCATAACAACCGTCATTTTCAGCCTTCCGATTAGCAAGTCAATGCTTCATGATCCGCCATGGATAGCTGGTTCCGGAAAGATCGATTCCCGTGGAGGAGTTCAAGGGAGTTTGTACTACGGACACATTATAAGCTCATGTCAGGGAAGAATTTCTTCTACAGTCTGAGGACGTTGCTGTACAAGTTCATGACGTTAGTTTTGTAAACTTCCACGTTCAGGGAACGTTGTTGGTAACGAACTTCCGCATGCTTTTCGTGAGCGAAGAATTTGAAGGGCTCGAGGAAATTGAATAAAGCCCACTGTTATTCGATGGCAAAAATATTCGATTGCTGTTATGAGATTGTGAAACTGATAGCAAAATATTCGACGTGCCAAAAGCAATGGCATTGCTGTCGGTGATAATAAAGACGGTGGTGGAGGACCTCCGCTCTGAAAATCCAATTCTGATTCTGTTATCGCCCACGATTATTATTTCCACTCGATACTCCGTCAGGTTCTTCTGTAGATCGAGCGTTGATTGTTTTTGCAGAGTTTTGAAATATAGATCGTTTATCAGTAGCACTGGAAATCACACTTTCACTCTCACGCAATTAACAAAAATTTCAGGACATTAAGGCCGACCTTTCCTTCGGTCGCAGGCACCAAGCATCGTCAAAAGCAGAAAAACAAACAACACTCGGAAAACAAAAGCAATCTTGGCCCTGACGCACGTATCAATTCCCTCAAAAGCCGCCTTCTGGCCTCTCGAACGCCTCATGACGTCAACGGATGCCTAGATTCCCGCTCGATGCATATTTGACATGAATGGTAGGCCTGTTGTTGCTTCTTATCTCGAAACAGGTTGACGATTGCGGCCATGATAACGTGAAAATCAAAATCTCCGTATCATCGTGGCTCAAAGCACTAGGTTAGACATCATTAACCCAATGTTTCAAGTATCTTGTGCTTCAAACATATTAGAAAATGTGAAAACAAAGTTTCCTTGACCCACACCTTTAATCTCTAGGTGGCTACGTGCCCTGCCTTGCTCACGGGTTGCTATTTTGACTGTGTAGGAGCAGGGAATTACGAAATTATGTTGGACGTGCCATCTTCGATATTGAAGCTCGCAATGCGATACACGTAGGGTTCAATATCCACCAAAAAAAACAATTCAGCGACGCACGCATCATCAACCAAAAAAAAACAAGTTGCCCAAGCTGCCCATTTGCTTCACGGAGGCCTTGCTGTAGTGTTATGGCCTGCGGCCTAGCACACAGCAGCCTAGAGTCTTCAGTCCCAATTGAGTTCGGCCTTTATGACAGCATATAATAAACCCAAGGAGCTCCTTTTTCTTGCTGTGGTAGCTTCATCTAGGGCACACAAATTTGGACATTGTCTTCTCCTTGCTCTGATACCATGTTAATTTCTGCAGATGTTCTATGCCATTTCAGATTAGGGCACAATACTGAAGAAGATAGAACATACTAATAGATCGATAGAAGACAAGTCAAAACAAAGATAATAAATGGTGGCGTTACGGCGATCAGCAGGGTGCTTCTACCAGCAAAGTCTCCAATAGGTCATTCAGCCAAGCGTGTCACACATAACCCAGAACAACCCAAACAAAGAACAGTCCATATATATCACAGCTCCAACGCTATCCAGAGAGAGAGAGAATTCCTCCACAACAATGTGTGTCAAATGAATTCTAAGTCTCTCCAATATATAGGAATCTTTGGGGGTGTGTGACACGTCCCTTAAGACATTTAAGTCTATATTTTATTCTAGGCCGACCTAGCACATAAGTGGAATAAATTCGAAGTATATGTTCTGCTCATCCGATCGAGATGATCTTTAGATCAATCTTACACCTCTCCGAAAGAGGAATCCAATAAAAATATTGCAATCGTCATCTTATCAGCAGAACCCGGAGATTGGACCTAGTTGTCAAATTTTAACACAAGTGTTATCAAACATTTTGCAGATTGTTGATTTTGAACGCATTAAAAGCCAAGACCTTGAGATTATAGATAAGGTTGTGAGCAGGCAGCTTATAACATGGGGTAAGAATGTTGACAACAATGTTGATCAAGTAAAACTAGAACAGATTTCTAAGGTTGAAAGGAAAATTCCAATCATAATGGTGGGCCACAAATTAAGCAAATCCCTCAAAATTGTGATGAGGACAGAAATGGGGTATGAAATGAGCTCGAAACCACTAAGAAATGTGCTACACACCTGAAGCTTTGCAAAGGATCCAATGACAACAACCCTGTTGGCATCATTGAAAAAGTTTTGTTGTAGGAATATGGTAGTAAGTAATAAGGGCTTTAACTTCATCCTTGTCTAGATTGAAAAGGTTGAAAAAGATCATTTTCCCAAGTGGATCGAGAAGAAGATAATGAGATTCATTTGACAAAGCAAGTGGATATGGCAGAGTTTGGCCATCCATCGTATTCTAGTACATTTCTCATAACAAATGGAACTACCTCTAGTATAACCAACTGTGTTTCCACTAGCTCAAGGAAAGCCATTAGGAATAGATAGGATCAGACTGTTCCCCAATATGATGAAATTATGGGCGACAATGTATTCAAAACACCAAATTTGCAACTCAATCACGAACAAGGAAAGTTTGAAACCTTCATGTCAAACTTTAACGGCCTCTAGGCTAATGATAATTGTGATGAGGCTTATTCATGAGCCTAGTTCAAGGCCTATGCCACTGCAGGAACATTGAAAAAGAACTATGTGAATATATTATTGATGTTCTTATGTTTTCGTCAAGCACGTGATCATTATCTTCTTTTTAAAAGTTGCTTATCCATTTCTACTTGGATATCTTTTGCAGAAGCATCAAGGAAACTACCAAAAAAAAATGTATCCAATAAATTGTTTGGAAGGTTCATTGGCTCTTTGTGTTATTTGTAATGACATTCCTAAAGAACTATGTGTCACTATTTCCAGTCATGTATTTTACAATCAATGCATATTAGCTCACCTTAGTAGACAATACCATTTTCCCTACTCTAGTGTGCAAAAGTCATCTGAAAAATGATTCAATGTTTTCTCTAATTTCCTTTGAGCATTGCACTTCTAATTGATCTCAACGAGTTTAGAAGGGGGATGAACAATGACTTAATCCAACCTACTTTTATGCAACCTACAACATTTGAAATGATTATGTTAGTACGCAAACCTTCATAACATGTTGTAACATAATTAAATACATAATTCACAGTCAAAATCTATTAAGAAGTAATGATATTATAAATACATAGTGCATAACAAAAATCTAAAACGAAACATTAATACTATGGAAAGTGGTATAAGTTTGATATAATTTAAATATTTATAACTTTCCAGAATATGATAAAAATGGTTTTACATAAAAAATTTATGCCTAGTTTCAATAAAAAAGGTTTTAAATGGCATTGATCATTTCTAAACAATTGACAAGGATGTAGATCAAGGCATCAAGATAAGTTGTTAAATGGAGTTAGAGGAGGAAGAATTCAGCCGAAGTTAGAGGTGCACTAAGTTTGGCAAAGGAACCCACATGTGGAACGAGGCACAGTTATACTTTTTTTTATTATTTCTTGAGTAAGGAAAATTAAAATTTTCCTATAGTCAAGAATTAGAACAATCTCAGCCGTCCAAGTAGAATTAATCTCAACCCTTCGTGGGACTAGTGGGCCCGGGTTGATTTCTAAGAGGGAAAAGGGCGCTCACTTGGTTCATTCATGCACTAGAGACTTGGTGGCTAAAGGCAACAAGAAGAAAACACTTCAAGCTAGGGTTTCAGCGAACTAAGGCTTCAGACCAGCACAGCCAAGGGAAAGAAGAGAGGGTGAACAGCCTCATTATCACTTCTATCCATCGTCATCTTCAGCCAAGCCGCTAGCATCAGCACAGGGAGGCCATACACAGCCATACTATGCTTTACATATATGTACATTGCGCAATTCAGCAAGGCTTAGAGGAGACACAGGCAGTCAGGGCATGTTGAAGAAGTTGAAGAGGATCAAGGAAGTTTCCCACCTCGTTGTAATCAATTTCTGAATATTACTATTGCTGAAGCAGCCTAATAAAAAGCCACCAAGTTTGCAGGTTTTCCCCAATTAGGGGTTTCCTGGGTAAAATTTGTTTTGTACAGTTTTATTGTGTGTTTGTCTTTACTTGTTCCATATTTTCTGCTACATGCTAGTTAGAAAACTCGGTATATTTGTGGATTGAAATTAAAGTTTAGTTCTTGGCTCTTTGCTTAGCATAGTTCACAAATTAGATTGTTGAGTTTTAAGAAAATCTAACATGGTATCAGACCCAAGTCTCTAAGTGAAGACCAACACCCTTATTTCGAGAGGGAGGCATAGTACAGTTGTAGGCTACGCTAGGGTTTCTAGCAATGCCCTAGGGTTTTGACCCACATAGTGCAGATTTTCTAGTCAGAACAACACCCTAGGGTTTTTGAAGAGTTCAACCAGCAAAATTTCTTACCATGGTTTGAGCCCAAAGCACGGTTTGGAGGGAGCAACAAATTTTTGCTCATGGAAGGAGAGGATTACTGAGAAGGAGAGGAGAGGGGTGTGAAGGAGTTTGTGGAGAACCCATAAGCCACACCAACTGACCCTCAACAAATGGCTCAGCATAATAAGAATGATGCCAGAGCAAGGAGGATTATCCTTGAAGGAGTCAAAGACCGCATTGTGCCACATCTTTCCAGCAATAAGATTGCCAAATAAATGTGGATGGCCATTTTGAACTTATACTAGGGCTCAAGTGAGACTAGAAAACTTGTGCTCAAGAACAAACTCATAAATATTCGGATGGGCAAGTCTAAGCCCATAATCTCTTATCTCACCAAGTTCACCCAGGCGAAGGACGTGTTGGCCGAAGTGGGGGAGACAATACCTGAAGGCTGAAGCAGACATGATGAGTCTTGCACTATTAGGGTTTCACATATCGTGGGATAACTTCCAAGAGGCAATGAGCGACAAAGAAATGCTTCCAAACCAGCAGTTGTTATGGGGTGACTGCGTCTAGAAGGAGATTCAGAGGCAGGCTAGATCTGGGGCTCATGTTAAGCATGACGACGAGGAGAACTTTACCCTAGCTGACAAAGGGGGCAAGGCCATTAGCAAGAATAGCACAAGAGGGGCTGAGTCCAGCTCTAAAAGCAAGAAAGAAAAGAATGATCTCAGCAAAATAAAATGCTTCTAGTGCCACACTACACCACCAAGTGTCCTCAAAGGAAGAAAGGATCCAAGAAGGACCAAGTGGCAACTTAGGCAGAGGTGGATAAGTTCAGTTCCAAATTTGAGGAGTTCTCGCTCATGGCTTGCATGGCAAGCTCAGTAGCCAGCAGCGTATGGTACAATAATAATGGAGCATCCCACCATATCACTGGGAACAAGGAATATTTCAGCCAATTGACAAAAAAGGACTTGCAGTTTCACATTGAGCTAGGAGATGATGGCAGGTACTTGACCAAGGGCGTGGGTACTGTTAGGGTTGAGAGGGAGTCTAGTAACCCTCTTCATCTTAGGGATTTCCTCTACATTCTAGGTCTTAAGAAGAACCTTGTTTCAGATTCAGCGCTTGAGGACAAGGGTTATGAGGTTATTTTCAACAAAGGAAAGGTCTTCCTCAAGCCTTGCAATTCCGGAGCAACGAAGTAGATTGGAGTGAGGTTGAAGTGTTGAGATTTTGTGTATTGGGGTAGCATCAGATGTGCTCTAGCTCCGAAATTTGTGAAGGGACTAGAGTACACATGATCTACAAGACCTAGAAAGGGATTTGGGAAATTTCATCTGGCTTTGGATATATTTAATTAATTAATCTTTTTAATTAAGGACGCTAAGTCTAACTTAGGAAAATTAAAAGATTGAAGTTAATTAAATTGAACATGTGATGAAATTGTTTTCAGTCACATGGATCAAGCTTTCTTTTAATCTTAGCCTTTGATTCAAGATCTGATCATGGCTATTGGTTTCCCAACGAAAAAAGTATAAAGGAAAGGCTTGGGGTCATTTGGATAGACACATAGAGGCAGAGCACTAAAGCTAAAGCTGGAATTCTAGGGCATGGTTTGCTAAGAATTTCCAAAAGTATTTCAGCTGCAAAAAGGGAAATTTAGGCAAAGGGGATGGTCTGATCCCAGTGCCTAGAATCAGCAAGAGGCAGAGAGCAGCTTCCAAAGGCAGCGCAGAGAAGCAAGGGTAGCAGCAACAGAGAGAGCAGCAGTTGTGCAGTGCAGGGGCAGCTACAGCTACACAGGTGCTACGCAGTCTCTTCCAGGGCTGCGTTGGGCAGCAGGAGACCCTCAGGGGTTACACAGAGTCCCTCGAGGGAAATGTAGGGTCTGCGTCACCCAGTCTGGGGGCACGCAACCCTCTCCAGGCCAGCGCAGAGGGACGCAGAGGCTGCAGAGGCTTCAGGGGCAGCGTTGGGTTTTCTAGGGCCAAGATCTAGCTAAGTCCTGTAAATCCTATTTGAGAGTGTGGATTAGTCAATATTTTGGCTTCAATACAGCAAGATAGCTGGAGATCTATATTTTCTCTGTCAAGTTTACCAAGTGTGGTACCCAGATTTGTTGTATTCAGAAAAATCTTAATAATAAAACCCTCCAGTAGCCAGAAGACCGGTTTTCCCGCATTGGGTTTTTTCGGGGACTATTGTCCAGAAAATCCTTGTGTCACCTTGTCTATGTGTGCATGTACTTTTTCTAGATCTGAATCAGTGAAAGTCTGTTATGTGTTTGCTTCGATTTTAATCTGAAGTTTCAACATTAATAACTTAATTAAGTAGGAGAAGCATAACCAGATCTAATAGTAGATTTTTGTATAAGTAACATTTAGAAATTTTCACATGGTATGAAAGCAATTGCAGATCTAACAGAGTCACCAGCAGGAGACTGAAGGATCTTACTGTAGAAAGCAACAAGAAGAGCAGCAGCAGCAGCAGAAGGCCAGATATGAAGGGACTACGTAGTTTCAGAGGGAGGAGAGTTACGCAAAGGGTAGGGTGATGCAGTCTTACGCTGTCTCCACACAAACCCACATACTTCCTGCACAGAGGCAGCGCTGGGATTGTCTGAAGCCAGCCAAGGTGACACAGATCTGAAGTTGTCCTTGCCAGAATTGCCGAAAGTAAGCTGCAGAACTTCAGAAGGTGTTGGTGGGGTTAAATTTCTGAAGTTTTCATAATTTTAGCCTAAGCACTAGTGACAAAGAGCGAGGAGATCAACTTCTCAAAGGGTTTTTAGCCAAAGAAACTTGCAGATCGATCAGAGGATCGAAGAGAGCTGAATCATTAACTGATTTGGCAGATTTCCAAGAGAGGAAATCAGTTGTCAGAGGGAGTAGAAGGTGTTTGTTTCGCCAAGGACCTTAGATACAGATCTCTAGCACAGAGAGAAGGAGCTCTGACAGATTTCTGAGCAGATGGAACCTCACGGACTGCGTGATCAGGATAGATTGGATGGCCTATCCAATTTTGCATTTTGGAAGGCTAGAATCCTAATTGTCTTAGAGACACATTGTCTAAGAGACCATGCAGAACGGGTCCTAGCCACGCCAACCGATGCAGATCTCTTGAAGAAGCATAATGAAGCTGCGGCACAGACCAGGCAGTTGATAATGGATGGAGTTAAGGACCATACTGTCCCACACACAGCTGAGAAGAAAAAGGCTACTAAGATGTGGAAGGCCTTAACATCCCTATATGAAGGGAAGTCCGTCCAGAGGAAGATGCTTCTGGAGACTTAGATGTAGTCATTCATGATGACCAAGGGGGAAGACATGGAACATTTTCTCTTTAGATTACATTCGATCAGAGACCAGTTGACTGCCACGAGTGCAAAGGTGGAGGATGATGTGATGGTCAGGACTGCTCTCAATGTGGTCACAGATGAATGGGAAAACTTTGTCCAAAGTATCTTGGGCAAAGCGGACCTTCCCGACTGGGACAACTTGTCGGCAATCATGCGTCAAGAAGAACTCCGCAGATTCACCAAGAATTAGTACAACTCGAGATCGAGTAAGGTGACGAAGGAAGATGCAGAGGATGCAGTCTTGGCATCAAAGAGGCAGCAAGGAAAGAAGAAGAGGGATCTGTCAAAGATCAAGTGCTTCCAATGTGGCGAACTAGGACATTTCACCGACAATTGTCCTCAGAAGAAAAAGGACAAGGAAGCTTCTTCTTCCAAGGCTACGATGGCAGATGATAGGTCAGAAGACAATGCAGCCATGAGCGCTCATGAACCACGAAAGTGGGGTGACATGGATCTGTAGAGCATCTACAGAGTGCGGGCGGGATCCTTGAGCAGCTCATCTCCTGGATCACATTCGACCTACGAGAGCCTTAAGATAGTAGCGAGACAAGTGGAGCAGTGGGTGCAAAGATCACGGATGAAGTAGAGGCAAATCTGAAGGCTAGAAGGAGCAGCGCAGTGCGAATGCAGCAACAACAACCGCAGCTTAGGGTTGACGTCACTTCAGCAGAGTTGCTTACGCATAGCAAAGTTGCAGCAACGTGGAGGATTCAGGAGGGCAGCGCAGTGCAGTAGCAACGTGAGAGATTTCTGCACAAGGGGCTAATGTGACTTCAACAGTGCAAAGGGAGGGAGTCTGCTTACGCAGTGCAGAGTTGTAGTTGTGCATCATCCTCCAGATGACAACACAGGTCAGCAATCGATGGAGCTTCAGTGATGAGGATGCATCCCAACTGACTTGTCTGTCAAAGATTGGGAAGGAGATTCAATTGGTTCTGTCAACAACTGAAGTTGCAGTGCAGCAGTTAGCAGTGACAGTGCTATGGGCAGCACGGATGCAACAAATTGAGAGGGAGCTGCAGTAAAAAAGTGGTAGTGACGGTGGCAACGTCATGGGCAGCAGTACAAAATGGCAGCAACAGTGCAGTGATGAAGGGCAATAGGCCAAGCATCAGCAGTACAGAAACTAGTGCCAAAATCCTATGATACATGGTGCGATGTATTGCTAGAGCACACTCCGTGCTAAAAGAGAGTGTTGAGATTTTGTGTATTGGGGTAGCATCGGATGTGCTCTAGCTCCCAAAAATTGTGGAGCGACTACAGTACACCTAATCTACAAGATCCAGAAAGGGATTTGGGAAATTTCATCTAATTTTGGATATATTTAATTAATTAATCTTTTTAATTAAGGACCCTAATAACTTAGGAAAATTAAAAGATTAAAGTTAATTAAATTAAACATGTGATGAAATTGTCTTAAGTCACACAAATTAAGCTTTCTTTTATTCTTAGCCATTGTTTCAAGATCTAATCATGGTCGTTGGTTTCCCAACGAGAAAAGTATAAAGGAAATGCTTGGGGTCATTTGGATAGACACACAGAGGCAGAGCATTGAAGCTAAGCTGAAATTCTAGGGCGTGGTTTGCTAAGAATTTCTAGAAGTGTTTCAACTGCAGAGAGGGGAGTTTAGGTAAAGGGGAAGGTCTGATCCCAATGCCTAGAATCAGCAAGAGGCAGAGAGCAGCTTCCAGAGGCAGTGCAGAGAAGCTAGGGCAGCAACAGCAGAGAGGATAGCAGTTGTGCAACGCAGGGGTAGCTACAGCTACGCAGTCTCTCTCGAGGCAGCGTTGGGCAGCCAGAGACCCTCAGGGGTTACACAGAGTCCCTCAAGGGCAGGGTAGGGTCTGCGTCACCCAGTCTGGGGTTACGCAACCCTCTCCAGGCCAGCGTAGAGAGACGCAGAGGCTAACGCAGAGGCTTCAGGGGCAGCACTAGGGTTTCTAGGGCCAAGATTTGGCTGAGTCTTGTAAATCTCGTTTGAGGGTGTGGATCAATCAATATGTTGGCTTCAGAACAACAGGATAGCTGCAGATCTATATTTTCTCTATCGGGTTTATCAAGTGTGGTACCCACATTTGCTGTATTCAGAAAACTCTTAATAATAAAACCCTCCAGCAGCCAGAAGACCGGTTTTCCCGCATTGGGTTTTTCCAGGGAATGTTGTCCAGAAAATCCTTCTGTCACTTTGTCTGTGTGTGCATGTACTTTTTCTAGATCTGAATCGGTGAAAGTATGTTATGTGTTTACTTCGATGTTAATCTAAAGTTTCAGCATTAATAACTTAAAACAGTAGTAGAAGCATAACCAGATCTAACAGTAAATTTATGTATAAGTAACATTCAGAAATTTTCACATGAAGAACCTCTTCAAGCTACAATTTGAGACAGTCACGACCTTGAGTAGTAGAGAGGGTCGTGAGTAGGGTCGAGACCTTAGGGAGCTATGGCACAAGCATATGGGCCATTTACACCATGGAGTGGTAGAAATCCTCAAAGAGATAGTCACAGCGTTGCCACAGTGCAACACGAACCAGCATGACATGTGCAAGGGATACACACTTGGCGAGTATGCCAAGACGTCCTTTACCAACAGTGACAACCAAGTCAAAGGCATCTTGGACTTGGTTCATTTAGACGTTTGTGGTCCATTCTCTTCTCCATCCCTCATGGGATACAAGTACTACGTCACCTTGACCATTCGAGGAAGACGTGGATCTTCTTCATGAAGAAGAAAAGTGAGGTGTTCTCGAAGTTCTTGGAGTTCAAAGCCTTGGTGGAGAACCAAACAAGAAAGAAGGTCAAAGCTTTGAGATCAGATAGCAGTGGGGAGTACATCTCCAATGCCTTTACGAATTTGTGTGCCAAGGAGGGCATCAAGAGGGAGCTCACCACACCCTATAACGCTCAGCATAACGGGGTGGAAGAGCGCAAGAACCAGAGTATTGTTGGAGTGGCCAAGGTCATGTTGCATGATCGGGGACTACCATTATTTCTTTGGGCACAGGCATGCAACACTATAGTCTTTCTGCAAAATAGGAGTCCACATAAAGTGCTTGGATGAGTTACACCAGAGGAGGTATTCATAAGAAAGAAGATGGACGTTTCTCACTTCCGAATTTTTGGCAGTTTGGTTTACTGCCACGTGCCTTTAAAGAGTCGGAACAAGTTGGAGCCTATAACAGAAAAGGGTATTTTCGTGGGCTACAATGAGACATTCAAGGCATATTGGGCGTACATATCAGCACTGAAGAAGATAGTTGTCAAGCGTGATGTTAAGTTTGAGGATGAAAGGGCTCTCAGGAAGTCCTTACAACGTGAACAAGCTACAGCACAGATGGAGGAGTTGCAGGCTCCTAAGTAAGAGGCTCAACCAGCTCCTTAGACCACGTCACAGCCAGTTGTTGGGTAGGTCGCACCGCAGTCAGATGAGGAGGTGGTGTTGGAACAAGAGAGAGAGGAGCAAGCAAGGTACAGTCCAACAGTGACACCTAGCACAAGCACAAGAAAGTCGAGGTGGGCTAATTAGTTTATTTAGGAGTAGCTCAAGACAGGGTTGGGGCACCTAGCTTTACATTTAGGCAGAGTAAACAGCCACAGAAATACACGAGTTATATGGTTTTGATGATTAAGTCCTTAGACTCAGATCCTTCTTGCTACAAGGAGGCAGCCTCTCAGTTGATTTGGCATGATGCTATGGTGATGGAGTACTCTTCCATCATGCAAAATGATGTCTAGGTCCTAGGAGATTGTGCCAAGGCTAGAAGGCAGATCTGTGATTGGATCCCAGTGGGTCTACAAGATTAAGCATGGAGATGATGGGAGTGTGGAGAAGTACAAGGCTAGATTTGTAGCCAAAGGATTCTCTCAGGTGGAGGGCATTGACTACGATGAGACTTTTGCACCCGTGGGCTGTTATTTATCCATTAGGACCATTTTAGCACTTGCAGTGCAGATGGGTGGAAGATCCACCAAATGGACGAGAAAATTGTCTTCCTTCACGGTGTGGTTGAGGAAGATATTTGCATTGAGCAACCAGAGGGGTTTGAGGCACATAGCAGGGAGACACACGTGTGCAAGATCAAGAGGACTCTATATGGGCTCAAGCAGGCCCTGCAAGCATAGTATTCTTGCATTGACAACTATCTTTTGGGACTAGATTTCACCAAAGTGAAGGTGGCCCTAACTTATACTACATTGTGGTTGGGGGACAGCCTCTCATTCTTGTGTTGTACGTTGATGATCTCATATTGACAGGGGATGAGAATCTCGTCAATGACTCCAAGAAGGATCTTGCAACAGAGTTTGATATGAAGGATATAGGACTTTTGCACTATTTCCTTGGGTTGTAGGTATGGCAAGGTGATGGACAGATTTGCTTGGGACAAGGCAAGTACGCTCTGGAGATTCTCAAGAGGTTCTGCATGCAGGATTGCAGGCCCATGGCCATGCCTCTAATGACAAACTAGAGGAAGGTGGACGCTAACAAAGCATAGTGAGTTGATGCCACACTTTACAGATAATTGATTGGGTCGTTGATGTATCTTGTGGACACGTGACCTGATATTTGCTATGCAATGAACGAGCTAAGCCAATGCATGGTTGAACCCACTAGAGTGTACTGGGATGTTGCCAAACATATTGTTACGTACCTCAAAGGCACAGTGGATTGTAGTTTGTTGTACAGACAAGTTGATGGAATGAAGTTGGAAGGCTTCACAAATGCGAATTGGGCAGTGGGTTCCACAGAGAGGAAGAGTACTTTGAGTTCCACCTTCAATGTTGGGTCAGCAGTTGTTTCCAAGTTCTGCAGGAAGCAGAGATCAATGGCACTAAGCTCAGTCGAGGTTGAATACATGTCTACCAGCCTGGCAGCTTATGAGGCTATTTGTTTGAAGAAGTTGCTTGTTGGAATTTTTAGTAATAGGTTGGAGCCTACAGTCGTACATTGTGATAATCCAAGTTGCATTAAGCTCTCTCACAATCCAATGTTCCACAACCGCTCCAAGCACATCGAGATCCAGTACCACCATATCAAAGATTGTGTTCAAAGGGGCAAGATCAGACTTTAGTACATTCCTACAACAGAGTAGACAGCGAATATATTGACCAAAACTTTGCGAATGGCAGAATAGAAAAATCATTGCAAGTACATGTGGAGAAGGTCTTGAAAATGGACATAAAGCAATGGCTTCAATCTTCTTATGCATTTGTTGCATGCTTATATCTCCATGTTTTCTAGTAAAAAACGATGTCTAATTTTAGTTGTTGTATTCCTAGGTTATTATAGGGGTATTGCTTAGATATATCAATGTTAATGCCTAGGGTAATGAGAACATTATAAAGTAACAAAGCTTGGATAAGTGGCCACCAAAAATAGTCACACCTATCATGAGTACCCGAGAGCAAAAACATGTGTGGGAGCTCCACCTCCACCTCAAATTAGCATGACATAGTAGGGTGAAGCACAATGTAGCTTCATGATATGACAAGGATGGATCTTAATCCCAAGAAATGGATTAGAAATTATTTGACCCTTTACGAGAATTAGCCAATACAAGTCACATTATTGTGTGAAGTGGCAAGATGGTAGAAGAATTAGCCACTATAAGTCACATTATTGTGTGAAGTGGCAAGATGGAAGAATCATATAAGTCACAATATTGTGTGAAGTGGCAAGATGGTACAAGAATTAGCCACTATAAGTCACATTATTGTGTGAAGTGGCAAGATGGAAGAATCGTAGGAAGTGCCAAAGTAAATAAGGTGTGCTCATAATGAAGAGTATGTCAGGACAGCTCAGAATGAAGAGTATGTCAGCACTTTGATCTTCTAATGCACTTGTTTCTTTTGAGGCTCACTTTCATCTCTTTTTTGTCTACTTAGAGAGCCTATTTGGTTTTATCTAGTCTATGTTCCTATTGTTTCTTTTGAGGCTCACTTTCACCTCGTTTTTGTCTCCTTTTTGTCTACTTAGAGAGCCTATTTAGCTTTAGCTAGTCTATTTTTCCTAGGTTTTTTTGAGGCTTGGTCTCAAGATAGGCTAGTGTGTGGACTTAAGGCCCAACGAAAGTTGATTGAAAAATGGTAAAAACATGTATGTGGGATAAGGTATGAGGCTTCGTCTCAAGATTGCAGATAGGATAGAGTAGGAATAGGCCCCACTAAAGTTGATTGAAGAAATGGTTAAAAAATTCTTCAAAAAATGTATGTAGGATGTTGTCTAAAGGGAGTTGTTAGAGTGAGGAAGGCCAAACCCCCTCCATAAACCCTACACATATCAAAGTTGGATGCACTCTTTCCTAGCGTTTTAGGGGCCAAATTTTTTATGTTGATTATATCACTTTTGTGGTAAGTTCTTTTTTATGATGATTATATCACTTCTGTGGTAAGTTCTTGTTAAACGTACATTCATCTATGATAGAAAGATGGAAGAAGTCCATGATGTTTTGGCTACTTCATAAAAACATCAAGCAACCATATAGAAAGTTGTAGATATTATCTAGCTAAAGGGACAAATGTGTCGTGTTTTAATAAAAATGTTGATTGAAATACACACATAAGAAACCCACACCCTCCAATAGCACAATGTGCTTAGTACCCCTCCCACAAAGTGCTTAGTACCCCTCCCAATTATAGATGAAAACTAATATGGTCATAACTTGAATTGAAACTTTTGTTTTGTTTCATCCATATCTACAAAATCTACTCAATTAGAAGGAAGTTTTGTTTATGCTTGAAGATCCCTGTTACCTTCCTTTACACATATTTCCTTTGTGCTTAGTACCCCTCCCAATTATAAATTTTAGCTAATATGGTCATAACTTGAATTACCTTCCTTTACACATATTTCCTTTGTGCTTAGTACCCCTCCCAATTATAAATGAAAACTAATATGGTCATAACTTGAATTACCTTCCTTTACAGATATTTCCTTTGTGCTTAGTACCCCTCCCAATTATAAATGAAAACTAATATGGTCATGACTTGAATTGAAACTTCTGTTTTGTTTCAAACATATCTACAAACTCTACTCAATTAGTAGCAAGTTTTGTTTATGCTTGAGGATTCCAGTTACCTACTTCCTTTACAAATAGTTCCTATAATAAATTTACAAGAACACACATGATAATAGTAGCAAAAGAGTTTAATTAAAACAAAGTGGAACCGTTAAGTAATGTAGCAACAAACTAGTGAATTACCTCATACATACCTCCATCTTTGCCCATGACATTTGTTGAATCTTCATCAGCGCTAAACCCACAATGTGTTGCTAAGCCTTGCCTTAATTTCCCCACTCATAGAATCCAAAACAAAAACCATGAACAAAGGTATCAACTAAATAAATAAAAAAACAAACTAACAAACATGAAAAAAATACCAAACTACAATTTCGCATGGCCATGCTAAAAAATGTAAAAAAAAACAGCCATAGTTGTAAAAAAACCAAGGAACAACACGCAAAAGCAAAAAGAAAAGAATATAACAAAAACAAAACAAAGAGAAATAGTAGACAAAGACTCCTCTCTGCAATCCCAAAAAGTATCGATGGTGCCATTGCCAATCGAGGACATCCTGCATATCAAAAAAATAGAAGAGAATTAAATAAACCATAAAATCTTATGAGATATATTAAATACACACCAAATATCTTATAAGAAATATAAACAAAGACCAATATGAGGATTCCACAGCCGATAGCATGGATTTTGTACCAAAAGAGAGCCCACATTTACCGCTAACTCTTCACCATAATATAGTGTTTCTCACATAGATATTTCAATAGTTTCATCAATTATCCTTCATGTTACTTCCCTACATTGCATTGCACTATATTTAAATAAACAACAAATAAATTAAGATGCCTATAATTTAAATGAACACAAATAAGACCAGAATTTGTATTAACAAAATGCTCTTGTATATCCATGTTACTCCTTTTACCTGAACCTACCATTGATGTTAGATCACTCTTAGTAGCTAAATTCTTTATTGTTTTAGATATACTCTTTTTTATCAGTTTGTAACAAACTTTGGAATTGTTAAACCTTGATTTGCATGCCCAAGCACAGTATCACTTGCAGCCTTGTTATTACATGGATTTATATTTGGTGTTTATCCTGCAATATCATCAAAATCACGCTGTTGTGAAGAAAATAGTTCTAACAAAAAAATAATTGGTGTTTATCCTGCAATTTCATCAAAATCAGGCTGTTGTGAAGAAAATAGTTCTAACAAAAAAATGGTGGTTGTTTACTACAATAATTGCTTTTGATATAGTCTTTTCATTCAAGTAAACCTGTATGATATGAAGACTTCAATTTATTATCCGCACCTTGAGGAGAGTTGATGTTATTTGAAGTGGATGTTGATTTGGTTTGTTCATATATATCCAACATTTGATTGATAACCTCTACATAAAAATTAACAATTGTAGTGGGTGGATGCCTGCATGTCACAAATTGGCAAGTCACTGAAAATCTCGCCTAACAACAATTGATATGTATGAGCAATCAAAGAACATATTTAGATATGATGACATTATGCAAAGTTTGAGCATATTATAAATCTGAACACTCTGCAAAAACACCAAATTATATCAAAGTAGAAAAGCTAACCCTCAAACTGGTGAAGAGTCACATCAAAATCCTCCTCCCACCAAGGCCTCTCTCCATCTAATGGCAGTTTAATCTTCAAAAACTTAGTAGCAAGAAAGATAGCTCCAACGACAATATGTTAAGGCTTGCACTGGAGGCAGAGGGTTGTAATCCCTATAACACATAAAGCATTATTTTAATTTGTTGAAAATCCAGAGATGCATGCAATCCAAAAAGCATAAAATATTGAAGAACAAGGATAAGAGATTGGAACACTCACCCAATATTCACAAATTTCCATCCTACTTGTGCTAACACAAAATTCCATGCTACTTGTGCTAAAGAATTTTCTACAACATTAAAAATCTTGATTGCAGAAACAAGAAACAAAATATTGCATGCATACAAATTAAAATCCAGAGATACATGCAATCCAAAAAGCATAAAATATTGAAGAACAAGGATAAAAGATTGGAACACTCACCCAATATTCACAAATTCCATGCTACTTGTGCTAAAGAATTTTCTACAACATTAAAAATCTTGATTGCAGAAACAAGTTTTGTATGGATGTTGCATGATAAAAGCAAAGGCCAGTGTGGCAAGCAACCACTCTACCATGAGCATCATCTGTTTCTGTTTGTATGGATGTTGCACGATAAAAGCAAAGGCCAGTGTGGAAAGAACCCGCTCTGCCATGAGTACCACCTGTTTTTGTTATTCATAGCACTCTTGAAATCCAAATTTAAATATCATAAAACAAGTTGCATAAATACAAACGAAGAATGCTACACAAACATTGAATCTATAAAATACATCCAATATGTTAACTCCTTAAAGTTCATTAGCAAAAAAAGGACATGAAACATGCAGCAACATCAAGTTCCACACTCTTCCAAACCATAACTTTTCTCTAATGCGTTCAACAACAGTTGGGTTCCTCTTTTGTCGAATGTCTTGAGCCAATATTGTGACATCATTGCGACATCTTGAGAAAGCACAAAGTCTCTTCTACCTCACCAAAAAGGTACATACATGCAGTCACAGTAGTCTACACAAGTACATATAACAAATCATCAAAAGGTTGTATTTAAAACAATTGGACTAATCACAATATGCATCCCCAATTGAACCAAAAAAATAAAACAAGACTAAAAAATGTGAAAGCTGAGCCCACAAACCAAAAAAACTTATATAGATATTAGTTAATATCTTCTTGCATTCCTTCTATCATTTTATAAGTTCAATCTAATGCCACATTCAATAGCCATGGAGGCCTCAACAAAGCTGCCCAATTAAGAAAAAACAAATTTTTTTCTACCTCCTAGTAGCCTAGCAACCAACATCCTCTGATGCCAACCATAATTGGCTACCCAACCTACACCTAGTCCCAACAGAAAACAAGTGCAACCAGTCTACAACAACATAACAAAATACCTTTGAATTTACTCTCTCGCGACATTAGATTGTGAAGGGACACAATTTCGATCCGGAAAATGATAGAAAACCCAAAGCCACAAATCACCTTCAAACAAAAGAATGAAGAGCATCCAAGACCACCTCTTCCTACTCAATTTGATGTAGGTCCAAATATTTCTCCACCTAAAGAACAATATGAAAACCTACTTTTTGTGGAAAGACTATATTAGCCCAAACTTAAGCCTCAACCTGAATTTGATATCTTAGGGGAATGAAAAAACCTTTCTGTCAAAATCTTTTTGTTTCAAGCTATCAAGAATGTGCCCATTTATAGTAAGGTCATATGTGACTTCCCAAGAAGAAAGAAGCAAGATCTTAAAATTATCCCAAGTGGTAGGTCAGCTTCCTGACCTTATACTCGGAAATATTGGTACCCCTAAGTACTTGATCTAGGTAAACCTGTTGTAGATGTCTGCATAGGGAAGACACTCATCCCAAAAGTACACTTATATCTATTTGGGAGGAGTCATCCATGTCATGACTAAAGACATCATTAAGAAGTTAAACCTTCAAAGGATGTTAAGGCAAACCCCCATTGTTCTTCAAATGGTTAGAAGATCTGGTATTAAGTGGGAAGGGATCCTAGTGATTCTTTAGAATACCTAACATATTTGATAGTGTGCATACTAAAAGTGGGCTTAGTGGTTATCCTATGACAATGGGAAGGCCTTTGTTAGCAACAATCCCATATTGGTTGCAGATCATGAGATATTACAATCTACCATGGCAGCTCAGTTCAAAATATTACCTTGTTTTCCCTTGCCCAGCCTTTCCTTTATTATGAGGAACCATTGTGAATTAACCAAGACAATATAGAGAGTTTTCCCTAAGATTCTATTCATCCAATTCTCACCATAGAGAGGACCTTAAATTTGAAAGACCCTGTTGAAGACACAATGATTACAAACATACTACAAAGCATGTATCCTTCCGATGTCCAAATCAAAGAACATCGTGAACAAATTAACAAAGAAGTGTTGAAGACAAGAAATCCAGTGAGAATTATAGTGCCTTATTTTGATATAGCAAGCTCTATCAACACTTCCACCTTCCTTAATTACCTAGATGACTACTTTATTGTACAGATCCTCAAACCAACCATCTACCATTGTTGTAGAAATCAACCCTGGCAGAACTCTTAACATAAATAAGAAACTATAGCCCAACCAAAAGTCAGAGCTAGTTCATTTGTTGCAGACTCACAGTTATGTTTTCGCTTGGGATTATCAAGACCTGCAGGGTGTTGACCCTATTGTCTATAAACACCAAATCTACATCCAAGAGAGTTATCTTCCTACCCACCAAACCCAAAGAAGAATGAACCCAACACTCAAGGACATAGTCAAGGAAGAGAAGCAAAAATTGTTGAATGTTGGTTTTATTTACCCTAGATCCAAAAGTGAGGGGGTTTCTCCATTGGTTATTATACCAGAGAAGGGAGGCAAATGGAGAGTTTGTGTGGACTACCAAGACCTCAATAAATCCACTCTTTGAGACCACTTTCCTCTCCTTTCATTGACCAAGTTCTTGATGTCTAGTTGGGAGAAAGTATTTTTCCTTCCTCGATAGTTTCAATGGGTGTAGCAAGATACAACTATCCTTTGAAGACAATGAGAAAAAATTTGAACTCCTTGTTGATTCCATATCAGGACACTATGCCATTTAATTAATTGGTTGCTTCCAAACCTAGGATTTATGCACCTGAAAAAGGATAACAAGTGGGGAATTTTTAGGATAGTACAGAGTAGGCAACCAACTCCTGAGATAGTTATACAGGTTGTTGCACCCAATTTGCCTTCCGGATCCACCAGTAAGTTTGATGTTGCACAATAACTTTGGAAGGTCAATATCTCTGTTCCTCTAGCTGATTTGGTTAAGATTCCGGAGCAAAGAACCGCCATTGTCTAACTGCTTTCTTTTCTGCCTGATTTCCCAGTTGTTATGCATGTGTTTGATACATTATCAGTAGCAAAGGTTAGTGACATAGTTTATATGGCAAAGGATTATCCAGAGGTCTTTGTTAGAGAAAACTTTCAAGACATGCCTTTCTATATATCTTTGTTTGTTGATGATTTGGTGTTAAGTAATTGTGTGCTTGATTTAGGCGCTTCTAACATGTCATATGGTGTGATGAGGCAACTCGGATGAAAAAGAACAAGAACTTATTAGATTTTTTATGCAATGTATAGTAGGAAGGTGCAGATGTGGGAATTGATTAAAGACCTAAAGGTTCAACTGGTTGCATTCCGTAAGAGAATCATTTGCATGGATGTAGTAGTAGTTGAGGTGCCTGTTACATGGGGGAGGATTTTTCCTAGGAGTTGGGCAACGACTTGGGGGGTACCTTGCAAATGGATCTATATTTTGCTACTATTCCAATTTGTCCTAATCAATTTTTCAGATTAAATCGTGAATCCAAGATGATGTTTAACATCGATTTGCCTAATCGAGAATTGGATAACACAGTATGTCTAGATAAGGAAATGGTTAAGTATACTATCATGTCAGAGAGTGAGGTTTCTTGTTCAACATCCAATGGTGAGGATCTTTTATCCACTCTTGAGCAAGTGATTTTGTCAGAGGTATCTAAGGTTCCACCCAAGGAACATGATGACTCATAGGGTATTTGGACTATGCACTATGATGGTGCTAGGGCCAAGTACGTTTGTTGGGCAAGTATTGTATTTTCCTCTCAATATGGAGATATTATTCCTTATGCTTTTCACCTCGAATTTGATTGTACTAATAACATGGTGGAATATGAAGCCTTGTTGCTTAGTCTCTAGGTGGCACGAGAGAAGAAAATGAAGATCCTTCAGGTATTTGGTGATTATGATTTGGTGGTTCAGCAGGTTCGTGAACAATGTCTGGCCAAAAATCAGCAGATTCAAACATTATAGGAATTTTGATTGGGATTGTATTGAATTATTTGACGCTTTTCCCATTGAGACAATCCCTAGAGATTATAACATGCAGGTTGATTCCTTGATTGTTTTTGCTGCAAAATTGTTTCCATGTAGACATTTTCCCATGCAAGAGGTTAAGATGGAGGTCATTTTCAGGACCATGGTACCAAGCAATATTGACCAGTGGCAGGTATTCAAAGATGATGATCACATTCCTAATTTTTTGCGTCATTTTCAGCAGTCTCCTTTGCATAATTTTGGACAATAGATATTTCAGACTTCAGATGTGCAGCCTAGCAACTCTTTGCATGTAAGTTCTTTAGATGGTTCAGAGGTTGTGCAATTAAGGACTAATCGGATTCCTAACGGGTTGATACCATTACATAATTATTTTGATCATGATGAGAAAAGTAAAGTGACTCCTAAATATGTAATTGATGAGCCATTTGTTGATATTAAAGTGGATACCAAAGAAATCCCTAGACTAGTTAAACTTGGTAAGGCGTGCTCCCCTAGTGAGTAAGATAAGATTATTGAGCTCATACAAGAATTCAGGGATGTCTTCATTTGTACTTATGATATTGTTTGGATGTCTTTCAACATGCTATCCCTCTAAGAAAAGAGGTTATGCCTTTTCATCAAAAGTTGAGAGCCAAGAACCCCAAATAGGCACCAATCATTGAGAAGGAATTTCAAAAGCTAAATGATGCCAAGGTCATTGCATGGATCATTTATTCCAATTGGGTAGCTAATGTTGTGCCTTTATGCAAAACAAATGGTTATATTATTATTTGCATTGATTTTCGTAATCATAATGCTAAGGCTTTAAAGGATAATTATCCCTTGCCTAACATGGATTTGTTGTAACTTGTTATAGAGAGTTATAGGTTCACGGATGTTATCTGTGCCTGATATTTTTTCACAATACAATAAGGTGCTAGTTGTGAAACAAGACAGGCACAAAATTGCATTTACGACACCATGGGGCACATTCTCCTATGATGAGCTTGGTCAAACTTGTCGATGCACAAAAGATTTGACTAGACTCACAAGTACTTTGACAAGTTCTTCAATATTCACCAAGCGCGATCCAAATATTCACCCAACAAACAATAAGAAAAAAACTCAAAATTGAACCTTCATTCTGCATTACAATTAGTTCTGAATTTTTTCAGACAAGGTTTTCTGCAAAGAGAAAGTTGTATTTGTATTTTTGCAGCCAGTTTGGACATATTTTCCAAGATTTGACAAATGATGAATGTATAAAAGGGGAAAACTAGGCATCTTGTTTTCGGCATTAGAAACCGATTGGACAGAAAAATATCTCAAGATTTGCAATGGAGGGCACACCAAGTTTATGATTAGATGTGTTCTCATAAAATTCTATAGATAAAAGGAAAAATATATGAAAGTTGTGAGAAGAAGGGATTTTTTCTAGACATATTTTCCAATATTTGATGAATGTATAAAAGGGGAAAACTAGGCATCTGGTATTCGGCATTAGAAACCGATTGGACAGAATAATATCTCAAGATTTGCAATGGAGGGCAGACCAAGTTTATGATTAGATGTGTTTTCATAAAATTCTATAGATAAAAGCAAAAATGTATGAAAGTTGGGAGAAGAAGGGACTTTTTCTAGCCCTATTATAAATACCCAAGTGCAGTAGTAAGGTACAATTTAATGTTTACAACAAAGAACCATTTGAAGTATGACTAGGCAATAAAAACCATGTCATTTGTAAAACTTTGACCAAATGTGCCTACAAGAATTAGACATCATCAAAATGCCAAATCTAGAAGCCATTAAAGCTGTAAAAGTGAGAGATTGAAACCAAGTCTGAATTAGGACAAGGCTCATCTTTTGCATTCAGTCCACCTCCTGCAACTGAAACCACTTCTAAGACTCCTAAAGTTTTTCCTCCTTTTCTTCTCATCTAGGAGCCTTTCCTTAATAGGAGTGGTGGTTTTTAAGCACAGTTTCTTTTGCTCCACATATTACACCTAGGAGCTAAATCTCAACCTAGCCCAAAGAGCACAAGCGGGGTAACAAACTTGAGAAATCCATAGGGACTTTTTGGTGTTATTCAGACCTACCTTTCTATGTTGTTAAATACCAAATCGGTAGGATATTATTGACGACCTCTTTGTTTTTGCCTAGATTTCAAAAGTCCTAAATCTAAAGTTCTTAAGCGTATGATTTTGATTGAGCTTGTCCAAGTTGTGAACAAAGCCCGTGCACAGCATTCTTCTTTAGCAAAGACAATTTTGCAATATTATGACCAATGGACGATTTTGATCAAGGTTGTCCAAGTTGTAAGCAAAGCCCTTGCACAACATTGTTCTTTAGCAGAGACAATTTTGCAATATTATGACCAATGGATAAACCGATGACAAAAATAAACTATTATTGAATGTCTTGAATGTCTTTCTTATCCAAGGGCACAATGTTTCTTAAATTCATTGATGCTTGCAACCTTGAATAATGCATAATTGCTTATCTAAATATGGTCTGAACCAACAAACCTATGTTAATCATACCTGTATTTTTATCTCATTATCTTTGTTCGACAATATTTTCATCTAATTCTTTTGTGTTGACCTAAGTGAAACTCCCTCTCTTATTTATGCTTAAAAATTGTAAGGTCCCTAGCCTCAGGCCTCTAGGGTACACAACTTAGTCTGCTCTAGTCCTTGAAGGTAAATTTTTTCCAAGCATCCTTGAACCTCCCATCAAGCTCTTTTGAGATGAATTAAGTGGAGCTCTCTCTCCCTTATCCCATCTTTGAAGATTGAAGAACACTAGGTGAAAACTCAAGGGCACACAAGTTAGTTTGCTCTCGTCTTTCAAGCTAAATCTACTCCATTTCTCTCCAATTGTGTTACTCCTTGATCCCATATATCCCCAAAATATAATGGCAAGTTACGACAATAATCGTCTATCCTCGATCACCCTTTTCCCTCATAAATCATTTAAACTATTTTGTTGGGGTTTTACTCTATAATTCCTTGCTTGTGTGTCTTTGGGGACCTTTCACTTTGAACTCAAACCATAAAATTTCCCAAAAGAACTCTAGCAATCCTATCCACCTTAAACCCTAATGATTTAATCCTTTGATTGGTGATATTTGAAGTAGAATCCTTATGGAGTTATTGACTTGGTTGGTCCATGACATTAGATCAATGAGATCCACTAGCGAGAACCTCACTTGAGATAAAGAAAATCGGCCAAAAGTGAGAAGAAGGTTGGTGAAGTGACAATTGGCTTCCTCTTGAGTACACAGGATCCCACACTTGAGCTTTTGGACTTTATCTCGAGAAGTGCAATATTTTGTTGTAATAGGACCTACTTTAACTTCCCTACTCACTAAACCCAAAAAAAATCAAACTGGAAAAATTCAATAAGCACCCAAAAATATAATGAAAAATCTTAAAATAGAAACAAAATTTGCATTACAAATATTAAATAGATATTGAATGTAATGTGAGAAATCACAAATTTATCAGTAAGTTTATGTACAAATTCATATTATGAAGACCAAAAATTGTATACCCTAAATAAGTAAGGAAGTTCATGTACAAACTCATAAATTGTATACCCTAAATAAGTGAGTAAATTTATGTACAAATTCATATTATGAAGACCAAAAATTGTATACCCTAAAATCTACTCCACTTCAATTGTGTTACTCCTTAATCCCATATATCCCAAAATATACTGGTAAGTTAAGGCACTAATCTTTTATATTCCATCACCCTTTTCCCTCATAAATCATTTAAACTATTTTGTTGGGATTTTACTCTATGTTTCCTTACTTGTGTGCCTTTGGGGACCTTTCACTTTGAACTCAAACCCGAAACAACTCTAACAATTCTATCCACCTTAAACCCTAACGATTCAATCCTTTGATTGGTGATATTTGAAGTAGAATCCTTATGGAGTTATTGACTTGGTTGGTCCATGACATTAGATCCATGAGATCTACTACAGAGAACCTCACTTGAGCTAGAGGGATTCGGCCAAAAGTGAAAAAAAGGTTGGTGAAGTGACAATTGGTTGCCTCTAGAGTACACAAGATCCCACCGTTGAGATTTTGGACTTGATCTCGATAAGTGAAAGATTTTGTTGTGATAGGACCTACTTTAACTTCCCTACTCACTAAACCAAATCAAACTAGAAAAATTAAATAGAGACCAAAACATCTTATGAAAAATCTTTAAATGGAAACAAATTTTGCATTACAAATATTAAACAAATATTGAATGTAGTGTGAGAAATAACAAATTTATCAGTAATTTTATGTACAAATTCATATTATGAAGACCAAAAATTGTATACCCTAAATAAGTAAGGAGGAAGGAGAACCATCATATTTGAAACAAAGAGAAACACATAACAAAACTGAAAGAGAACTTACCTCCTGTCTTGTGCCTTTGCACTTTTCTAAATTGTCCCATGTCTCTCCCACATGGAGATGATATTTCAATAGGTTCATCAATGTGTCTCCATGTCCCTTTATGTACATTGTAGTGCACTCAGTTAACAATAGTTTCATTAATGCCTCTCCACCTTCCTTTATCTGCAATGCAATGCACTTGGTAAATGAATAAATCAAAAAAAATATAAGATACATCCAATTTAAATAAGCACACATGGAATCATATATACCTCCATATCCTTAGCCTTCACCTTCGCCTAATGCACCTAAGGAATCTACACCAACATTATGACATGCCTTTATTTCACAACCTACCCAACAAAATCATAAAATATTAAACATAAATCATAAAATCTGAAGAGAAACAATAGAAGTCTTACGAAAAATATTTTATGATATTGTGAGAAATCTTACCATAAGATCCAATGATGAGTAATGCTCAACACTAAATAAGTAAAAAAATATGTGAACCAATGTTCTTAAAGAGAGGGCTTCATAGAAAAACAAATCAGCATATGATGCTCACAAATGCAAAAAAAATAGGAAATAACAATGGAAAAACACAAAAAAAGGAACTTACCCTCTATGCTAGAAGATAACTCACCCTCAAAGCCATTGCCTATACCTTTGCTATAGTGCCCCACGTCTCTCACACAAAAATAATCAGTGATTTCATCAATGCTCCTCCACCTTCCTTAATCTACATTTCATTTAAATTTAAACGAACACATATAACATGAATATGAAGCAACAAATGAGTTAAATTAAAAAAAGCATGGAACTATATAATTATGTAGTAACAAACAAGTAAATTACTCAATACATACCTCCATCGCTTTTGTCCATTACAATCAAAACCCAGGATCTATTTAATTTCCTCACCCACCCAAGAAAAAAGAATGAAAGTAAGAAAAATAAATGAGGGCACATAAGAAAAAATATATCAATCTGAAAGTTAGCATGGCCATGCTAGTAAATGCAAAAAAATAAAATCTGTAAAAGTAGAATAGCACAACAATAGAAAAAAGATGAAATCAAAAATAGCAAAAAACAACAAAACTAAAAAACAGTAAAGAGAAATAATAGATTGAGACTTCGATCTGCAACCACAAAATGCGTTGATGGCCAACCAAGAACACCCTGTACACCAAAAACATATTATGAGAAATATTAAATACACATAAAAATGTTTTGCAAAATATGAAACAAAGTTCAAAAATATTTTATGAGAGATCTTAAATAGAGCCAACAATAGTATGACTAAACTTATGCACTAGAAATTACATCTTATACAAACACTAAAAATCATCAACCCTGAATAGGTAAGGAGGGAGGAGAACTGTCTTATTTTATAGAAAAATTTCATAGCAAATCATATACAGATTTTTCACCCAAAAATGACTCTTATCTACTTTTGCTTCTACCTTGGAACCTTACTACAATCTCTCTCTCATAAAGATATTCCAGTGTCTTCATTAACGATCCTTCATATTCCATTGCACTGGATTAAATATTATGCAAAAATATGAAATACACATAAAATGTTGTAAGATATATGAAATAAAGATTGAAAAGTCTCATCAGTAATATCAAAGAATGACCAAAAATATTATGAGCAATCTTACATACTAGAAAGTACATCTTATGCAACATTAAAAAATCATAAACCCTAAATAGGTAAGGATGAAGGATCATATATAGGTAAATAGGTAATAGCAAATCACATATGGACAATTGCACCAAAAGAGAACTCACCTCTACCTTTGCACACTATTGCAATCTCTCCCTCGCAAGGAAATTTTAGTTGTTTAGTTAGTAATACTTTACGTTAAATTACCTGCATTAAATTATGTCAATAACAAGACAATTGACAAATAATGTAAGATGCCTGGAATTTAAATAAACATAGATGGAACTATACATAAATGAAAAATCATAATTGTTAATAGCAAATCAACAGAACTCACCTCTACCTTCACACACTATTGCAATCTCTGCCTCACAAGGACATTTTAGTAGTCTAATTAGTAATATTTTGTCACACGATCTACATTACATTATGTCAATAACAAGATAAATAAAAAACAATGTTAGATGTCTAAAATTTAAATAAACATAGATGGAACTATGAATAAACAAAAAATCATAATTCCTCAATAACAAAGGAGGGAGAATCATTGCATTGAAACAAGAAAATATCTATGTTGGAACTAAAAGAGAACTCACCTCATATCTTTGCACTCTCCTACACTTTTCCAAGTCTCTCTCACACAAAAAAAAAATCAATAGTTTCATCAGTGCTCCTCTACCTTCCTTTACCTAGATTTGCACTGCAATCACTATATAAATAAATCTCAAATAATACATAATGCATTTAATTTAAATAGATACACATGAAACCATACCTAACTCCTCCTCATGCTTAGCATTCCCCTTCACCAAATGCACCTATGCAATTTGCACCATCCCTAGGACCCACCTTATATCCCCACTTTCTAAATCCAACAAAAGTCAAACCATAAAATATTAAATGAAGACCAAAAAATTTTAAGACAAGCAACAAAAATATTATAATAAATATTAAATAAACACTGAAAGATAGTATGAGAAATCTTAATCATAAGCCAAGATAAAAAGAATTACCAATAATATTTTGCAAAAGAACATATTATTCAATGACCAAAAATCATAAACCCTAAAAAAAGGAGGGAGGAGAACCATTACATTGAAGATGAGAAGATATGCATACCAAAACCAAAAGAGAATTCACACTCTACATTTGTAGTCTCCTACACTACTCCAAGTCTCTCTTACACAAAAATATTTCAAAAGTTTCAACATTGCTTCTCCACCTTTGCTCGTTCATCTTCCTTTACCTGAAAGATAGTATGAGAAATCATAATCATAAGCCAAGATAAAAAAAATTACCAGTAATACTTTGCGAAAGTACATATTATTCAATGACCAAAAATCATAAACCCTAAATAAAGGGGGGAGGAGAACCATTACATTGAAGATGAGAAGATATGCATACCAAAACCAAAAGAGAATTCACACACTACCTTTACAGTCTCCTACACTACTCCAAGTCTCTCTTACACAAAACTATTTCAAAAGTTTCAAAATTGCCTCTCCACCTTTTCTCGTTCATCTTCCTTTACCTGCATTTGCACTACATTCAATAAATAAGAGAATCCCAAATAATGTAAGATGCATCTAATGTAAAAAGAAGTACATCCTATGCTACCAAAAATTATAAACCCCAAATTGGTAAGGAGGTTGGAGAACTCCATTGTATCTAAACTAGGAGGATTTTATAGTAGAACGTACATGAGTCTTGCACCAAAAGATAACTCACCCTCTACTGTTGCTTATACTTCTACTACAATGCTTCATGTCTTTCTCAGAAACAATTATTCAGTAGTTTCATCAGTGCTCACTCACCATTCACATTTCTTACTCGGTAGTGCATCTAAATTTCAACAAACACATATGATATAATGATGAAGCAACAAATGAGTTAAATAAAAAAGGGCATGAAACCATATAATTATGAAGTAGCAAACAAGTAAATTCCCCTTAAACATACCTCTTTTGCCTTTGCCCATAAACAAGTAGATTCTCCAATTACATACCTCCTCCACCTTTTCCCACTACACTTGTGGACTCCACATTAGCCCTAAACCCACAATATGGGTTGTTAAGGTCTTCATTGATTTATCCACTCGGTGAATCAAAAAAAAAAAAATCAATCAATCAAAAGACGTAAGAAAAACAAAATACTAAACCACAAATTCGCATGGCCATGCTCATAAAGTCAAAGATAAAGCCACAACAATAAAAAAAACTTAAAAAACAACAATAGCAAAAATAGGACCGACAATTAAAAGAAAAACGAAAATAACAAGAAAAAACATAAAAAGACAAACAAGAATTTATTTTAGAACCCCAAAAAGTGTCCATCGCCAACCAAGGGAACCCTGCACATCGAAAATTAGAGAAGTATTAAATAGAAACTAGAAAATATTGTTACAAATATGAAAATACACAAAATATTGTGAGAAATATGAAACAAAGATCAAAATAATTTATCAAAAATCTTAAACAGAGGCTAAATACCTTATGAACAATCTTATGCACCAAAAGATACATCTTATTCAAACACCAAAAAGAATAAACCATAAATAGGTAAGGAGGAAAGAACTAAAGTATTTGCAACGAGAAGATTCTATTGCAGATTATGAATGGATTTTTCACCAAAAGAAAACTCACCTCCAACTTTGTCCCTGCACTCCACTATGTTGTCTCTCTTATGAAGATATTCCAATACTTTCATTCAAGATCCTCTACGTACCTTTAGCTACATTGCATTGCACTCATACTTAAACAAACAATCAATAATGTAAGATGCTTCTAATTTAAACAAACACATGTATGGAACCATAGATACACTGAACCATTCACCATTCACCTTTACCCAGTGCATCTAGGGAATCTTCACCCAAACCAAATAAAATCAAACCATAAAATATTAAATAAAGATCAAAATATCTTATGAGAAATCATAAAAGGACACCAAAAATCCCATGAACGATCTTTGAGCATTAGGACCTACATTTATCTCCCATCCCCTAAGCCAAACAAAAATCAAACTCTAAAATATTAAATAAAGATGAAAATATCTCATGAGAAATCTTAATAAGACACCAAAAATTTCATGAAAGTATTAAATAGAAAATAAAAAATATTAAAAGAAATCTTAAACAAAGAACAAAAATATTATGCAGAATTAAGTACATTTTATTCAAAGACCAAAATCACAAGCCCTAAATACCAAATAGGAACTCACCATCTACCTCCGCCTCTATTGCATTGGCCCACGTCTCTTTCACGCAAATATTTCAAGAGTTCCATTAATAAATCTCCATCTTCTTTTACCTGCACTACATCACATCTAACTTTAAACAAATTAGCCATGCTCACAAATGTTTAAAAAAAAACATCGACAACAATGAAAGATACAAAAAACGATAGCAAAAAAAGAATGAAAAGGAAGAAATAGAGAGAGACGATAAAGACAAATTCTACTTTGCAACCCCAAAAAGCATCCATGGGCCAACAAACAAAAATATCCTGCATGGCACAAATTAAAGTATTAGAAAGAGACCAAAAAATCTTAGAAACTATTAAATACACACAATGTATCTTAAAAGAAATACGAAAGAAAGGCCACATTATCCTAAGAGAAATTTTAAACAAAGACCAAAAATCCTATAAGTAATCTTATGCATAAGTAAATACATCTTATACAAACATCAAAAATCATAAACCCTAACTATATAAGGAGGGAGGAGAGCCCCATTGTATTTGAAATAAGGAGGTTGTCACAACAGATCATGACATGGAATTTGCACCAAAAGAACTCACCTCTCCCTCCGCCTCTGCACTTTACTGTGATCCCTCTCACACACAATTTTAGTATATTTATCATTGATCCTCCACGTTCTCTTATGGGTGCTAGGCCTTGCCTTGATTCCTCCAACCATTGAATCTAACAAAAAAACAAAATAAAAAATATATATATATATTATGAGAAACATTAAAGAGACTATAATATACTATAAGAAAAGTTTAATAGCAACCAAAAATCTCATGCAAAAGTGAGGGAATAGCACCATTCTATTTGAAATGGGGGATTACATGGGTTGTGCAAGAAAAGAGAGCTTACATTTTTTCCTCTTACACAAAGATATTCAACAATGCTTCACCACCTTCCATTACCTTCATTGCCTCTAAATTTTAAAAACACGTACATTATATAATTATGTAGCATAGAATGAGATAAATTAACCATGCATACCTTATCGTTAGCCTTCACTTCTGAAATTTGCATCAACTAAGTTGTTTGAGTCTGCACTAATTTCCCCACCCACTAAACTGTACAAAAGCAAAGCCAGAAAATCTTATGAGAAATCATTAAAAAACACCAAAATCTCATGAAAAATATTAACATAGACTGCAATATATTATCAAAAAGGGGAGAATGCAATTGAGGAAGAACTAGTGGACTATATAGAAGAGGGAAAATATGTCTTTCTCAAGTCCACCTCAATACTAGGAACTAACCTTTAGAACGTTAGAAAGGATATAATGCATTTAGCATGGAGATAAGAGAACGTGAAGGAAAACCAGGGAAAACCAAAAAGAAATGCATCAAAACCAAAAAGGAAAATGTGAGACTAGTATTTGGAGAGGACATGTCAATAGAAAGAATCACTTCGTAAATGTAAAAATCCTTAGTAGGGAAATTCATGGGGAAACAGTTTGAACTTTGAACATTACATGCATGGATAGAGAGAGCCTGAAATGGAATATTGTGGTATACAGTATACTCTAATGTTTCATTTTCTCATTCGAGTTTGGCTTTCATTTGAGCTTCATTCTAGGGCATGTGAAAAAAAAACACATTAGGGAGAAGGTGGTATTAGAAACTATCATTACTCTACTTTAAGAAGTGAAGATAAATGTTTAATCCTTGAAAGGAACTAATGTATGTGCAACCTATATGGCTAAAAATGTCATCTTCACATGGAAGTTTCCTCGAAAGCTTGATAACTGCAGCATTTCACTTAGGTGTGCTAATTGTCATGAGATAATGCATCTACATATATGCAAAACAAGCCTATGCTATAAAAGCCCTGAAGTCTACAAACAATTCCAGTATAACGAAAGAAGTTGATGGCATCTTTGAAACCTCAAGGGCATAAGATTTCCCTATAAAAGTGGCTAAAGGTGGCATGAGAGCTACAACAGATCAACAATAGCAAGAACATGAAATAGGTCAATAGGGTTTAACTTGTGGTTGAGAGGAGTGTTATCCTCCCCTACTCAAATTTAATTCTGACAAGTGACATGTTGACCCTTAACGAATATTGTTGTAACAGATTGAAGCCCTGTTGTTGACCTAGCCTTGTACCCTAAAGAATCTAGTGTTCATTCTAGGTACCATCCTCAAGAAAGGATGCCCAACCTATCCTATTTGCATAGGAGTGTACAACTTGCCAAATGTAGTCTACACACTAACAGAAGCAAAGAAGACACAGTAAAATATTTCAGCAAGCATCCAAGTAGAGAGCTCCCAAACCCAAGGTGGAGAGGGGACAATTCCCTGTGAAGGCCAACAAACAGATCATATTCCCTCAGGATCAAGAATGATGGAGGAGTTATACAGGGCAATTCAGAAGAAACCAAGCTTCCAATAGTTTGTTTAGGGAATATATTGGAGCATCTTGTTGTAAAAGATTGAAGCCCTGTTGTTGACCTAGCCTTGTGCCCTAAAGAATCTAGTGTTCATCCTAGGTACCATCCTCAGAATTAGAGGAAGTGCCCAGCGTCTCTTTGTATTCTTTAATGAGGACCCTTGTCATGATAAAGATATTGAAGGTCATTGTAAAATACTAGTTTGTAGGTTGAGCATCCTTGTGAAGGCACATCCTTTTGTCAATTTCCTTGGGCAGAAAATAACAAGGAACAAGTTGATGACAGTCCTAAATGTAAAGGAATGTGGATTAATCATGGGCCAAAATGTGGACAACCCTGCATCCTGTGGAGATATTGCTAATTTGCTACACAAAAATTTGGTGATACTGAAGATATTACTAATTTTGAGGTGTGTGAGGGTGATGTTGATAATAGTTGCATTTTGTATCATCAATGGGAACACCACAAGTCCGGAAGAGGATTTCTTTTATAGTAAAATTGTATTTTTTGCCTCTAAGAACAACGCATACAACTCGATGTTGGATAGAATGTGACAGCCATAATAATCTAAAAGATAACCAATAGAATAACCAGTATGACAATATTCCTTGGCCAAATTATGGTAGCCCAGATCATAATAAAGAGGATGACCATCATTTTCAAGTGTTATCAAACATTTTGCAGATTGTTGATTTTGAACGCATTAAAAGCCAAGACCTTGAGATTATAGATAAGGTTGAGAGCAGGCAGCTTATAACATGGGGTAAGAATGTTGACAACAATGTTGATCAAGTAAAACTGGAACAGATTTCTAAGGTTGAAAGGGAAATTCCAATCATAATGGTGGGCCATAAATTAAGCAAATCCCTCAAAACTGTGATGAGGACAGAAATGGGGTACGAAATGAGCTCAAAACCACTAAGAAATGTGCTACACACCTGAAGCTTTGAAGCTTTGCAAAGGATCCAATGACAACAACCCTGTTGGCATCATTGAAAAAGTTTTGTTGTAGGAATATGGTAGTAATTAATAAGGGCTATAACTTCATTCTTGTCGAGATTGAAAAGGTTGAAAAAAATCATTTTCCCAAGTGGATCGAGAAGAAGATAATGAGATTCATTTGACAAAGCAAGTGCATGAGGCAGAGTTTGGCCATCCATTGTATTCTAGTACATTTCTCATAACAAATGGAACTGCCTCTAGTATAACCAACTGTGCTTCCACTAGCTCAAGGGGAGCCATTAGGAATAGATAGGATCAGACTGTTCCCCAATATGATGAAATTATGGGCGACAATGTATTCAAAACACCAAATTTGCAACTCAACCACGAACAAGGAAAGTTTGAAACCTTCATGTCAAACTTTAACGGCCTCTAGGCTAATGATAGTTGTGATGAGGCTCATTCATAAGCCTAGTTCAAGGCCTATGCCACTGCAGGAACATTGAAAAATAACTATGTGAATATATTATTGATGTTCTTATGTTTTCGTCAAGCATGTGATCATTATCTTCTTTTTAAAAGTTGCTTATCCATTTCTACTTGGATATCTTTTGCAGAAGCATCAAGGAAACTACCAAAAAAAAAAACTGTATCCAATAAATTGTTTGGAAGGTTCATTGGCTCTTTGTGTTATTTGTAATGACATTCCTAAAGAACTATGTGTCACTATTTCCAGTCATGTATTTTACAATCAATGCATATTAGATCACCTTAGTAGACAATACCATTTTCCCTACTCTAGTGTGCAAAAGTCATCTGAAAAATGATTCAATGTTTTCTCTAATTTCCTTTGAGCATTGCACTTCTAATTGATCTCAACGAGTTTAGAAGGGGGATGAACAATGACTTAATCCAACCTACTTTTATGCAACCTACAACATTTAAAATGATTATGTTAGTACGCAAACCTTCATATGTAATATTCCTAATTAGCGACAGCTAATTGGAATATTCAACTTTGTATTGTTTTGCCATATGTGGTTTGTAGATAAATAAAAAAGTGAGTAAAAGGGGGTCTAACTCACTTTAGTGGAATAAAACACCTTCCTAGTAGCACAACGTTGTAACTTAAGGGGGGATCCGAGGGGGGCCACACACCACGTGGAGGAGAGAGAGACTACGTTGGTTTTGGAGGGAAACCAATGCTATAAAAGGTGGAGGAGCCTCCTCATTTGGGGCATTCTTGTTGTTGATGATATTTGAGCTAGACTTTTGTCTTCTTGAGCACGCTGGCTGTTTAGCCCGTCTGCAGCACTGTTTAGTGCGTTGAGTGTCTCCGGTCGGAGATCTCACCCTTAGCCCCAGGGGACTTCGAGTGCCTGCTCGGGTAAGGTCATTTCTTCAGTCTTTAGCGGGAGGTTTGGTTGGTTGTTTTGCTGAGGAGCTAGGCTTCTCTTGTGACTCTGTGATCCACAGAGGAGAGAGACGCGAGTTCTCGCAGAGGTGTTCGGTGCCAGTTTTTATAAAGAGTTCCAATTGATATCCGAAGGAAGAGATCGGTCTTTTGCCCGATGGAGAGTTTCTGAGAGTTTGTGGCACGATTCGGCTATTATCATTTGTGTCTGTAGCCCAGGCCTTGCAGAAGCGTAATTCCCTTGAGAGGGTTGGTCTTTGGTGATTTTCGGAAGCTACCATTTTATATGGTTTGAGTTTTAATAAAAGTGGTAGGTACGGATATTCGCAGATTTTCAGCTCATTCGGCAGAGATATTTGGATTCGATCCCATTCAGTGACAACGATTTTACGATTTCCGGCCAGTGGAATGGAGTTTCTTCCTCATGACCATTTCTTTTGTCATCCGAAGAGAGTTCTTCACTTGCCTTGAGCAAGAATAGGTGCTATCATTCTGATTATCCATTGTATTTCATTTTATTCTCAGATTAATAAAATAGCTTAGCATTCCCGACATTTTTATGAGTATGTGCTTTATGTTCTATTTCTGGCATTTTCTATATTGTCGTATGCTTGTATCGCTGTCTATTTCCCTTCCGGGATATTACAGTGGTATCAAAGCATAGTTCTGGCTTAGCCTGTGGTCTATGACATTGGGAAAGAGATCATACAGAGGTTTGCTGGGATTTTGGAGAGCAATAGCAGTTGCAGTACCAAAAACGAAATTGAAAAGGGGCCAAACTACAAAGGGGTTAAATTTTGAAGGTTGGAATTAGAAGAAACCATTTCTGAGTTTTTCTGGGTTTTGGGCAAGGATCACCTTCCCAAATTCCTAGAATTTTCTGAGTAGTTTTAATTGGGTAAGTCGGAGGCCGAAGTCAAGCAGCAGTACAGTTTCATGAGGAGCCTGTAGACACATAGCAGAAAGCGCCGATGGCAAGTGATGATGGTGCGAAGAGATTTGGGGAGATGCTCCTCAAATCAATACAGGATCTGTCAAGGCAGATTGAGGTGATGGGACAGAGATTCACCGCTGTGGAGGCTAGACAGCGTGAAACCCCAAGGGGTTTCCAGATTGGCGAGGGATCAAGCACATCCCACCATTTGCCGGAGCATGATGTCACTCAGCATATGGCATCACATACACCCACACGTTCCATTATGCCCACTTTTCTGGGTGCAGACACAGGGGCAGGAGCACAGCAAGAGCCAGAGCCTAGCCACATGGGTGATTATTTCGTTGAGTATCAGGCATATGGGCAGGAGTTCAGGGATGCCCTTCCATTCAGAGATTTTGTTCAGCTTCAGCGGGATAGTAGACCCCACAACTTTCACAGAGGGAACAGGCACTCACATGACGGGGGCTCACAGTGCACAGTAGGCAGATCCCATTTACCAAAATTTGACGGGTCATCCAAGCGTTCGGAAAAAGCTTGGGTGGAGAAGTTGGATACCTCTTTCCAGCTTGACCGAGTATCGGAGGGGGAAAACATCAAAATGGTTACCTCGCCCTTGGAGGATGAGGGCACACAGGATTGCAGGAAGTTGGAGGATACACCTAGTGTGACACAAGACTCACCCTCATTGGAGACCTCCTTGACCATGTCAGTTGATATCGTAGTGGAGCAGGTAGAGCCTAACCCAGTAGAGAGCCATGTTGAAGGTATTGGTCGTGTCGAGTCTTCGGGTGGTAGTAGCACACAACAGATGGGTGAGGCGACAGGAGATGTATCCACATTCGATGAGGCACTAGGAGATATAGAGGGATTGGATGATGATCATAAACAGCGGTATCATCAGCTTTGGGCAGACCTTCGAGTTTTGAAAGGGAAGGCCACGTCAGTATGGGAGGCCATTTGGTTGCAGGACAAGGAGTTGGAGGGCATGAGAGTGGCTTGTGCCAAGTCGGCGGCCAAGTTGGTTTGCATTGGGGAACGACTGGATTCCCTAATGGTACAACCATAGGACACGTTGGAGCGTCAGTTCATTCCCCTTCAGGCATGCATGGACGGGACTAACAGCATTGTTGAGTTACCTCTTCCCAATGGAGAGAGAGAGACGGAGCCACCTAGTCAGATCTCATACGTTGACTTGGATAGTGGTATGAGACGACCAGAGTTGGTACATCATCCACATGTTGAGGTTGGATGGCGAGAGATTTTGAGTTGGTACCTGGTGGAGTGGGTTATGGAGATGGTGGTGGACCCAAGTATAGTTCAGCAGGAGTTTCAAGGTGCTGGGAGTACACGAACCCCAGATTGGCATTGGAATCTAGGTGGGATCACCTATCATTTTCCAGGTAGGTCGATTGACTATGTCTTGGAGGGTACAAATGGCCTAGCAGTTGAGCATGCACATTTTCTAGGGGAGTTTTGGTTAGCTCCAGTGGCCAACCAGTTTATGGGAAGACTTCCTAGGTTGTCTTGGTATGACACTTATACACGGGATCACGGGGTGGTCAACATACCTTGGTAGGAGCCTCTTGGAGGAGGTGGCATTGGCAGGCCACCAGGTGGCGCCTTGTATGAGGCCAAGGATTCTTCACCTTTGTGTGGGGCACAAAGGACGCAGCGGAGCCGAGCGATGGTGGTAACACTATTCACACATAGGGAGATTCACTTCTCAGACCCCTCGAGGAGGATTTGGAGTGATGATCCATTTGTCGGTGGGTATAGTGATGCGACGGTGGAGATAGCCAAGATGATGATGCGGAGTTGGCATTAGTTCGACTGCGAGAGAAACGCTCCTGAATCGTCACATCCGGGGATGTGTAGGGCCTCTAGCATTAAGCATGGACTACGGGGTGGACATGGAGTTGCATGGTGAGTGTCATAGTAGTGTGTGTGGGGGGGCTGGCATTATTGAGTAGGAGTGCCCTACGTCACGGTGAGAGCATGGGGGTGACAAATGCGGACCTACAGGTCGAGGCACGAGGCAGTGCGGGGTGGGTGAGTAGCTTGGGGTGTCGGTATACGGGGGGTATGCCTCAGTGTGCAGTGGCATGTCGAGGGGTACATGGATGATTGGTGGTATGCGAGGGCGTACGGAGCTCCATGGTAGGGTTTTAGAGTATTGCGTCTAGGGAGACTCACGGACAGGGACACCGGGCTTACCTTTTGGAGTAGTTCACCCAGGAGCGATGGGGAGACAAATGAGCGATACTTGACGGTATCTGTGGGGACTCACGCACCCGACCCTCTTCTACATCACTCACAGACACAGTCGATTTTGTTGTTGTCCTTGGGCACTGTGGGCATGAGCAGCGAGGTACGCGAGGCTCACCCAAGATATTTGGATGACCACACGACACACTGAGAAGGAACTTCTCGGCGGTGGCAACGGGTTGGAGCGCTGGTTGTGACCCACGGAGTTGGGGATGAGATGATCCTCTGCAGTGGTGGCACATCAGTCATTGTTGGGCCTACGCTTGGGGAGCAGATCATGAGGGAGACATGCATCATTTTTCCCTCAGGGCATGTTGAGATCATGCATGAGCAGAGGATACTGGGTTCAGCAGAGGTAGCATCCCGGCATACGTCTGGACTCTAGACATTGTATCTACACTTCATCGAGAGGGTGGATGGCATATTCAGTGCAGATGAGGTGGCGGAGGTAAAACAGGAGGGCATTCCTTCTGTATGCCAGGGTGCCAAAGTATTTCTTGAGTAAGGAAAATCAAAATTTTCCTATAGTGAGGGTAGAACAATCTCAAGAGTCCGGGGGAGAAATTAATCTCGACCCTTCATGGAATCGGTGGGCAAGGTTGATTTCTAAGAGGGAAAAGGGCGCTCACTTGGTTCATTCATGCACTAGAGACTTGGTGGCTAAAGGCAACAAGAAGAAAACACTTCAAGCTAGGGTTTCAGCGAACGAAGGCTTCAGATCAGCACAGCCAAGGGAAAGAAGAGAGGGAGAACAGCCTCATTATCACTTCCATCCATCGTCATCTTCAGCCAGGACGCTAGCATCAGCACAGGGAGGCCATACACAGCCATACGATGCTTTACATATATGTACAGTGCGCAAATCAGCAAGGCTTAGAGGAGACTCAGACAGTCAGGGCATGTTGAAGAAGTTGAAGAGGATCAAGGAAGTTTCCCACCTCGTTGGAATCAGTTTCTGAATATTACTATTGTTGAAGCAGCCTAATAAAAAGCCACCAAGTTAGCAGGTTTTCCTCAATCAGGGGTTTCCTGGGTAAAATTTGTTGTGTACAGTTTTATGGTGTGTTTGTCTTTATTTGTTTCTTATTTTCTGCTACATGCTAGTTAGGAAACTCAGTATATTTGTGGATTGAAATCAAAGTTTAGTTTTTAGCTCTTTGCTTAGCATTTTTCACAGATTAGATTGTTGAGTTTTAAGAAAATCTAACATGGTATCAGACCCAAGTCTCTAAGTGAAGACCAACACCATTATTTCGAGAGGGAGGCATAATACAATTGTAGGCTACCCTAGGGTTTCTAGCAATGCCCTAGGGTTTTGACCCACATAGTGCAGATTTTCTAGTCAAAACAGCGCGCTACGGTTTCTGAAGAGTTCAACCAGCAAAATTTCTTACCATGGTTTGAGACCAGAGCACAGTTTGGAGGGAGCAGCAAATTTCTGCTCATGGAAGGAGGGGATTACTGAGGAGGAAAAGAGAGGGGTGTGAAGGAGTTTGTGGAGAACCCACCAGCCACACCAACTGACCCTCAGCAAATGGCTCAGCATAACAAGAATGATGCCAGAGCAAGGAGGATTATCCTTGAAGGAGTCAAATACCGCATTTTTCCACATCTTTCCAGTAATAAGATTGCCAAATAAATGTGGATGGCCATTTTGAACTTATACCAGGGCTCAAGTGAGGCTAGAAAACTTGTGCTCAAGAAAAAACTCATAAATATTCGGATGGGCAAGGAGCCCATAATCTCTTATCTCACCAGGTTCACCCAGGGAAAGGACGAGTTGGCCGAAGTGGGGGAGACAGTACCCGAAGGCTGAAGCAGACACGGTGATTCTTGCACTATTAGGGTTTCACATATCGTGGGATAACTTCCAGGATGCAGTGAGCGACAAAGAAATGCTTCCAAACCGAGAGTTGTTATGGGGTGACTGTGTCTAGAAGGAGATTCAGAGGCAGGCTAGATTTGGGGCTCATGTTAAGCGTGACGACGAGGAGAACTTTACCCTAGTTGACAAAGGGGGCAAGGCCATGAGCAAGAATAGCACACGAGGGGCTAAGTCCAGCTCTAAAAGCAAGAAAGGAAAGAATGATCTCAGCAAAATAAAATGCTTCTAGTGCCACACTACGCCACCAAGTGTCCTCAAAGGAAGAAAGGATCCAAGAAGGACCAAGTGGCAACTTAGGCAGAGGTGGATAAGTTCAGTTCCAAATTTGAGGAGTTCTCGCTCATGGCTTGCATGGCAAGTTCAGTAGCCAGCAGCGTATGGTACATTAATAATGGAGCATCCCACCATATCACTGGGAACAAGGAGTATTTCAGCCAATTGACGAAAAAGGACTTGCAGTTTCACATTGAGCTAGGAGATGATGGCAGGTACTTGACCAAGGGCGTGGGTACTGTTAGGGTTGAGAGGGAGTCTAGTAACCCTCTTCATCTCAGGGATTTCCTCTACATTCTAAGTCTTAAGAAGAACCTTGTTTCAGATTAAGCCCTTGAGGACAAGGGTTATGAGGTTATTTTCAACAAAGGAAAGGTCTTCCTCAAGCCTTGCAATTCCGGAGCAACGAAGTAGATTGGAGTGAGGTTGAAGTGTTGAGATTTTGTGTATTGGGGTAGCATCGGATGTGCTCTAGCTCCCAAAATTTGTGGAGGGACTAGAGTACACCTGGTCTACAAGACCCAGAAAGGGATCTGGGAAATTTCATCCGACTTGGGATATATTTAATTAATTAATATTTTTAATTAAGGACCCTAAGTCTAACTTAGGAAAATTAAAAGATTGAAGTTAATTAAATTAAACATGTGAAGAAATTGTTTTAAGTCACGCGGATCAAGCTTTCTTTTAATCTTAGCCTTTGATTCAAGATTTGATCACAGCCGTTGGTTTCCCAACGAGAAAAGTATAAAGGAAAGGCTTGGGGTCATTTGGATAGACACATAGAGGCAGAGCACTAAAGCTAAGCTGGAATTCTAGGGCATGGTTTGCTAAGAATTTCCAAAAGTGTTTCAGCTGCAGAGAGGGGAGTTTAGGCAAAGGGGATGGTCTGATCCCAGTGCCTAGAATCAGCAAGAGGCAAAGAGCAGCTTCCAAAGGCAGCGCAAAGAAGCAAGGGCAACATCAACACAAAGGGCAGCAGTTGTGCAGCGCAGGGGCAACTACAGCTATGCAAGTGCTATGTAGTCTCTCCCGAGGCAGCTTTAGGCAGCAGGACACCCTCAGAGGTTACGCAAAGTCCCTCGAGGGCAATGTAGGGTTTGCGTCACCCAGTCTGGGTTACGCAACCCTCTCCAGGCCAACGCAGAGGGAGAGAGAGGCTGCAGAGGCTACCGCAAAGGCTTCAGGGGCAACGTTGGGTTTTCTAAGGCCAAGATCTAGCTAAGTCCTGTAAATCATGTTTGAGGATGTGGATTAGTCAATATTTTGGCTTCAGAACAGCAGGATAGCTGGAGATCTATATTTTCTCTGTCAGGTTTACCAAGTGTGGTACCCAGATTTGTTGTATTCAGAAAACTCTTAATAGTAAAACCCTCCAATAGCCAGAAGACCAGTTTTCCCGCATTGGGTTTTTCCGAGGACTACTATCCAAAAAATCCTTGTGTCACTTTGTCTATGTGTGCATGTACTTTTTCTAGATCTGAATCGGTGAAAGTCTATTATGTGTTTGCTTCGATGTTAATCTGAAGTTTCAACATTAATAACTTAATTAAGTAGGAGAAGCATAACCAGATCTAACAGTAGATTTTTGTATAAGTAACATTCAGAAATTTTCACATGGTATCAAAGCGATTGCAAATCTAACAGTCACCAGCAGGAGACTGAAGGATCTTGCTGCAGAAAGCAACAGGAAGAGCAGCAGCAGCAGAAGGCCAGATCTAAAGGGACTACGTAGTTTCAGAGGGAGCAGAGTTACGCAAAGGGCAGGGTGATGCAGTCTTACACTGTCTCCACACAAACCCACGTACTCCCTGCGCAGAGGCAACGATGGGATTGTCTGAAGCCAGCCAAGGTGACACAGATCTGAAGTTGTCCTTGACAGAATTGCCGGAAGCAAAGCTGCAGAACTTCAGAAGGCGTTGGTGGGGTTAAATTTCTGAAGTTTTCATAATTTTAGCCTAAGCACTAGTGACAAAGAGCGAGGAGATCAGCTTCTCAAAGGGTTTTTAGCCAAAGAAACTTGCAGATCGATCAGAGGATCGAAGAGAGCTGAATCATTAACTGATTTGGCAGATTTCCAAGAGAGGAAATCAGTTGTCAGAGGAAGTAGAAGGTGTCTGTTTCGCCAAGGACCTTAGATCTAGATCTCTAGCATAAAGAGAAGGAGCTCCGACAAATTTCTGAGCAGATGGAACCTCACGGACTGCGTGATCAGGATAGATTGGATGGCCTATCCAACTTTGCATTTTGGAAGGCTAGAATCTTGATAGCCTTAGAGGCATATTGTCTAAGAGACCATGCAAAACAGGTCCTAGCCACGCCGACCGATGCAGATCTCTTGAAGAAGCATAATGAAGCTGCAGCACAGACCAAGCAGTTGATAATGGATGGAGTTAAGGACCATATTGTCCCACACATAGCTGAGAAGAAAAAGGTTACTGAGATGTGGAAGGCCTTAACATCCCTATATGAAGGGAAGTCCGTCCAGAGGAAGATGCTTCTGGAGACTCAGATGTGGTCATTCCTGATGACCAAGGGCGAAGACATGGAACATTTTCTCTTCAGATTACATTTGATCAGAGACCAGTTGACTGCCACGAGTGCAAAGGTGGAGGGTGATGTGATGGTCAGGACTGCTCTCAATGTGGTCACAGATGAATGGGAAAACTTTGTCCAAAGTATCTTGGGCAAAGCGGACCTTCCCGACTGGGACAACTTGTCGGCAATCATGCGTCAAGAAGAACTCCGCAGATTCACCAAGAAGCAGTACAGCTCGGGATCGAGTAAGGTGAAGAAGGAAGATGAAGAGGATGCAATCTTGGCATCAAAGAGGCAGCAAGGAAAGAAGATGAGGGATCTGTCAAAGATCAAGTGCTTCCAATGTGGCGAACTAGGACATTTCGCCGACAATTGTCCTCAGAAGAAAAAGGACAAGGAAGCTTTTTCTTCCAAGGGAAGCTTTTTCTTCCAAGGCTGCTATGGTGGATGATAGGCCAAAAGACAATGCAGCCATGAGCACTCATGAACCACGAAAGTGGAGTGACATGGATCTGTAGAGCATCTACAGAGTGCGAGCGGAATCCTTGAGTAGCTCATCTCCTGGATCACATTCGACCTACGAGAGCCTTAAGATAGTAGCAAGACAAGTGGAGCAGTGGGTGCAAAGATCACGGATGAAGCAGAGGCAAATCTGAAGGCTGGAAGGAGCAGCGCAGTGCGAATGCAGCAACAGCAGCTTAGGGGCTGACGTGACTTTAAAAACGCTGCTTACGCAGAGCAAAGTTGCAGCAACGTGGAGGCTTCAGGAGGACAGCGCAGTGCAGCAGCAGCGTGAGAGATTTCAGCCGAAGGGGCTGATGTGACTTCAACAGTGCAGAGGGAGGGAGTCTGCTTACGCAGTGCAGAGTTGTAGTTTGTTATGTATATTTTATTAATTATTAGTTAGATATAGTTATCTTCGGTTTTATTAAGTGAAAGGGCATGATCAAAGATCATGCCTCTTCGCCAAGGGACACCATAAGGCTATATTTAAAGCCTTAGTGATTCCCCATTGTAATCATATCTCGTATCTCATATTTTATCAATAATAATATATACTTATTCAAGTTTACCAGAGTTTTTACACTCCATTGGTATCAAAGCCATCACTCTCGGTATCTGTGTGATCACCCAGAATTAAGGAATTACAAGAAAATTCCAAAATTGCAGATTTTTTTTAAAAACCAAGTGCTTGTGGGCAACAACATTTGTTTTTAAAAAAAAGAAGGAAGAAATATATATATATATATATATATATATATATATATATATAAAATAAAGAGAGAAGGAAAGTTAACACGAAGGGGGAAATAAATTAAAAGAAAAAAAAAATATATATATATATATATATAAAAGAAAATAGTTCCAAAAGAAAAAGAAAAAAAGGAAAAAGTAAAAAGAGAGATATATACATATAAAGAAGTACATATACGTACATGTGAAGACAAAGTAAAATTAAAAAAGAAGAGTAATTGCTCGTGGTTTTTGGGACCATGGTAATTGCCCATGGTATTAAAACCCATTTCCCCTTTTCAAAACAACGTGCCTTTTCAAAACAAAGTGACTTTTAAAAACAACGTGACTTTTCAAGGTTAACAATTTTTTTCCCCATAATTATATATATATATATATAATTCAAATAATAAAATAATAATAATTATTATTATTATTTAAATATATATATATATAATAATAATAGAAATTATTATTATTATTTCAAAAAAAAAAAAATTAATTAATTAAATATTAATTAATTAAAAAAAAAAAAAAAGAGGGAAAAACTGGCAGAAAAATATTCCCCACCTCATACACATCAATGTCTTCATCGATGTCGATAGCCGAATTCCAAAAGAAATTGGTGGATCTTGAGAAAAAAGATCAATAATAATTCATATGACTTTGGAAAAAGATTAGTCAATCTTGAAGGTACAGTTGCAAGACACTCCAATGACATCAGAAAGGTTCATGATACGACAAATCGAATAGAAAGACAAATGTGGCTAAATCATTACGAGGTCACAGAAAAGCATAGCGAAACAATGAACAGGATGACAGAACTCTTCAATAAGCTAAATGATAAGATAGATAAGTTAAGTCAGACACAACTTCCAATATTCCCAAATGTCGAACATAATCAACTAAAAAATTCAGCTAATTCAGATCATCATCATGAATATAACATGTTTGAAAAAGAGCAATTAAATGAGCTTGAATTGGAAATCAGCTCACATGAAGGCTATAGTGTTGAACCACCTAGAAGTAGAGACTCTGAAATCAACCATGAAAGTTATAGAGCTGAGAAACCAAGAGAAGAAAATGCAACTCAATCCACTTATAAAGCTAGTAATGCAACAACAGAAGTTATTGAAAACTTTTATATAAATGAAAATCCAATGGCAAAAAAAGAAACAATGTTGGTGAAGGAGCCACATAAAGAATTTAACGTGATTGTTATCACAGATGCAACAACAGACATAGTCATTGAAAATGAAAGAATCCATGAAAATACAGTTTCTTATAAACAGCAAAATGTTTCATCCCCAGAATTGAAAGAAAAATGTGAAGAGATAAACACATTCGAAGCCACTGATACAGTGCCAGAAGCTGTTGAGGCCTTCTATGTTCACGCAGATATGGTTGTTAAGAAGGAAGCGTTTGATGATGAGGAGAAGTTGCATCGAACGATAATTGTTGGTAACTTACCTCTAAATCTAAAGAGAAATCACGAAAAATTACCAGAAGAACAAGGAATAGTTAGGAAACACGAAAAAGTCTTCCAAGACCTGCCAATAAAAATACCTCCTAATAAGGAACATGAACATCCAATAGAAGTCAAGAAAGGACCCAACCCAGTCAATATCAAATCTTGTCGCTATCCACATCACCAACATATGGAGCTCGAGAAGATGCTTCACGATCTTTTTAAAATGTGGGAAGCAAGAGCCCACCGCTCAAGAAACCCAGGCGTTCGTCAACATTGTCCATCGTTATGTATGCTTTGAGGACAAAGCATCTTTAAAAGAGGGGCAATGTTATGTATATTTTATTAATTATTAGTTAGATATAGTTATCTTAGGTTTTATTAAGTGAAAGGGCATGATCTCAAAGATCATGCCTCTTCGCCAAGGGACACCATAAGGCTATATTTAAAGCTTTGGTGATTCCCCATTGTAATCATATCTCATATCTCATATTTTATCAATAATAATATATACTTATTCAAGTTTACCAGAGTTTTTACACTCCATAGTTGTGCATCATCCTCCAGATGACAACACAGATTAGCAACCGATGGAGCTTCAGTGATGAAGATGCATCCCAACTGACTTGTCTGTCAAAGATTGGGCAGGAGATTCAGTTGGTTCACTCAACAACTAAAGTTGCAGTGCAGCAATTAGCAGTGACAATGCTATGGGCAGCACGGATGCAACAGATTGAGAGGGAGTTGCAGTACAAAAGTGGCAGTGACGGTGGCAACGTCATGGGCAGCAGTACAAAATGGCAGCAAAAGTGCAGTGATCAAGGGTAACAAGCCAAGCATCAGCAACACAGAAACCAGTGCCAAAATCCTATGATACATGGTGTGATGTATTGCTAGAGCACACTGTCTGCTAAGAGGGAGTGTTGAGATTTTCTGTCTTGGGGTAGCATCGGATGTGCTCTAACTGCCAAAATTTGTGGAGGGACTGGAGTACACCTAATCTACAAGACCCAGAAAGGGGTTTGGGAAATTTCATCCGGTTTGGGATATATTTAATTAATTAATCTTTTTAATTAAGGACCCTAAGTCTAACTTAGGAAAATTAAAAGATTAAAGTTAATTAAATTAAACATGTGATGAAATTGTCTTAAGTCATACGGATCAAGCTTTCTTTTAATCTTAGCCATTGATTCAAGATCTAATCATGGCCGTTGGTTTCCCAACGAGAAAAGTATAAAGGAAATGCTTGGGGTCATTTGGATAGACACACAGACGCAAAGCACTGAAGCTAAGCTGGAATTCTAGAGCGTGGTTTGCTAAGAATTTCCAGAAGTGTTTCAACTGCAGAGAGGGAGTTTAGGTAAAGGGGAAGGTCTGATCCCAATGCCTAGAATCAGCAAGAGGCAGAGAGCAGCTTCCAGAGGCAGTGCAGAGAAGCTAGGGCAGCAACAGCAGAGAGGACAGCAGTTGTGCAGCGCAGGGGTAGCTACAGCTACGCAGGTGCTACGCAGTCTCTCTCGAGGCAGCGTTGGGCAGCAGGAGACCCTCAGGGGTTACGCAGAGTCCCTCAAGGGCAGGGTAGGGTCTGCGTCACCCAGTCTGGGTTACGCAACCCTCTCCAAGCCAACGCAGAGGGACACAGAGGCTGCAGAGGCTTCAGGGGAAGCGCTGGGGTTTCTAGGGCCAAGATTTCGCTGAGTCTTGTAAATCCCATTTTAGGGTGTGGATCAATCAATATTTTGGCTTCAGAACAGCAGGATAGCTGCAGAAATATATTTTCTCTGTCGGGTTTACCAAGTGTGGTACCCACATTTGTTGTATTCAGAAAACTCTTAATAATAAAACCCTCCAGCAGCCGAAAGACCGGTTTTCCTACATTGGGTTTTTCCGGGGGTTGTTGTCCAGAAAATCCTTGTGTCACTTTGTCTGTGTGTGCATGTACTTTTTCTAAATCTGAATCGGTGAAAGTCTATTATGTGTTTGCTTCGATGTTAATCTGAAGTTTCAGCATTAATAACTTAATTAAGTAGTAGAAGCATAACCAGATCTAACAGTAAATTTATGTATAAGTAACATTCAGAAATTTTCACATGAAGAACCTCTTAAATACAATTTGAAGGCAATTAGGCTTTAAGGTAGTAGAGAATTAATGGTGAGTCAGACAGAGCATAGCCCAGGCATGTGGGCCATTTACACCATGGAGCATTGAAAATCCTCAAGGAGATAGCCACATGGTTTGCATAGTGAAATATGGATCAACATGACATGTACAAGGGATACACACTTGGCAAGTATGCCAAGACGTCCTTTCCCAACAGTGACAACCGAGTCAAAGGCATCTTGGACTTGGTTCATTTAGACGTTTGTGGCCCATTCTCTTCTCCATCCCTCATGGGATACAAGTACTATGTCACCTTGACCATTCAAGGAAGACGTGGATCTTCTTCATGAAGAAGAAAAGTGAGGTGTTCTCGAAGTTCCTGGAGTTCAACGCCTTGGTGGAGAACCAAACAAGAAAGAAGGTCAAAGCTTTGAGATCAGATAGCGGTGGGGAGTACATCTCCAATGCCTTTACGAATTTGTGTGCCAAGGAGGGCATCAAGAGGGAGCTCACCACACCCTATAACCCTCAGCATAATGAGGTGGAAGAGCACAAGAACCAGAGTATTGTTGGAGCGGCCAAGGTCATGTTGCATGATCGAGGACTACCATTATTTCTTTGGGCAGAGGCATGCAACACTATAGTCTTTCTGCAGAACAAGGGTCCACATAAAGTGCTTGGATGAGTTACACCAGAGGAGGTATTCACAGGAAAGAAGATGGACGTTTCTCACTTCCGAATTTTTGGCAGTTTGGTTCACTGCCACGTGCCTTTAAAGAGTCAAAAGAAGTTGGAGCCTATAATAGAAAAGGGTATTTTCGTGGGCTACAGTGAGACATTCAAGGCGTATTGGGCATACATATCAGCACTGAAGAAGATAGTTGTCAAGCGTGATGTAAAGTTTGAGGATGAAAGGGCTCTCAGGAAGTCCTTAGAATGTGAACAAGCTACAGCACAGATGGAGGAGTTGCAGGCTCCTAAGTAAGAGGCTCAACCAGCTCCTCAGACCATGTCACAGCCAATTGTTGGGTAGGTCGCACAACAGTCAGATGAGGAGGCAGTGTTGGAACAAGAGGAGAGAGAGGAGCAAGCAAGGTACAGTCCAACAGTGACACCTAGCACAAGCACAAGAAAGTCGAGGTGGGCTAATTAGTTTATTTAGGAGTAGCTCAAGACAGGGCTAGGGCACCTAGCTCTACATTTAGGCAGAGTAAATAGCCACAGAGATACACGAGCTATATGGCATTGATGATTAAGTCCTTAGACTCAGATCCTTCTTGCTACAAGGAGGCAGCCTCTCAGTTGATTTGGCATGATGCTATGGTGATGGAGTACTCTTCCATCATGCAAAATGATGTCTAGGTCCTAGGAGATTGTGCCAAGGCTAGAAGGCAGAACTGTGATTGGATCCCAGTGGGTCTACAAGATTAAGCATGGAGATGATGGGGGTGTGGCGAAGTACAAGGCTAGATTTGTAGCCAAAGATTCTCTCAAGTGGAGGGCATTGACTACGATGAGACTTTTGCACCCGTGGGCTGTTATTCATCCATTAGGACCATTTTAGCACTTGCAGTGCAGATGGGGTGGAACATCCACCAAATGGACGAGAAGATTGTCTTCCTTCATGGTGTGGTTGAGGAAGATATTTGCATTGAGCAACCAGAGGGGTTTGAGGCACATAGCAGGGAGACACACGTGTGCAAGATCAAGAGGGCTCTATATGGGCTCAAGCAGGCCCTGCGAGCATAGTATTCTTGCATTGACAACTATCTTTTGGGACTAGACTTCACCAAAGTGAAGGTGGCCCTAACTTATACTACATTGTGGTTGGGGGACAGCCTCTCATTCTTGTGTTGTACGTAGATGATCTCATATTGACAAGGGACGAGAATCTCACCGATGACTCCAAGAAGGATCTTGCAACAAAGTTTGATATGAAGGATATAAGGCTTTTGCACTATTTCCTTGGGTTGTAGGTATGGCAAGGTGATGGAAAGATTTTCTTGGGACAAGGCAAGTACGCTCTGGAGATTCTCAAGAGGTTCTGCATGCAAGATTGCAGGCCCATGGCCATGCCTCTAATGACAAACTAGAGGAAGGTGGATGCTAACAAATCATAGTGAGTTGATGCCACACTTTACAGATAATTGATTGGGTCATTGATGTATCTTGTGAACACGTGACCTAATATTTGCTATGCAATGAACGAGCTAAGCCAGTGCGTGGTTGAACCCACTAGAGTGCACTGGGATGTTGCCAAACATATCGTTACGTACCTCAAAGGCATAGTGGATTGTTGTTTGTTGTACAGACAAGTTGATGGAATGAAGTTGGAAGGCTTCACAAATGCGAATTGGGCAGGGGGTTCCACAGAGAGGAAGAGTACTTTGAGTTCCACCTTCAATGTTGGGTCAGCAATTGTTTCCAGGTTCTGCAGGAAGCAGAGATCAGTGGCACTGAGCTCAGTCGAGGTCGAATACATGTCTGCTAGCCTGGCAGCTTATGAGGCTATTTGTTTGAGGAAGTTGCTTGTTGGACTTTTTAGAAATAGGTTGGAGCCTATAATCGTACACTGTGATAATCCAAGTTGCATTAAGCTCTCTCACAATCCAATGTTCCACACCCGCTCCAAGCACATCGAGATCTAGTACCACCTTATCAAAGATTGTGTTCAAAGGGCAGGATCAAACTTTAGTACATTCCTACAACAAAGTAGACAGTGAATATATTGACCAAAACTTTGCCTAGAGGGAGCTTTTCGTATTTCAAGGCAAAATTGGGTGTAGCTCAAAACATCTTCCTCTCTAAGAGGGAGTGTTAAATGGATTTAGAGGAGGAAGGGTTCAATCAAACTTAGAGGTGTGCTACGTTTGGCAAAGGGACCCTCATGTGGACCATGGCGCAATTATACATTTTTTTTATTATTCCTTGACTTAGGAAAATTGACTATAGTCAAGAATTAGAACAATCTCAGTCGTCCACGGAGACTTAATCTCAGCCCTTCGTGGGACAAGTGGGCCCAAGTCGACTTCTAAGAGGGAAAAAGGGCGCTCACTTGATTCATTCATGCACTAGATACTTGGTGGCTAAAGGCAGCAAGAAGAAAACACTTCAAGCTAGGGTTTTATAAAACTAGGGCTTCAGATCAGCACAGCCAAGGGAGAGAAGAGAGGCAGAACAGCCTCATTATCACTTCCACCCATTGTCATCTTCAGCCAGGCCGCTGGCATCAGCACAGGGAGGCCATACGCAGCCGTACAGTGTTGTACAGATCCATACAGTGCTCAGATCAGCAAGGTCGTGAGGAGACTAGGGCAGTTAGGGAGCGCTAAAGAAGTTGAAGAGGATCAGGGAAGTTTCCCACCTCATTGTAATCAATTTCTGAATATTACTGTTGCTGAAGTAACCTAAAAAAAAGCCACCAAGTTTGCAGGTTTTCCCCAGTTAGGGTTTTCCTGGGTAAAATTTGTTGTGTACAGTCTTATGATGTGTTTGTCTTCATTTGTTCCTTATCTTCCATTGCATGCTAGTTAGGAAACTCAGTATAACTTAGGAAAATTGACTATAGTCAAGAATTAGAACAATCTCAGTCGTCCACAGAGACTTAATCTCAGCCCTTCGTGGGACTGGTGGGCCCTCTAAGAGGGAAAAAGGGCGCTCACTTGATTCATTCATGCACTAGATACTTGATGGCTAAAGGCAGCAAGAAGAAAACACTTCAAGCTAGGGTTTTATTAAACTAGGGCTTCAGATCAGCACAGCCAAGGGAGAGAAGAGAGGCAGAACAGCCTCATTATCACTTCCACCCATTGTCATCTTCAGCCAGGCCGCTAGCATCAGCGCAGGGAGGCCATACGCAGCTGTACCGTGTTGTACAGATCCATACAGTGCTCAGATCAGCAAGGTCGTGAGGAGACTAGGGCAGTCAGGGAGCGCTGAAGAAGTTGAAGAGGATCAGGGAAGTTCCCCACCTCATTGTAATCAATTTCTGAATATTACTGTTGCTGAAGTAGCCTAATAAAAAGCCACCAAGTTTGCAGGTTTTCCCCAGTTAGGGTTTTCCTGGGTAAAATTTGTTGTGTACAGTCTTGTGATGTGTTTGTCTTCATTTGTTCCTTATCTTCCATTGCATGCTAGTTAGGAAACTCAGTATATTTGTGGATTGAAGTTAAAGTTCAGTTTTCAGCTCTTTGGTTAGCATAGTTCACAGACTAGATTGCTAGAAAATCTAACATAAGCTAGAACAAGATAAAGCTAATAAATTATTGAACTACGAAAAAATTCTTGAAGTAATAAGATAAGGTTTGGTTTAAGCATAAAAGTTTCATCGTACATATAAAATGGTCAATAAATAAATGAATGATCGAGAAAATTAAAGTATGAAATCATCTCTTCTAAATAACTCTTAAAATAATGAGATGAGTTTGCCTGCTTTCGTGGATAAGTGGGGTTCAATGGCCATGACAGAAACCACCACTGCAGCACAAAAAGCATGAAATATTTGTCAAAACTCTTGCTAGAGATTTGCATGAGCATGAACAAAATGTTTACCAAATTTGTGCAGTAACGACACTAAAGTCTAAAATTAACAGTGATACTAAGCAATATTGTGGAGCGCAAAGTCCAACAACAAACATACGTAAATCTGCAGCTGACGTCCTACCTCAGGCTCTGTAGCCTGGTTCATCTGGCAGCAAGACGTCAGCACTTGCACTTGGGGAATGGGAAAACCTAATGTAAACATTACAAATCCAAAAAGAAATTGAAGCATTAATGTCCTAGCATGAAAACTGTATGTCACTCGGCAGTGACATAATAAATACTAGCTATTGTGGTGTAAATTAGTGTAAAGTAAATAAAAGAAAGATATCAAAGTAAAAACGTGGATATTAAGGTATACTAGATATGGAAGATGAGTTCACTTCCCACGTGCCGCTCAAGCTACTGGAGCTTTTGGAGTACACAGATTGGAGTTAAAAATGAAGTTATGTTTAAATTTAGTCAAAAAAAATTTAATGGTTTGAGTTTCACCTAGGAGCTTTTGGAGTACATTGATTTTGAAGTACACAGATTGGAGTTAAAAATGAAGTTTAGTTTAAATTTAGTCAAAAATATTTAATAGTTTGAGTTTCACCTATATGTCAACGAAGTCTTGTAATTAATTGGTTAAACAACTCAATTCCCCAAAAAAATTACTGCAAGTTTAACCTACTCGACCATAAATTATGCTTATCTAAAATTAACGATCCAGATAATTGTAGTGCCCAATTTCGTAAGAGAAGTCCAAAAACAAGTAAGTTTGTTTTTCATTCAAGCCAAAGAGAGGAAGACCAGAATGTAAATACCTTTGCTCTGCCCAAACTTTGGGAACTCCTCGTTCACAATTGGTGGGCTCCCGTGGTTTTGTTGGTACCTGTTTATAAAAATTTAAATCAAGAAGAATTAATAATCAAGAAGACATGAATGGATTTTTGCCCTAAATTACCATTTCATAGTAATTTCATATTCTCCTCTCCGAGGGCATCATTTAAATTATACCCTAAATCAAGATGACAGAGTACTCCAGTTTTACCTATTAATTAAATAGAGGAAGCAGCCCACTATAGAGGACCAGAGATAGTATGAATGTGGAAGCAGTCCACCATGTAGACCAGAAGATATAACAGGTGATCCATAATCATGATCCAGGTATTCATAAATGTAATTTAATTATATAATTAATGTGAACAGTATCGATGTATTACAATTATGCCTCCTGAAATGTAAATACCGTTGCTCTGCCCAAACTTTGGGAACTCCTCGCTGCACAATTGGTGGGCTCCGGTGGCTATTATAATTATGCCTCCTGAAATGTAAATACCTTTGCTCTGCCCAAACTTTGGGAACTCCTCGCTGCACAATTGGGGGGCTCCGGTGGCTTTGTTGGTACTGGTTCATAAAAATTTAATCCATCAAAGAAAAACTGAAAATAGGTTGAAGAATTCAAAATCAAGTAGATATTGGATTTTTCTCTAAATTACCATTTCATATTCTCCTCTCTTAAGCATCATTTAAATTACCCTAAATCAAAATAACAGAGTACTCCAGTTTTACCTAATAATTAAACAGAGGCAGTCCACTATAGAGGACCAGAGAGAGTATGAAGGCGGAAGCAGTCCACAATATAGACCAGAAGATATAACAGGTGATCCATAATCATGAACCAGGTATTCATTAATCTAATTTAATTATATAATTAATGTGAGCAGTATCCATATATTAAAATTATACCTCCTGAAATGTAAATACATTTGCCCTGCCCAAACTTTGGGAACTCCTCGCTGCACAATTGGTGGGCTCCCGTGGCTTTGTTGGTACCTGTTCATAACCAAAACCCAAAAAAAAAATTCATTAAAGAAAAATTGAAAACAAGTTGAACTTACCATTTCATATTCTCTTATCTGAAAGCATCATTTAAATCACCCTAAATCAAGATGACAGAGTACTCCAGTTTTACCTATTAATCAAACAGAGAAAGCAGTCCACTATGGAGGACCAGAGAGAGTAATCCACCATCTGGACCAGAAGATATAACAGGTGATCCATAATCATGATCCAGGTATTCATAAATTTAATTTAATTATATTATTAATGTGAACAGTATGCATGTATTATTATTATACCTCCTGGCGCAAGAAAACAATGCCCAGTCTGGGGCAGAATGGATGGAAGTATAGTCCTCGGTGAATCGAGGAGTCGAGCAGAATAGTTAGAGTGGAAAACGCTGTTCTAACGGCTCAGATAGCACGCTCTCTGCATGGATTTTTACCCTAAATCATCATTTCATATTTTCCTGTCGGCCAAAGTTTGCGCTCTCTCTCAGATATCACAGACCCACATACATAAATAAAATACAATATGAAAACACAAAACAACATCAAAAAAAAAAAAAAAAAAAAACAACAGACAATAAGACATAACACATAACACAGACAATAAGACATAACACAACATAACAGAGACAACACAACAGACAACATAACAGACACACACAACAGACAACATAACAAAACAGGCAACACTACATTACATTACTGAGAGGGAGAGCCAGCAAACTGGTCCGGTTCATGATGGCTGCCTAGTTTGCTACCTTCTTTGTCCGCTCAAACACTGTAGCATCCATGCCTTTGCAGAATCTGCCCCATTCTTCCAATACACTCACTACCTTCTCCTTCAAACCAGTCCATCGCTGCTGGAAGGAGAGGCCCTTCGCGAGCTAGGCTCCATGAACCAGAATGGAGATGGCCCGGGAAAGATAACGCTCACAACTTTTGGAAATGAAATTTGGCGAAACGTGTTTAGATCGAAGGGTGCAGCGCTTATCACATCACATGTGGCAGTGTATGTCAGAAAAAAAGCAAATTAAATCCAATCTTTTAACTATTCATTAGTATTCTAATTTTTGTTTTAAACAAAAAAAAATCAAATTTAATTAGATCTTTTAATTCTAATTTTATTTTTAAACTTAGATCTTTGTCTTTTGAATGGACTGTTTTCAAGAAAGATTTTTGAATTTCAAATTTAATCATATCTTTTAACTCGTCATTATTTCTATCCTGTTTTGTTTTGTTTAAAACATTTTAAACTTAATTTTTTTTTTTCATTCTAATCTTGTTTTTAAAACAAAACAATTTAAGTTTAATCTTTTCTTTTAATTCTAATCCTGTTTTTAAAACAAAACAATTTAAATTTAATATTTTCTTTTAATTCTAATCTTGTTTTTAAAACCAAAAAAATCATTATTTTGAATTAATAAAAGTAAAAAAAAAATTAATATAATTAAATTCTTAATTCCATTGTAACCATTTACAACCATTTTAGCGCCCAGTTGTATGATAATGAGTGTATTTTGAAAATGTAATATATATTAAAATGTTTTTTTAAACTATTTATCATAAATTTTATATTAAATTGGATTTTATTATATATCATAATTTTTATATTAAATTGAATTTGTTGTTTTTTCAATAATAATGTAAATATTGGATATATTGTTTTGTTAATATTTTTCAAGGAATAATATTTGGATAAATACATTTTATTTATATATGATTTTTATAAATTATATCAAATTATATTTGATTATTAATTGGTTTAGTTTATTTTATAAAACATGAACTTTATATGATTTTAAAATAATAAAATATTTGTTATATTAACAAATAAAGAAATAATAATAAAAGTAAAGAAAAAATAATAATGTCAATCATAAATAAAATCTTCAAATTCTAATTTAATTTTAAATCAACATATACAGAAATAAAGTAATTGAAAGTTTAATATATATGTGTGTGTAAATTTTTAATTATTTAATATGGAATTGACAAATGACATGTAAAAATAATATAATTGATATTAAATTATGAGTATCTCATTCTATGTTCAATTGGTATGCAATATTTATTAAATGCCCATATTTTTTGGTAACATTGAAAAAAATATTAATAACAAAAAAGATAGAGAATACTCTATGGATATGTGTTTTCTACTTCAGAAAATAAAGAGCATGTATTAAATTTTAATGTGGAGAATGTCCACAAATAAAATATTTCAATTTTAACTATTTGTAAATTATATAAAACAAGTGAAAATAGACAATTTTTTATGGTTAAAACATTTTATTAGTGTTTTTCAAAACCATAATAGATTCATATTAACTCTGGGTCAACCTAAGTGTAGAGAGGGATCAAGTCTCTCAGGTGCAAACCTTTCTTTGAGTTTTGCACTCAGAAGAAGAAAAATAAAAATAAATAATAAATAAATAAAAATTGCATCTTAAGAGATTTGGTTCGTCTCTACCCATGGTAGATCCAGAGTTAAGATGGACCTATGCTAGTGTATTATAAACTTGTGATTGGAAAAGATATTGAAGTCCGGGAGAAAATCATATTGAAATTATAAATTTTGAAAAAACATTGATAGATTATCTTTGAGGGATGTTATGGAATGCAATGAATGAATAATAATATTTTAATGTGATATCATTTTAAGATTAGTATTGAGGTTCTTGTATATAAATAAGTATAGTGATAGAGTTACTTTTTTTTTTCAAAAGAAAAAAACTCTGCATATATTATATATACCAGATCATTTACAGCATATATTCACCGCTGATAAATACAGCGAGGAAAACCATAGAAACAGTCATAATAAAATTGCCTATTCAAAGTAGGAATAAGCAAACTTATAGACGACTGACAACCAGATATAGGGGGAGAAAACTCAACCCCTTTCATGTGATCCACTGTCCATTTCTGTTAGAGTCAACCCAATACATAAAGATACAATGATCTACTAGCAAAAATATTACAGAGAAATGTATATAATGCGAGACTAGAAAATCTTAAAAAAGGAGATATGAAAACCCACTGCCGTGTAGCTGGAAGAGCAGATTGACCATTCTGTCATAATGGAGAATCTAATAATCCTGTCCAGGCTCTCTTGATATAAACCATAGAAACCACGCTCGCTTGATAAAAATCTTGTCCCGGCTCGCTTGAAAATACAATATAAAACACGCTCGCCTGATTAAAATACCTGTCCAGCTCGCTTGAAAAAGATAAAGGAGTACATGCGTGCACATTTGATAGATTGATGGGATCGCATGAAAACCATGTGAGTTGTAAGGTTATGATGATCAGGCTCACTTGACATAAGGGACCTTGAAAAATGAGGCCAGGGTTGAAAATTGTTGATCCCAAAAGCAGAAGGACAGAGAAAATACAGTCTTTCGATATATGATACTATAAGTGCCATTCCGAAGCCGAAGCAAAAGGTCATGTAGATCCAGGCGTGCTTGTTGTATCACGAATAAACATGAGAGCAAATCAAAAAGGTTACGTTGCAAAAGATAAGAAGGCAAAAGTAGTAGAAAAGGATTGAAAGAAGTACAACCGTGAAAGCCTTCCAGCTAAGGAACCGGGACCGAATCCATCCGAATTTGAATGCCATCCAGAAAATGAGCCACATGCATGACCCCATAATCCACAGATAATCCTTTTTTCGATAGGCCATTAGCCCTAGAATTGAGATCCCTGTAAATATGAATCAAAGGAGGAGAACCCAGCATATTCCATAACCGCTTAATCCTCTGGATCCAGCCATTCAAAACCGAATTCACCATAGCATATGATCCATTCACATATCCTATAATCAATTTGGAATCACCAAATATATTTGACAGTTGTATATTATGAGACTTTGCCACCATGAGACCACCCCAAAGAGCCATAACTTCAGCTTTGTTATTGGTACCCTGTCCCCCATTCCAATGAATGTGGTACCTTCGTCTGGAAAATAATTTTATCCAAGCACCCCACCCAGTGACGCCTTCCTGGCATGCACCATCGAAGAAAAGAGCAGGAAGGGATAATTCATGTGGCCTGATGCGAGAGGAAGCGTCCAAACTAACATTCTTTTGTGAAGGACGATCCATCATCCAAATCATAATAGCAGAAAAAATCATAGGAATCCGGACAGGGATGTCCTGAAAAATCTTCCTATTCCTCGCTAACCAAACCTCCCAGATGAGGAAGAAAGGCAATGACTTGAAATTACCAGACATTTTATCCCAGTCATTAGCCGAAGAGATGAAATCCCCCGAAGACCAATTTATACCCATAAATTGGGGGCTGAAAAGCTTCCAGAGGTTGAGTACAACAGGGCATCTGAAAAACGGGTGCTGAATTGATTCGGAGTCAGCACAGCAGACTATACACCAACCCGGGCCTGAAAAACCACGCTTATTGAGATTATCCCACGTAAGGATCTTGCCCCTCCATACAAGCCAGCAGAAAAGCAAAATCTTCAACGGGATTTTAAAGGAAAAAACACCTTCGAAATTTGATCTTCGTATCTGAATCTGTTGATATGCAAGTACACATCACTAACAATCACCGCCTCGTTTTTAATAGGACCATCCCAAAAGATTTGGTCACCCTCCTGTGACCATGAGAAGCCAGCCCTACGAAGATCATCTCTAAGAAGTTCCCATTCGTCAGCCTCAAGTCCAAATAATCCCAACTGAGAAGCATTTTTGAAAACAGGCGCACTATAAATCCAATAATAGATCGTCTGAGAAATGTAGATAATACCCCTGTTAGTTAAGCAGTGAAGAAGACGAGGTGAGGGGCCGTTGAGCGGAGACACAGCTATCAACCTGGAGAAACCGATCGGAATCCTGCTGCCATCACCAAAATACCATGAGAGATGATCGGCAACATGTCCCAGAACCTTAGCAAAGCTAAGCCAGATAACCGACATTGATCGGGGAAGATGCAATTGCATGCAAAAGATCTGATAGAGAATATCGCCCCGAATATATTTGCATTTGGTGATGGCGTTCCAAATGCTATTGCTGTTGATAGCTCTCCAAAAGGACTTGATGAGCAGAGCCTTATTAAAAGCTCTGGAATCTAATATACCCCAACCATCATGTTGTTTAGGCCTGTTGAGAAGAGCCAATCTACAAAGATGATATTTGTTTGCCATATTGGGGCCACCCCAGAGGAACTTAGTGATAATCCCATTGATGCATTTGATAATCTGCTTAGGCAAATAAAAGAGGTGTCCCCAATACATCATCATCTGAGACAAAACAGCCCTAATCATGACAAGACGACCGCCTAAAGATAACCATTTATGCGACCATTTGGCAATACGCCTGCGGACTCTATCAATTAACCACATCCAATCCCTGATTCTATATCCACATGGCTTGATCATAACCCCCAGATATCGAAAGCCTTCGGTAATCAATCTGCTATCCACGCCCAAGAATTCAGTGATGAAAGAGATCTCCATCAAATCACCAAATTCATATAAAATGAAGGATTTGCCCCGATTAACAGCCAGACCCGTAGCCTGTTCAAATATGATAAACATATAATGAATGTAAAACCAACTGTTCCTGCGCAGATAGCCAAATATAAGAATGTCATCCACAAAAAGTGAGTGGGATGCAGAAACATCATTGGAAAATGAAAACCCCTGAATACATCCATTATGTTCAGTTCTCTTCATGATTCTACTGAAGCAATCCATAATTAGAATGAATATTAATGGAGAGAGCGCACATCCTTGGCGTAAACCTCTGTCAGCTTTGAAAAATTGAGTGGGGATACCATTGATGATGACCGCAAAACTGACAGACGAAATACAGGACATAATCCAACGAATGACCCTAATAGGAAGACCGAACTTGAGAAAGAGAACCCGGATGAAAGACCAGTCAACAGAATCATATGCTTTATATAAGTCAACTTTGAATACAATCGCCTCTTGCTTCTCTGAATGGGCCGTGTGATAGAGTTACTTACCATAACCATCATATAAATAAGTGAACATGTAATACATATCAAAATTATTATTTTATTTATTGTATTTATTAATAATTTTATTATTATTTCTACCCATGGGAGCAGCTTAATTGGTGAATTGGTGATCACCATGTCAAATAATATGTAAAATATGATATTCAAAGTTCAAATCTCTTTGGTCAAACCAAAAAAATAACAATTACTATTTTTATATTAAATTGTATGCTATGTTAATTGTGGAAATTGTTTCTTCTCATAATAATGTAAATATGTGTATTTTTTTTATTTTTTTATTTTTATTTTTTATTATTTTTTTTTTTTTATTTTTTTTTTTATTTTTTTCCCTAACTAAGAATATTTAATAGGACATGATATCTGGACTCATAGATTCTACTTAAATGTTTTATATCAAGATGTGAATTTATTTAGTTTAGTTCATTTTGTAATATTATATAATAACACCTCGAGAAGATATTTAGCTAGGTAGGAAACCATAACCACATTATAAGTTTTGAAAAAGCATAAGCATTAATGGATTATGTTTAGCCTCTTGTTTTCTTAGGATAAATGTAGACATTAGTTCTATATTAATGACAATTAGCTATCTTATAATGGATAGAACGAGCATTTCAAATAATAGTACTCTACTATTCCAAACCCCATTTGGAATAATAAATTGCTACAACAACTATGGATGAATAAAAACATATAATCGAGAGTCTATTGTTCAATGTGGTTTAAGGTAATATTATAATTAAATTTTTGATTAATTTCCATGTCATGACAAATGGGTTGGCTCTATATTGGGAACAACTAGCTATCTCGAAATGGATGGTTTGGAATAATAAGCAAAAACATCTACGACTAAGTAAAGATTTTAGGCAATGTTGTTTAAGACAACATTGTAATTTTGTATTTGAATAATTTCCAAGTCATGGCAATGGGGTTGGTTATATATTGACAACTACTAGCTCTCTTAGAATGGATATATCACACATCCGAAGTAGCAATGGTGATCCATTCCCAACACCATTTGGGATGCTAAATCACAACATCATCTAAGGTTGAATGGAAGCATTTAAATCAGGAGTTGTTGAACAATGTAGTTCAAGACAACATTCTGATTTTGGTTTTGATTAATTTCTAAGTCATGATAATGTGTGTTCACGATGGATGATTTTGACGAGGCATTGTAAACTCAATCAACCAAAGGCTTGGGGTTTGCTAACCTAGAGAGGTCAAGTTCATAAGATTGAAGGCACTTAAAATCTTATCAATATAGATTTAAGTTGTCATGTAATTGGACTAGTCTACTACTGCAACTCCATGTTCATTTCTTTCTCCTATGGAGAAAAGGAAAACATGCATTTCTTTGAATGCCAAGTGCATATACTATGTAACCTGCTATGATCTTAATAGAAAGTTCGATTTTTCTTTTGCGGAAAAATTGGACTAGTCTACCAAAAGGACATTCACAACATTTTTCCAATTAAATTTTTACCTATTTCCACGAGAGGCAGAATTTGACACATTAAAATTATTAAGGAACGACCTTCATATAAATATGTACATACTTCAAACTGAATGATATGATTATTTATAAGAAAAATTATTTGTATGTGTGTCCATAAAAATCAAGTGGCTTGGAATTTTATTTGTAGGCTCAACAATAAAAAAAACTATTGTCCAAAGACCAAGGCATGGACTATGAGAAACAAAGCTAGTCAAAATAGAGGAAAAATCTCCTCTAAGGCATAGAATATCATAGATAGAGATAAAATCAACACAAAGAAAAATATCCATGCATAAAATTCCTTGTGAATGAAAGTTGAATGGAAGTTTTATCAAGAGAATAAAGGGAACTACATTTGAATGGCTAGCCAATTGAATGTTATGAGATTTTCCAAAAAAGATGAGACAAAATAATATAATGATTAAATGTACCTGCGAGTTCAAATTGACCATCCACCACACACTTGACAATGACCAAAATGCAATAACCATATTGCTAAGAAAACTATTGACGTGAAAACTCTATATGCTTGATATACAAAAACTCATTGATGCAAAGGCACTGGAAACTTATTTGTGGACATGGATGATAGTGGGATTTTAATAGGAATCTTTAGTTGGTTATGTGGCCACATTGTTATTTCCTACATATAACAATTTAACCTATTAGAAAAGAAAAAGAAATAGAAAAGGGATTAGTAATCACAAAACTATTATATACGTGAATATTGATCTTCTTACAATCACCACAAAGAGATCATCTATAGATCATGTTGGCCCATCAAAAGATGATCCATGCATAAAGATGACAAAGCATCTGGTTTACATTGTTTATTGAATAGAGGGGAAAAAAAGTGGGGGGCAAGGGGGGTTCATTCTCAATTCCCCCATGGAACAATTTAAGAAAATAGACAAAAAAATCGGAATGAAAAATCACCAAATAGATTATTTTTTGAGGAATCCATGCCCATAAGTGATTATCTTGTTGATTCTCAAGTTTTGAAGGGGCGCATACAAGGAAGGTGATTGTCCAAATAATTTCAGTGGCTTAAAGTTGAAGCCTTAGGACAATATCGTAACATGATTCATGGATTATAGGAGGAGTTGTTATCCAAACACATGGACCACTATTTGCACTAGATAATTTCAGTATTAGGTTCATTGGGAAGGCATCTGCTAAAAAATAACACTCGCCATGGACCCAGGAAGATCAAACCATTGAAAGTCCTCTACAATATAAGTAGCATGCATGCTAGTCGATGAGATTTAATGGGCTAGTGCTACTGAACAATCCCTTATATCTCCTCCACACGTGGAAACTATGAAACTATGGAATGCAACTTTTTGAAAATATCTCAATGGGTTAATGAGAAAAGAATAACACGACATTTTCCCAAGATGGAATTTATTTTTCTAAACAAGAGTGGAAACATAATATTTTTGCTATGGTTAAATGGTAGTCAAAGATATTTGGTTTTATGGAAATCACATTGATTTCCTCTCAATGAATCAACAACAAGTGGGTCTAATCAATTTTTAGTTAGAAAACACTATTGGGTCACAAAGACTATTAAGATTAAAAAGCTAAAAATGGTCATAGATCATGGTATTTCCTATTTAAAAAAACATGACTACATGCTAAAAAGTTCAAACTTAAATCAATGCTTTATATAGATACTCTCCCTTGGAGAATGAATAAATAAATCATTAAATTCATGAGCTCATCCAAAAGGGCCACATTCAGCCGAACTCTTCACCTTATAGTAGTCCATTGTGTTGTTGCAAAAGAAGGATGGGACATAGAGACTATGCATTGATTATAGAGCATTGAAAAAAACCATTGTCAAGAACAAATGCCTAATCCCATGAATTGATGATCTTATTGGTCAGCTTAAAAGTGTCAAGTTCTTTAGTAAGATTGATCTGAAGTTAAGCTACCACCAAGTTCCAATTGAATAAATTGATGTATGGAAGACAATATTCAAATCTAAAGACAAACTTTTTGATTGGTTGGTGATGTCATTTGGCTTGACTAATGCTCCAACGAATGTTTTTTTGATCGATGATATCTTGCGATCGTTTACAAATTCTTTTGTGGTTGTATATTTGGATGACATCCTCATATTTAGCAAACCCTGGGTAGAACATTTGCATCACATTTAGTATCTCCTAGGCATCCTTTGACAACACAATTTTTATGCCAATCTAGAGAAATGTTCATTTTGCATGCACATAATTCAATATTTCGGATACGTCATGGATGAATATTTCAAAGACAAAGTCCAAGTCATTCAATATTTTTCAACCTTGATGAATCTAACAGAGCTTCATAGCTTTTTGGGCCTTGTCCCTTAATTCAAGTGACCAAGGGTGGAGCTAAAGCAAAATTTTCCTAGTCAAAGTCATAATAGAAACCATTCGAGGATCTAAAACACCACCCCTGCTCTACACTAGTCCTCACATTGTCAATCCTGCAACATCCATTTGAGAATGGGATATATGCCTTCAACTATGTTATTTATGTAGTCCTCACTCAATAAGGACACTCAATAGCTTATCACACTGAAACACTATATGACATTGTTTGGAAATATTCCACCTATGAAAAGGAGACGTACTCCATTATGTAGACATGTCGAAAGTGGAAGCACTATACTATGGGAACGAAGATGATCATCCACATTGATCACAATCTGTTAGGTCCCTATATTACTAGTATAGTCTCTTATTGTTGTTAGTGTAACCCCCTTATTCTTATTTTTATACCCCTGAAACCCCCATATTGTTATTATTGTGCCCTTACATTATTATTGTTAGGTCGGCTAGGATTACATTATGGCCCCACTAGGATTACATTGTGGCCCCATGGACTCCTATATATAGAAAGGAGGTTTTGTCATTTGTATCATCCAAGAATTGTTCATTCATGTAATGTAATGGAGGTTTCCCCCTCGAAGTGGCTTATTTCTAAGGTGTTGATATCTCTTTTCTTCTATTTTTGGAGCTGGTTTCAGAACATTTGGTATCAGAGCTTTGGATTCTAGGGTTTCGTTGCACCAAACAGGTCATCGTGGCATTTTCGCTATAACTTTGTTTCTACGAAGGTTCAGAAGCTTAAATTTTTAGAGCAAGAAGCCGAAATCCTGAGGAACATCGTTGCAAAATTCCAGAGCTTGGTTAGCAATATTTTTGGAGATATGATCTGTGGAAGTTAGGGCTTTTTCATGCTCCCAAATTTCATCTCAAAGAGATGATCATGGGAAAATCTTCATAACTCTCTCTCTCTCTGAGCATCGGGTTGGAATTCTGTAAAAAGTGGCTGGTAGTACAAGGAATGTAGTTTCCTGGCTATCAATTTCAGAGCCGAAGGAGCAAACAGTGACATGTGGCAAGTCGTACAAGTTCGCTTTACTGAACTAGTCCATAATTAGGTCATTGTGGGAGATTGGACATAAATTTCCTTGAAGAATCCAAATCAGGTCAGACCTGTGGCATTCGAAAGAGGATTCAGAGGGCTACCTCGGGCCCAAATTTCAGATATTGAAGATCCGCAATAATAGATATAATTCAATTTCAATATCGAGCTCCTCAAAAGCAAGAAAAATGTGTGTATTTTTTTCTGAATTGCATAAGTCTTGTTTGAAGAATCAATTTGAATTTATTCCAAGGGCATATTGTAGAATAGAAATCAGTATTGGGTTCTAAAATTCCCCCTAAAAAGAATTCAACACCCATTAAGTCTTCAGAAGGCTCTACTATGGCTCATGAAGATGAAGAAATGCAACATGACATAACAAAATTACAAGAGAAAATGCACCAAATTTTGCTCTCGCAAAGAGCAAAAAAAAATGAAATGGATGTTTTGAAGAAAAGTGTGGAAGCTAAGATGGATGGTTTGAAGAAAGGTATGGAAGCTACGATGGAAGGTTTGAAGGATGGTATGGAAGAAAAAATGGAAGGTTTGAAGGAAGACATGGAAGGTTTGTCAAAGTTGATACGAGAAATGATTCCTAATGGCAAAAAGATAGTAGAAGAAACTCATGATGAGGACAAAACAAATGTTAATCGTGATTTCATAAACTCTAATGTTGGATTGAATAACCACCATATTCCAAAGATGGATATGAGGAAATTTGATGGCAAGGATCCCGTAACATGGATACTACAGATGGAGCAATATTTTGATCTCAATAATGTGCAAAACACACAAAAGGTATGCATTGCAACTTTACATTTAGAACAAAATACATTTGTATGGTATCGATGGCTTTGCTCCCGTAAAAAAATTGTCACTTGGTCAATTTTTACGGAGGAAATGATAGCACATTATGAAGATACAAAGAGCAACACGTTCTTTAGCCAATTGATAAATCTCAAACAAAAGGGTTCAGTGGTGGAGCACATTGAGGACTTCCAAAAATTGAATATAAGGGTAACTAATATTCCAAAGGAACACACGATTGACGTCTTCATAGTGACTTTAAAGGATAACATCCAACATGAAGTTCGCGTTTGGGAACCTGATTCATTGGAGAAGGTGTTCAAGTTAGCAAGAAAAATTGAATGTAAAATTATGGCGACAAGGAATCCTACCACTCACATCTATAAATATGGAAGTGTTGCTACTCCTAGGCTTCCACAACCTACAAGGTTGACACCAAAAAGAACAAAAGGGCTTTGCTAAAGTTGTGATAGCAAATACACTAAAGGTCATAAGTGTGTTGAGAAAAAATGATTTTACATAGATTGTGAAGAGGAGGAAGAAAATGAACAAGAAACTTCAAAAGAAGAGGATATACACCAGGAAGCAACCCTAGAAGAAGAAGAAATGAGTCTGACCATATCATGTAATGCATTGGCAGGAATTACCACTCCTCAAACTCTCAAGATAGAAGGACATATCAAGAAGAAAAAGGTAATAGTGTTGATTGATTCAGGTAGTACCCATAATTTTATTCATTGTAAGGTAGCGAAGGAATTGAATTGTTTCCTATACCCAGCACCAGAATGTCAAGTGATGGTTGCAAATGGAGGAACTATAAATTGCTCTGGAAAATGCCATAATATCAAGCTAACCATGGAGGAATATGTATTGAATAGTCCAATGATTTCCATTCCTATGGGAGGTGCTGATGTTGTACTAGGAGTACAATGGTTACAATCTTTGGGGACGGTAGCTTTTAATTTTCAAGAACTTTTCTTGAAATTTTTTTCAGAAGGAAAGGAAGTCGAATTACGGGGTATCGCGGGGAAGCCAGGAAGGATAATAAGCTCTAATGTCATGACAAAGCTTCTAAAGAAAGAACAACGAGGCGTAATTGCACAATTATGCTCACTAGAAGTTCCAACATCAAAATCATCTATTTCTGCAGATCTCCAACAAGTCTTGGACAATCATTCCAAGGTGTTTGAAACTCCCAAAGGACTTCCACCTATTCGTGATCATGATCATGCTATTCATTTGATTCCAGGAAGTGTTCCTCCAAACATCAGGCCTTATAGATATCCTTATGTCCAAAAGAGCGAAATTGAACGTATGATGGCAGAAATGTTAGAGGCGGGTATAATTCAACCTAGTCAAAGTTCTTTCTCTGCTCCTGTAGTATTGGTACACAAGAAGGATGGATCATGGCACATGTGTCTGAATTATAGGGAGCTCAATAAGCTCACCATTAAAGATAAATTTCCCATTCCTGTGATTGATGAATTATTGGATGAATTACATGGAGCAATTTATTTTACCAAGTTGGATCTTCGTTAAGGATATCATCAAATTAGAATGAAGACTGAAGATATTCCAAAAACAACATTTCGAACTCATGAGGGTCATTATGAATTTTTGGTCATGCCTTTTGGCCTTACCAATGCACCTTCTACATTTTCAAGGGTTGATGAATTCCATTTTCAAACCCTTCCTTAGAAAATTTGTGCTAGTATTTTTTGATGATATACTAATCTACAGCAGGTCTTGGAAGGATCATGTTGAACATGTTGACAGGGTGCTCAAACTATTGCAGGAGAAACAATTATATGCAAAAACATCCAAATGTTTCTTTGGAGTACAAGAGGTGGAATATCCGGGTCATATTGTATCTCACGAGGGTGTTAAAGTAGACCCTAACAAAATTAAAGCCATTAAGGAATGGAAAGTCCCCACAACCATAAAGCAGTTGCGAGGATTTCTCGGGTTAACGGGGTATTATCGCAATTTTGTTAAGAATTATGGGAGAATAGCAGCACCTCTAACAACATTATTGAAGAAAGATGCATTTTCATGGACTCCTGAAGCAACTAAGGCCTTTGAACATCTTAAAGAGGCAATGTGCCTAGCACCGATCTTAGCTACGCCAAACTTCACAAAAACCTTTATTGTGGAATGTGATGCCTCAGGAAATGGAATTGGTGCAGTTTTAATGCAGGAAGGAAGACCCATTGCTTTTGAAAGTCATCCAATCAAAGGAAAGTATTTACAGAAACCTATTTATGAGAAGGAAATGTTAGCAATACTGCATGCACTAAAGAAATGGCGAACTTACCTAATGGGAAGACACTTGAAGGTAAAAACTGATCATGATAGTCTTAAACACTTTTTGGAACAAAGACTATCTTCAGAAGAGCAGCAAAAATGGGTCACAAAGATGTTGGGTTATGACTTTGAAATCATCCAAAAAAAAGGGAAGCTAAATGTTGTTGCAGATGCACTCTCAAGAAAGGATGAAGAGGTGGAAGCATTGCTTTGTGCCATTTCTACTATCCAACCAGATTGGATAACCGAAGCAAGGGATGAATGGAAGTAGGACAAAGAAGTGTGGACACTCATTCAAAAGTTGCAGCAAGATCCTAGTACATCTGATACATTTAGTTGGAAAAATGATTCCTTATGGTACAAAGGTTGCTTATATATTTGCAAGAATTCCCAACTAAAACAAAAGATTCTTTTGGAATTGCACACTTCTCCTTTAGGAGGACACTCGGGATTTTTAAAAACTTACCATAGGGTGAAGAAAGAATTTTTTTGGGATGGCATTAAATCTGATATTCAAAAGTTTGTGGTGGAATGTTTGGTTTGCCAACAAAATAAAGTTGAGACAATTAAGACCCCGGGTCTTCTACAACCTTTTTCCATTCCAAGTCAACGTTGGGAGGAGATTTCAATGGATTTTATCACAAGTTTACCTAAGTCCGAAGGAAGGAGTGTCATCATGGTGGTAGTTGATAGACTTACCAAGTATGCACACTTTTGTGCATTATCTCATCCATTTAAAGCAAGTATAGTTGCTACTGCATTTATGGAAACAATTCAAAAGCTACATGGAAACTCGAAGATTATTGTAAGTGACAGAGATCCCATTTTTACAGGAATTTTTTGGATGGAATTATTTTCTTGTTTGGGTACTCAACTAGCTCATAGCTCATCTTATCATCCTCAATCCGATGGTCAAATAGAGATAGTGAATAAATGTTTGGAAGGATATCTTCGTTGTTTTGTATCTAATAAGCAAGCACAATGGGTCAAGTGGTTACCTCTCGCTGAATGGTGGTATAACACTTCCTTCCATACTGCAGCAAAAATGACCCCATTTATGGCACTTTATGGATATCATCCACCATCCATCACATCATCTTTAAGAGAAAATTCGAAGGTTCAAGCAGTGGAAGATCACATCGAGCATCAACAAGAAGTTATCCAACTCTTAAAGGATAACCTAAATTTGGCAGAAAATCGAATGAAACAATAGGCAGATCAACATTGCACGAGAGAAGTTTTGATGTAGGAGAATGGGTATTTTTACAGCTACAACCATACAAACAAATGTCCCTCAAGCAAGCTAAGAAGGATAATAAATTATCGCCAAAGTACTATGGTCCTTACAAGGTGTTGAAAAAGATTGGTACTATGGCATACAAATTGGAGCTTCCTGCTTCTTCACGAGTGCATCCAATTTTCCATGTTTCATGCTTAAAGAAGGTTATAGGTGAAAATCTTCCAGTTCAAACAATATTGCAGAACTTGATGAGGAAGGAAAAATCATATTGGAACCTGAACCAGTCATGGAAACAAGAACTCGACAGCTATGGAATCGATCAATTTCAGAGTATCTCATCAAGTGGAAGAACTTACCCACTGAAGATTCTACATGGGAGGATGAGAATTTTATACAAAAGCACCCAGAGCTACTCAAGCGTTGAGGACAACACTTTTTTTTGAAGGAGAGGGGCATGTTAGGTCCCTATATTACTAGTATAGTCCCTTATTGTTGTTAGTGTAACCCCCTTATTGTTATTATTGTACCCCTGTAACCCCATATTGTTATTATTGTGCCCTTAAATTATTATTGTTAGGTCGGCTAGGAGTACATTGTGGGCCCACTAGGATTACATTGTGGCCCCATGGACTCCTATATATAGAAAGGAGGTTTTGTAATTTGAATCATCCAAGAATTGTTCATTCATGTAATGTATTGGAGGTTGCCCCCTCGAAGTGGCTTATTTCTAAGGTGTTGATATCTCTTATCTTCTATTTTTGGAGTTGGTTTCACAACACAATCCTTTGCAATTCATGTAGACACAAGTAATGTTACAGAATCACTGTCATAAAAAATGGTCTACATACCTACAACTACTCCACTTGAGCATTAGATACAAGAAGGGTAGCACCAATCATGTTGTAGACTACCTTAATTGGCCCTTGGTTGTGGCACTAACCATAGTTATTAAATCTTGCAGGCATGAGACCTATAGGTGTCCATAATCACACAACAATGTCTATGCTTTGCTACCACATACCAAGCGTTTATTTCAAGCAAACAAGTTCTAGACTTACACCTTCAAGATGCACCATTTTGCTACTTGGGCCACCTTTGTGTTCCTTTAAGAGAGCATGAAAATATAATCTGGGAGAAATACTACAGTTAAGTCGGAGGGTACTTTAGTGTGGAGAAGCAACAATAGTACTTTAGAAGTACTTTTATTGGCCAAAGATTCAATAGGATGTCCATTGTTATATCAGATCATGCATTGCTTGTGCCATTGCTAAGCTAGTCATAAAGAAGCAAGGCTTGTACTCTCATCTACCTACCATAAAAAAGCCTTATGAGTCAATTTTCATGGATTATATGTCAATTTTTCCCTCTACCAAGCATGGTAATGATTATGTGTTTATGGTTTCTCGACTAGTTCTCTAAGATGGTCATTTTGGCACCATGCAAGAAGAGTATGATAGCTTAAGCCACTACTAAACTCTTCTTTAAGCATGATTGGGTTCATTTTGGGATACCTCGAACAATAGGTTCCTTGGTACCTTATGGTATAGCCTATAGTCTCTAATGGATACCAAGTTTACCAAATCGATTACCTTTCATCCCTAAATAGATGGAAAAACACAAGTGGTCAACGGGATGATTATGCATATCTTGCACATGTACAAATCCAACCATATGTGTACACGAGACAAAATCATTTCATATGTTCAATATAGTTATAAAAAATCCCTCCATATATCTATTGGTCATGGCCCTTTTCAGGTGTGCTTGGGGTTCCAACCATTGGCCCCAATTGATGTAGTTATGCCCATTGCATCTTTACCTATAGGGTCCTTCCATGCTAAGGTCAAAACTAATAGAGAATCCCGTTGGCATTGTAGTGTTGGCATTGATGTCAAGAGGGTATTAGCACTATACATCATATGCTTTAGGTCAACCTGATGGTGGTAGTCCTCCCTATGTTTGTGATGAGTGTTGTTGGTATGGTGTTCCTTCGTTGTTGCAGTGATGTAATCTATTTGTTAGTTGATTGGTTGGAAATAATGTTAACATGGTTATGACCTAGTGAAAGATCTATAGGTTGAGTAGAGATGTCATGGAGTTAGTTGTAGATGTTGATGATGCTACTACATGTGTTGTTGTATTTGATGTTGCTACAGGTGTTGGTCTTGTTGAGGTTTTTGCAAACTAGGGGCATACTAGGTCTCCATGTCCCTAACTTGTTGTCGAGGTTATATCTTGTGTTATCATTTGTAGAGCATGTCACTGATGTTATGAAGGGTGTACATATGTTGGTGGAGGAGCGGATACAACTGGGAGAAGTGTTGACCTTAATACTTTATGTTTTCTCCTATACTTTGTCCTAGTCATTGGGAGGGAGGTTTTTGTGTGTGTGGTTGCAGCCGAGATATAATAACTTGGTGTGTGCATATGAGCCTCTTCATGAGAATTTCTCTACATTCCTCATGCACATAAGATGTTTATGCATTTTTTCAACTTGCCTTGTTAGAAAATTTTCATGTAAAGGTCGGAAAAGGTCAGGGAGCTTCTAGAAAGTGATTAACATTGAAAATGTCCTTCATGAAGTGGATTTAGTGGAAATATCAAGTCAATGAACCCTATCTGAATCAAATCAAGCGTATGAACAAAGTTTTGTCTAGCTCAATAGTTCTTAGTAATTATTGAGTTAATCACCTCAGTTCATCTATATATCGGAGAAAGTTCAATGCTAGTTGAGTTATATTTATTATGTGTTGAGTGAGAGTGAGAGTGTAGAAGAGTGTGAAAGTTGTGAGGGCTATGATGTATATTTTATGAAGAAGTTTGCAAGAGTTGTAGCATGTAGCAGAGGTGTGCTTCAGTAAGCATTTTGTGCAGAGGGTGAGGAGATGATGTTAAGATTTGTTGCAGATCTTCTTGGTGATCGATAGTAGCCTTGTTATTCTTCAGTTTATTAATTGCGATCAAATTTTATTTGTGCGAAGATTTATTTATTACAGCGAGGGTTTTTGCTAAAGTTTTTATCAACTTATTTTATGTAGTGTTTGTTTTGGAGACTAATATGTTGTTACTGAGCTGTGAAGTTCTCCTTGGAGTCCACTTTGAAAATGAATGAAAATGTGGCTTCAATATTTTGAGGTTGGGGTCTCTGTTTAGTGGGTGCTTAAAAAAAATTAATTGGTGGACTTCGACAAAATGAGTATACAGAGCAGTTTTCTCCATAGTCTAGTAGTATATGGACGAGGCTTGTTGGTTGTGGTGGCTTCTAGGGAGTGGGTGTCCGTAAAGTTGTGAGTTGAGAAAGAGACTTCCTTACTGGCAATAGGCAATAGAGTTCATCATGTAACAATTTATTATTATTATTGTTATTAGAACTAGAAGCAACACAATAGAAACAAGGGTGGTTTTTTTGTCCCAAAGGGGGTTTTCCACTAGATATCCTTGTGTCTCATGTGTTGAATGTTTTATGGTTTATTGTTTAAGATTGATGTTGAAAATGACAATAAGAAAATCCTGATTTAATTTTCCCTTGAATTAAATTAGGAGAAAATTGTAATTCCACATCACAAGACAACAAGAATGTGTTAACTAAGTTAGTTTGACTTAGTTGGCTTAGTTAATTCGAGTTGAGGGCCTAACTCGAGTCATGTAGAGTGGTTCCTAAATTTTAGGATCCTAGGTTGAGTTTAATTTGAGTTGTAATAATTTATTTCAGTTAAACTGAGTTAAAATCATTTAAACTAGTTCCAACTATTGGAGGAACTAGTGGGAGATATAGTAGTGGGGTGTGTACTTAGTGATCAACCAATTAACTGCTAAATCAGCCACAATTAACTCATACATGCACGAAATGCGAGTTTCCCAATTGAGATTGGATTTCAAGGGAAGTGTACTATCAGTTGTATAATTATCCAAGTTGTACAGGTGGTGCATGCAATCAGAGAAGGGTCTACAGGGATTGCACAATTCAGGATGGGGATTTCCCTAATTAATAGGGGGGTAATTCCTTGAGAAACAATGCAAGGAAATAGGAGCTTGCCATGCAACATAATTGGCCAAGTATTGGCCAGAGTCAGCTTGTGAGGCAGTGAGATAGATTGTACTTGTGCAGAGATTGTTCAGGCTTGAACAAGCATTGTATTGCCTCTATATTTTATGATTAATGCAGTACAAATAGGAAGGAGTTTTGAGTAGTGGATTTCCCATATATATATCCTTGTGTTATGTGTGTTAATTGATTCATGTCACATGTTTTTTATATTGCTTCTCAATTGTGAATTGCTTTCCACATATGAGTAGAGTAGATTTGAGTCTTGTGTTTTAGAAAAATACATGAGCAATATTGAATCTACAACTAATTTCTCAATTGATGCTCTTATCTCTCTTTATGTGCTTCAGTTTATGCATGGTTTAAAGGTTTAATTAATTAGAGAAAATGTATAAGTGCCTTTAGTACTGATTCACCCCCCCCCCCCCCCCCCCACAGTAGTGATCTAATTTCTAACAAAGACAAATTTGTTGAACAAATCCAACACCTCCAAAAATAAGTTCATGATATCTTGTAAAAATCCAATTCCAAGTACAAGTAGTGATATGACCAGCACAAGATTCCACACAAGTTTCAAGTTGGTGATGATGTGTGATTGTGTTTATAGAAAGAGCACCTCATAGGCTTCCCCAAAAATCCTCAAACCACTTTTACATAGGCCTTGCACAATCACAAAGTTGTGGGAGAAAATGATTTTCAATTAAGTATTCCCCTCTCCTTGGATTGCACCCAATATTTAATGTGGAGCTACTTTGACCATATTTTCAACCTCTATTGGACACCTTAGAGGCATCTGAGCAATTTGGCCTCGCAAAACTCAATCCTGACTACTTTAAACAAGATACAATAGATCGGATCATCGACACCAAGATAAAGGACACCTGCTAGTAGCACATACAACCCTATCGGGCTGTCAAAGCAGGGTAACTTCTTCACAAAGGAAAGTGGCTCACTAGGAGCTAAATTCAACAAAAGTTTCCCAATTTGATGGGGGAACTTAATGCAATGGAAACCATTGCTTCCTAAGGGGGCGGGATTAGTTCAGTTGGATATTGGTGGCTACCCACCTCTTAAAGTAACTCAATGTTTCTCTATCTCCTTAGCAATATTTCTATGTTTTTTCGTGTCTCAAACTTTTAGGGTCATTTTGTGGCCCTAAACGTCTTTTTTTTTGGAAATTATAGAGACCAATGTATTTTTTCACAATTCTTGGACCTAATTAAATGTTGTAATCCTTGCATAGATATTTCCAACAAGCTACTATGTGCCCCTAACAAATATCGTATGTAAAAGTTACACCACCAAGAAGTTGATGTACCAACTAACACCTCCAGGCCTACAAATGTTTGGTGCTTCATCTTCCATTGTTAGGCTTTTGTACCTATATAGCTCCTTCTTTATGTTAAAATACCATTCTTTCAACTTTGTGTAATAGCTTTTGAGGATATGTGTAGTTGTCGTCTCTCTCTTCGGAGATAGCTACCACCATTGTAGACAGATTGTGTTCTATATTTTGTTATTTTATTGATTAATAGAAGCTTGGTCTATGTCACTATATTATCTATCATATTTCTCTAGGTGTGTGTTTCATTCCCTTTTTTCCCTTTCAATTCATTCAGTGTATAATCCAAATTTTGATGTAATGTACCATTGATGTAGTTTTTATCTTAAAATTTTTGTTAACAATACAACTCTAAAGATAAGCTTTGTTGCTTACAAACTCACATTGAGAAATGGTTAAGTGTCTATGTAGAGAAACATATAGATGATGCCTTCAAAGATGATGTTTATGAATGAATGTGTTGAGAACATTATGAAGACATTCTCATAAGCGAGGGCATAAAATTATGAATTATTGTTGGGATCTCAACAAATGTGCATGAGATGGAATGGAATAGATCAAAAGCTTTAATTGGCTTAGAATACTTGAATGAGATTGAACATTGAGTTGCAATGAAGATAAGGAATACGCAATGGCTAAAGGGAGTAAAGGTATTTGATGTTGTAGCATAATCATGCACACAAGTAAAACAAGGAAAAATTCAATTCAAATTTTATGTATGGAAAACATAATCCTACGTTTTAATTTTTGTTACTATGGGTTGTTAAAATATGCATAACCTAGGTGATGGGTTGTGGTGTGGGAAATGAGTGAATATAGTGTAAACTCCTAGGATAATGAGGGGCTCAATCTTTATATGAGTAGTGGAATGTGTTTCAAGGTGCTCAATGTTGATTTCAGATGCATAAGTGTCAATAAGTTCCTTCCACGGATCCCCCAAATTTCCCATTATAAAGAGAAAACCATATATGCTTTTGTAACATCTTGCACTATTTTTTATTTCACCTTTCTTATTGTTGTAACCAAGGTTGTTTCCTGAAAATAAAAAGCAACATCTCTCATAATATTTTAAGTTGAATTTCACTAAAATGTACTTTCCAATTCCATTAAATCATCATCATGAGCTTTCCTACTCGTGTGAACCCGGTGTTGTAGTGGAATTCCTACATATATGTAACTTGCCTCAAAAAGAGATTTTTCTGATATATGATGGGGGGTGAAGAGAAGAGTTCTAATATGAGATCTGCCTACATTAGCATCCATTAGTGTGATTATAATGGGATATTATAAATAATATTTCCCGAAATCCGCGCCCTTTTTCCCAAGTCCTAATCCAAGGATTGGATTTTGAATTTAATCATTTTTATACATAGTTGTTTCACCCACATGTTCAAATTTCAATGTCCTACCACACAGGGGTAAGATAGCCTGAAATCGACTATCTTGTCCTTGTTTTGCACTACACCTATGGAATCTCCTTCAATAATAACAATCTCAACTTCGTAAGAGTTTGATATAGTTCAAATCAAGCTTCATGGCGATTTTATAACTTGAGGTTTACAATTTAAATGCTCTATATGATATTCTTGAATAGCTTGGTCCACAAAACCCCTCACCTTTGAATACTGATTTTTTTGTCCCTTAAATTGTGCTTTGGAACTTTGATGGAAACTATGACTATCCACCCTTCCCTCACATGCTCACCAGTAGGATACTCATCCTTGTTCTTTCGGTGAATGAATAGTTGGAAGAATGGGTTGAAAGTATCCCTTCCAACTCATGAAATTCAATGAAGAGTGTTTGGACACTGGGTTAAGAAGCCTTTAGCTCGCTTTTCAAAATTGAGTTTAGGAATTGGGCACATAAGCTTTTGGAGTTTTGATAATGGACCAAGGAGCTTCTAACAACGACATAAAACTATTTTAAAATGTTATGCAACCAACTCACAAAATAGAAGAAAATATAGATCAACGACTTGAGAAATAGTCTCTTCGAGGGGGCAACCTCCTTTACATCACATAATGAACAATTATTGGATGATACAAATGACAAGGCCTCATTTCTATATATAGGATTCTAAGGGGTCACAATATAATAAGAGCCAACATAGCAATAATAATGTAAGGGCACAACAATAACAATAGTGGGCTTCTATGGGGCACAAGAATAACAACATGGGGGCTACATTAACAATAACAACAAGGGGACTACACTATTATTATATGGACCTAACATAAAAGGATTGAGAGGTCTTTCAATGAAGTCTTCAAATTCAAGTTTCATGACTTTAAGAAATAGGTTGAAGATCAAATTGGGGTATATCTAGAACTTGCAATGCAACATGTTTATGTAATAGTCCAAAGAGGTTTTTAGCATAAATCTAAAATTATTTGACCTTTTAAAATGGACTATGAATAATTCAAAGCATATTTTAAATTCTAATTGTGATGAGTTAATTAGTCAAGAGACTTTAATTGTAATTTGAAATTGACTTTGAATACTAAGAAATTAACCTCGGTCTTATTCATGGACTTTAAAGCAAATGAATATAACTTCCCCATATGGAATTTGATTGAGAAACTATTTTTCTAATACAAAGAGGATGGAAAATTTTTTAATCGAGTCATCATACAACACAAGTGTAAAATTTGTGGCATTCATAATTGATGAAGTACATCTTGCCTCGTTCAATAGAAGGTCAAATTGCATGTTTTCATGCATGTGGGTGTCAAAATTGAATTACAAAAGTTGCATTGAGTTTGCAATGCAAGGAAACCCACAGGAGCCCATTTGAGAGGTCAAAATTACATATTTGGTCAGAAGACAAATCTCACCAAAACATTTTTTAATACAACTTTGAGCCCCATTTAAAGCATTACTACGAAAAATATATTACGCCTACTCATCCAATGAGTATGTAATATAGACTTCTATAATGATAATTGACATTAAGTGAATGCAACAACATTTGAGATATTTTAATCCTTGAAAATTCACAATTGACATCTAAAAATACTAATACCAAACACCTAGTGAACTTTCCATTCTCCCTAAAACACAAATTTGACTAAATTGGAGGTGAAAATAGATTTATTATGCCTAAATAACACACTATTACAAAGTCAAAGCTGGTTGGATACATTAGGTGCAACATCAAGGTTATGATATGTAATATACCTAAGGTACACTACATTTATTAACATAATGTAATAAATATAATGTTTTAGTAGTCATATGACAGTCATTATGTGATTTAGCAATTAAAATGTAATAGTGATAAGTCATGCCATTTGCCGAGGTCATGACTTATCATACGTGCATGTATTTATATGCTCGCCATTTTACCTCATGAAGATGTCAATAGATAATGAATAATAATTATTTGTCTCTTAAGGATGTTCACTCCATAATACATGCAATACAATGATTGCAAGAAAGTGATCTTGTGAGATAAATATACATTTGACAGTGCAACTAAAACAAGTTTTCAAGATTGTGTATTAAAGCATGAAAAGAAAATGTGAATTCACTACACAATAATCTTAGTCAACAACACTGAATTTTTAATTAGTTTTTAAATAATGAAGCCCAAAGAAGTAGCACTTGGATGAAAAGACTTGATTTAAAAAAATAGAAGGGAGTCCCCCCAATTAGTTGACTCATAGCATGTTTATTGCTCAGCAAAAGGTGAATCATTAGTTGAAGCCATGAAACTTTGAAATGCAATGCTAATTTGTTGAGGTAGCCAAGGTAGCCAAGGAAGAGGCATGGTCATATTTTAATGCATAATTCCCACAAAGATTCTATTTAGAGTTGAAACCCCATATTAAGTTGATTCCCAATTGAGACAACTTACCAGGTAAAATGAAGGGAAATTTTGATGGATTTTGTTCTTTAAAATTTGATCCCAAGTCTCGAGTTAAAACCATTATCATAGAGCTAATTTAGATCAAAGGTTTTTTTCTTTATGTTAAAAGTTAATTTTTTCAACTTATTGTAATAGATTTTGTGGATGCATGTAGTTGTCCTCTCTCTCTCTCTCTTAAGAGATTGCTACCACCATTCTAGCTAGTTTGTGTTCTACAATACTTTGTTATTTTATTTATTAATAGAAGTTAGGTTTTCACTGTGTTACTATGTTCTCTATCATATTTATCTAGGTGTGTGTTTCATTTCCATTCGTGTATTTCATTTCATTTATTGTATAATCCATATTTATGTACCAACATTGGGTTAATGCTATGGAAGAAGAACTAAATAAATTTGAGAAAAATGAAACCTGGGAACTTGTGCCATGACCAAAAGATAAAAACATGATTGGGACTAAGTGGTTATTCAAGAAGAAGATGAATGAAGAAGGAAAAATTAGCAGAAATAATGAAAGACTTGTTTGTAAGGGCTATGCACAAATTGAAGGAATATAATTCAAAGAATTTTTGCTCTAGTTGCCATATTAGAAGCAATAAGATTGTTCTTGGCATTTGCATGTTCAAAAGGCTTCAAAGAATAGCAGATGGATGTTAAACCAACACTTCTAAATGGAGATTTAAAGGAAGAGGTATCCATCGAACAACTAGAAGGCTTTGACTAGTTCGAAAACAAAGGCTATATGTGTAAATTGAAGAAATTTCTTTATAGGTTAAAACAAGTTATGAGAGCTTGGTATGTCAGGCTATACCAATATATTCAACAAAAAATCTTCGAAAGAGGGGTAGTTGAAACCAATCTCTACATCAATATGGAAAGTGAAAAATATACTAATTACACTTGTATATGTGGACGATCTCATTTTTGGAAGCAATAAGGATGATATGAGCCAAGGATTTGCTCTGAAAATATAAAAAGAATTTGAAATTCCAATGATTGGAGAATTATCCTTCTTCCTTGGGCTATAGGTTCCACCAAATAAAGTACTGAGGATTCATCTTGTTTTTCTTCCAAAACCTTTATCTTGTCTTTATAGAGACAATCTCGTGTCATATCTCCAAAATTGTTGCATATGCAACACTCTATACTATACTTGAATAATGGAGCAAATAAATTGTGATTTCTATCGTTGAAGCCATTAGTATCTCTAAATATTTTGTATACAAACTTATTCATAGAGGTTTGGTGAGAACATTTGTTGTTATCATTATAAGATTTGCACTCTCTTTCTTGATTTCCAAAACTTTTGCATAAGAAATAATGACCAAGAAAAAAAGTGTGATACCTAGTTGTATATAATTGTCATAATTGAACAATTCTTTTAGAGTTGATCTACTTGGGAGAAGATTGTTGGTCCTTTTCCCTTGTTGAATTAATGCCTACATTGTTAATGGAATTCTTAAGAGCATTGACATAGCTTTTCAGTGTATAAATGTTTCCAAACTCCTCTCATCTCATGTCCTTACTCTTGTTGAGTTTGGAACTTTTAGATTTTTATTCAACTTGCTTACTCGGTGACTTGGTGTTTGCATCTTCTTTGTATGAAGTCCCACCCATATAACCAAGACTGATCTTGTCATATGGTAATATTTGACCGCTAAGAATAACATCTATGGTTTGAGAGCTTTTCATGTTTTTGTTGAGCTCATATAGCCCTTCCCTTAATGAGATAATTTTTTCTTTGAGCTTTTCATAGTTTTCTTGCTTTTATTTTAGCTAACTATTCAACACTTCTTCCTGTCTTTTCGCTTCCTCTTTTACAATTTTGATGATGATAAAATCCTTGGATAGTCTCTTGTTATTCTTCCTGAGGCTGTCAACTTATTCTAATGCATTGATAAGTTCTACTTCAAGATGCACTATACGCTCAACACTTTATCCTTCTGCTTTTCTTTTGCTCCTTTGGTTTGTCTATGTTGGATTCCTCGTTTATGGCTAAAAACAGAATTTCTCTTATATCATCATCTGAATCATATTCTTCTTCTTCAGAAAAATCATTACCCTCTTTGGAATATAATTTTCTCTTTTTCGAAGATTTTCCTTTGAAGACCCATTTTTTTGGGTTCTTCTTCATCATCACTATTTTTCCTGTAAGGACACTTAGCAGCAAAATGTCCTATCTTACCACAGTTAAAACATATGAGAGGTAACTTATCTTTGAATTTAGATTTTCTCTCTAGTTTTATGGCTAGATAAGCCATTTATGTACGAGATTCATCATTGGAACAATTATGAGACTTGCATTTTCCTGACTTCTTAAATGCTTTAAATACTACTTCCATATGTGATAGGTTTCTTGTCCTCATTTCATATGAAGTGAGAATTTCGTGAAGCTCATCCATTTTTATATTCTATAAATCCTTAATTATTTTATGGTAGATACCTTGGCATCAAAACCCATAGGAGGAGACCTCAAATTTTTTTGAACAATTGTTGTTTATTTAACCTCTTCACCAAATCCTTTGAGAGAACTAACCACTTCACCTACTTGAAGAAGATAAATAACAAGGTCTTATTCATCCTTCATTTTCAAGATTTCAAATTGTCTCCGAAAAGTTTGACGCTTTGCATTTTTTACTTTGTCATCTCCTTTATAGCTGCTTATAAGCTTGTCCCACATCTCTTTAGCTAATTCACTCTGCATAAATTTAACAAATTCTGAATTGAAAAGCCACTTAAAATTGAGTTCATATATTTTGCATTGGAGGCATAATCCTTTTTCCCATTTTGATCAGTTGGAGGAAAGGATGGGTCCTTATATCCATCTATAAAATACTACCAAACTTCAGCACCAAGAGACATCAAGTGCATTCTCATTCTTATCTTCCACTTGTTAGATCATTCTTGAAGAAGCTTGATCTTATACCAATTGTTGGAAACACTAAGAGGGGGAGGTGAATCAATATTTCATTACTTTTGACCATTTTTCACATAGTTAATATTGAAAATAAATTAAAACCACATAATAAATCATCCACAGTGTATGAACATAGAGATAACAGTCAAAAAAAAAATTGAAGAATAAATACTTGTAAACAATCTTTAATTTATTACAGACTTCTTTGCATTAGATGGACCCAAGTATACCATGTAAGACCAGTTTTACCCCAAGTAAAACTGCTTTCACTATGTTAATTAGGAAACCCCAAAAGGAATAATTAATTAAACCATAATTTAATTATTATTCCCAGTCATGTTTAACCCAAAAACAAAGAAATTAATGAGATAAACCCATAGTTGTCTTATTATTTTCTAGGAATAATTATTTAAATAATATTCCTTGTTAAAGATGACCAAATCAACCACCATTAATCAAATAAATCATTATTTATTTGATTATATCCCAACCACTTCCTTAAAAAGATAAATAAATCATTTATTTATTTATTTTTCACTAATCAAGGGATTTGACCCAGGTCAAACACCCTTTCCCTCCAACAAATAATAATAAAATATTCCATAGAGGTGGATCTAGATGTGATTAACATTATTTTAATCATGCACCAAGATCTAGAAGGACCCAATATTTTGTTATAAATAGGAGGGTTTTCCCCCTCATTCTTCACCTTTTGTTGCATACTAGATCACTCTGGATCTATACACTCGGTCTCATTTTCTGCCATTGTTGCTCCCATTGAGCTCTACCTTCTACATTGGGTTTTCTACATCTGCAAGAGAGAGAAAGCTTAGATCTGAAGTGCTGAGGACTACAAAGAACCCATCCCATTGAGGAGATCTGGATACACCTTCTTGTTTCCTCCCAGGTGCCCTGTAATATAAAAATTCAGTCAAAAATCGTGTTCTTGTCTTGTCTGTTGGATGCATGGAGCAAACTCTTTACTTTACTGCTTAATGTCTTTCCATTTATAGATCTGTTTGTTGCGGCACTTTAACTACTAATTGCAGATCTGAAGATGTTTTGCAGCCATTATTGTTGTTAGGGCTATTAGTTATGCGTAGCTAAAGTGGTTCTTTTTCGTACGCTTCGACGAAGAATTCATACTAACAAATGGTGACTCCACACGGGTTTTAAATTACGACCGCTGTCGTTTTTCATATTCCTGCATATCCAGCTACTTCAGGCCCTAGGGCTTCTTTTTTAGCTGCTTAGTTTTTCTCTTTTCATGTCATTTTTATCACATAAAACCCTAAAAACCTAAAATTTCTAACTTACGTGTGTTTACACGGCCCTATTGCGCGGTGGCGACACCGAGCGCACACCGAGACGGCGATTTTCGGAAAATCGCAGAAAGCAACGATAGGAACGGGGGAAATACTTTGCTTACAGCCCAAAACCTGCGACACAGACGCTACTGCTTTTGGCACATTCCTGCGGCCACTCAACTCGGATCGGAGTCGGAACTGCGACACTGCACTTTCATTTTTAAGCAATTTTTGCGGGTTACTGCTGCCGACCTCGAGGTTTCCGACCTGTCTCGACGCCTTGACCAAGATCTGATCTGTTTTTACTCATCTAAGTGGGAACCCAGCCCCTTGGGGCTTTAGTACCCTCCACTTTTTGTGGAAGAGTTTCAGCTGTTTCAGCCGTCGGTTTCAGAGCTTCAGCCCCCTCTTTTTCCAGATCTGTTACCTCACTTTCAGATCCATCGAAATCAGCCTCTTTTCCTTTCGAATCACCTCTTGTCGTTTTGTTTGGACCTCTTCTAAAGGCCTCCGCCTTGCCCCCCCCCCCGGGTTTTTTGCTGATTTCCC
>CM076582.1:1351788603-1352007348 GCA_034641835.2 Pinus albicaulis | reverse complement strand
GCGGATAATATGGAAGAAGTCTTTCTTTCCCTCCATCTCTCCACTCTCTCACATCCTTCCTCTCTCTCCATTTCTTTCCCATATATATATATATATAGATATATATATCTCTCTCTTCACCCTCCAACTATGTTACTATATCCCTCCCTCTCCCTTCTCTCCTCCCTTCTCTCCATATCTCCTTTATCTCTTTATCTCAGCCTAAAACATATACACACTCTCTCCATATCTCCTTTCTCACTTCATCTCTCTCTCCACTTCTCACTCTCTATGTATTCCTTCTTCCCTCCCTCTCTCCCCCTCCAACTCCATCTCTCATTCTATCTCTCTCTCTCTCTCTCTCTCTCTCTCTTTGCCCTCCAATTTTCTCTCTTCCCCCATAACTCTCTTAATCTCTCTCGTGTCCTCTCTTGTCCATCGTCCCTCTCTGTTTCTCTCCCACCTTCCTCTATCTTTTCCTCTCTCTCTCTCTCTCTCTCTCTCTCTGCCATCCAATCTTATTTCCTCCCCCAACTCTCTCTCTCTCTCTCTCTCTCTCTCTCTGCCCTCCAATCCTCTTTCCTCCCCCAACTCTCTCTCTCTCTCGACATCTACACTAAAATCAATGCATATAGTGCAATAAAAATAGGATTAGAAATCACCATCCGCACTGAAATCAATGCATTGAGTGCAAGAAATTATCTTCCCTCTCTCCCCCCTCCAAATCCATCTCTCTTTCCCTCCCTCTCTCCACTCTCTCACATCCTCTCTCTCTTCCCTCCCCTGTATTCCTTTCTCTCCCACATCTATCTCTCTCTCTCTCTCCCTCTCTTCACCCTCCAACTATGTTACTATATCCCTCCCTCTCTCTTCCTCCCCCCATTCCCTCCATCTCTCCTTATTTCTCTTTATTTCACCCCCAAATATATACATACTCTCTCTATTTCTCCCTTGTCACTCCCTCTCTCTCTCCACTTCTCGCTCTCTATGTAAATACATTACCATGGATCTAGAGTTTGATATTATCTGTATTTATACTGAAATCAATGCATCTAGTGCAACTGAGAAAATAAAATTAGAAACCAACATCTACATTGATATCAATGCATCTAGTGCAAGCAATCAAATAGGATTATAAATCACCATATCAAAAGTTTACATTACTTTTGATCTATCAAACTTTACATTAGAATTCACCATCCACATTTAAATCAATGCATCGAATGCAAGAAATCATCTTCCCTATATCCCCCCTCCAACTCCATCTCTCTTTCCCTCCCTCTCTCCACTCTCTCACATCCTCTCTCTCTTCCTTCCCCTCTATCCCTTTATCTCCCACATTTATCTCTCTCTCTATCTCCCTCCCTCTTCACCCTCCAACTATGTTACTATATCCCTCCCTCTCCCCGTCTCCCCCCATTCCCTCCATCTCTCATTTTTCTCTTTATCTCTCCCTAAAACATACACATGCTCTCTCAATTTCCTATATCCCCCCTCCAACTCCATCTCCCTTTCCCTCCCTCCACTCTCTCTCTTCCTTCCCCTCTATCCCTTTCTCTCCCACATCTATCTCTCTCTCTATCTCCCCCTCTGCCTCTCTTCACCCTCCAACTATGTTACTATATTCCTCCCTCTCTCCTTCTCCCTCCATTCCCTCATTTTTCTCTTAATCTCTCCCCAAAAAACGCATACTCTCTTTATTTCTCCCTTGTCACTCCCTCTCTCTCTCCACTTCTCGCTCTCGTGTATTTCTTCTTCCCTCCCTCTCTCACCTTCCAACTCCATATCTATATCCCTCCCTCTCTCCTCCTCTCTCTCTTGCTTCTTTTCTTTCCCTTCCTCTCCTACCTCCCTCTCTCTATCTCTCACTCTCTCCCTTTTCCCTCCAATATAAAATGCAAGAGAAATAGAAAAATACGGTATTTAGCCCATGGTATTAAAATGGTATTTTTCCCATATAGGGTTCAAACTTCTTAAATAAAAACGTTTTTGTGTATGGAGTAAATATAAAAAGAGGTTTTATTTACTTACCATACCCCATAACAAATAAAAATATACTCCTATGGGTAAATTTAAAAAGAGATTGTATTTATTTCTACTATACTGTAAATAAATAAAAATATAGCCCTAGTAGATTTCAAATATTTACTTATATACATTATATTTCTTGACCAAAAAAAGGAAATAAAATAAGCCTGCGTAATCCAAATTTATTAAATTTAATAATATTAAAATTATAATATAATAACGTGAATATTAAAATTAATAATAATATTAATATTAATATTAGGTTAATATTGTTTTTTTGGCATGGTATCAACATCGTGACCATTGTACCTTGATGCGGGTGGTTAAAAATGGTAAAGGGAATACATTTACGTACTACATCCGGCAACATCGGCGAGACAGGGACGCATGTGTCCGATGGCACCTGAACTCAAGCATGAAGCATTTAAGGCAATTAAAGCCAGGCGCGGTTCACAACTCCATTAGCTCAGTTAGAGAAATCTCCACGCAGGGTATACAGGACATGGTGATTACTCCATTAATGGAGAGGTTAATGCAAATGGTCGGCAGCGGGTTTGGGGTTCTTGTTAACGGGATGGCGAACGAGCAACCCAGAAGTAGCTTCCCCAAGCCTCTTATGGTGCTTTGCTCTCCCACTGTGTGACTTGCCTCCGAATGCACTGTCACAGGCAAGAGAACCAGGCTTCATGGTTGCATTGAGCTCGGCGACAATATTCATATTTCTACTGCAGGGAATTGCATGCTAGAGTCTGCGAATTGGTTTGCGCAGCTGTCCAGAGCTTCCGTCCCGCCTCCGCTCTCACATTTGGCCAATTTTCTAGTGCCTCCGTCCAGTTCTCCAGCTCTGAATGCAAGAATGCCTCGTCTCAGGCACAGGATGAGGTGCAGACGAGGCTCCTCCCGGAGATTGATTAGGCGCTCCTCCCCGTCCTCCAGCACCTCTGCTGCGGACTCTCACGCCTCTGCAAGAACTTCTCGAGCTGCTCATGGTCGAATCCTGCGGTCTGAGCATTGGAATCCCTCTCCCCAGTACGCTCCTGCACATTCTCAAACAAGGCACTTCTCTTTCCTAAGTGCGCTCAATTGCCCTCGCATTACCGCCTCGGTCACCATAGTTTTCCGTGAGTCCCCTCAAGATGAGGCTCCCACTTCTGGAAGGCGGGCTGGACAATTTGGAGATACGAATGACATAAGGCAGAATGCTGAAGATGAGCATGAGCAAGACATGGACATAACTGTGGAAGATGCTAGTCATGGCAATGAAATGAATATTGATATTGAGCTGAAGCAGGATGAGCAGCAAATTGCTACTCAGGCCCCTGACACTGCACATGCTCAACACCAGCCTCATCCGGGAGATGGACAGCGCACCCCAGCTGCTGACAAGGTCATTCACTCCACAGAGGACCTGTATAATACTGATGGTGAACCAGACGAGTTTTGGTGCAGGGTCGTGGAAGAGGAACCGGACGAGTAGCGCCTCCACTGTTCCTGGTTTTTGCTATGGCACTGTCTTCTTTATGCAAAAGGTTTATGTATGTCTTTCTGGTTTTTGCTATGGCACTGTCCTCTTGATGCAAAAGGTTTATGTATGTCAAAGTTTCATAGGCTTTTTTCTAGAAATAGACACCGCCCCTGCGTGGGTTTTTTGATGGCACATCTTATGCACTGGTTTCCCTCTCAGAGGGCAGTGCTCAATGATGAATTTTTGCTCAACAGGCCTCGACCTCAGGCCTAGTCTTGGTTAAATCCTGATGTAAATATTCGTGTTTCTGCTGATTAATAGATTAAGCTTATTCAGAAGAAAAAAAAATATTTGGCCCATGGTATTTAGCTCAGGATTCACCTAAATAAAACCACTTTTTGAGTGCTCCAAAATATAAATAGGATTATGGAGTAAATATAAAAATATATAACATAACTCTTTTATAAATATGGTATTTGGCCCAAGATATTTAGCCCATGGTATTTAGCCCTGGTATTAAAGTGGTATTTTTTCCCAGGCTTCACCTAAATAAAACTTTTTTTTTTAAATTTTATTTAAATATAAAGAGATTTATGAACAAATATAAAAAGAGGTTTTATTTTTATTTAACATACCCTTAAAAGAATAAATAAAAAAATATCCTCGTAAAATTTACATTACCGGAACTCTATATACTTTCACACATCAAAAGTTTACATGACATCTACACATCTCTATATAATTTCAAAAGTTTATATTATTGACATGACATCTACACATCTCTATATACTAGGCTATATTTTGAGATGATAAATATTGTTAATAACTTTAATGATGATACTAGGCTATATTTTGAGATGATAAATATTGTTAATAACTTTAATGATGAAATAATTTTTTTTGAACGCAAAGTGACAATTTAATAGTGTTGAATGATAGAAAAACAAAATAATAAGAATGTACTCAATTACAAATAGTCTTCATTGTGATCAATTTCAAATTATTATTTTTTACTATTCTTATTGTCACTCTTATTAGTTTTGTCATCTTTTCATATCGATTATATGAAAAGGACAATTGAAATAATAAACCATTTAAATATTTAGCTTGAACCATTGTACTAAACATCATACATCGTCTCTCTTGCTCTTCAATATTAATAGGTTGATTTACAATAACACAAATATTAATGTACATTGCCAATAATTTTGTGTCAATGCACAAATCCAATCACTTTAAAATTAATGTACCATCAATGTACATCCAATTACATCTACACTGAAATCAATTCCTCTAATGCAAGTAATCAAATAAGATTACAAAACAACATCTACACCGAAATTAATGCATCTAGTGTGTTAGAAAATAAGATTAGAAACCAACATCTACACTGATATCAATGCATCTAGTGCAAGCAATCAAAATGAATTAAAAATCACCATCTACTTCCCTATCTCCCCCTCGAACTACATCTCTCTCTTTCCCTCCATCTCTCTCCACTCTCTCACATCCTCCCTCTTTCTTTCCTCTTCTCTCCTACATATATCTCTCCTCACCCTCCAACTATGTTACTATATCCCTCCCTCTCCCTTCTCTCCATATCTACTTCTTTATCTCTTTATCTCACCCGAAAACATATACACACTCTCTCCATATATCCCTTGTCACTTCATCTCTCTCTCCACTTCTCACTCTCTATGTATTCCTTCTTCCCTCCCTCTCTCCCCCTCCAACTCCATCTCTCTATCCTTCCAAGTCTCCTTCTATCTCCCTCCCTCTCTCTTTCTTTGCTCTCCAATGTTCTCTCTCCTCGCTTAACTCTCTTCCTCTCTCATATCCATCCTCTTTGTTTCTCTCCCACCTTCCTCTATCTTTTCCTCTCTCTCTCTCTCTCTTTGCCTTCCAATCCTCTTTCCTCCCCAACACTCTCTCTCTCTCTCTCAACAACTACACTGAAATCAATGCATAACTGAAATCAATGCATATAGTACAAGAAAAATAGAATTAGAAATCACCATCCGAACTGAAATCAATGCATCCAGTGCATCCTCCAACTCCATCTCTCTACTCTCTCTCTTCCTTCCCCTCTATCCCTTTTTCTCCCACAACTATCTCTCTATATCTCCCTGTCTCTCTCCTCTCTTCACCCTCCAACTATGTTACTATATCCCTCCCTCTCCTCTTCCCCCATCTCTCCTTATTTTTCTCTTTATCTTACCCCCAAACATAGACACTCTCTCTATTTCTCCCTTGTCGTTCCCTCTCTCTCCACTTCTCGCTCTCTATGTAAATACATCCTTCTAGATTTAGAGTTTGATGTTATCTATATTTACACTGAAATAAATGCATCTAATGCAAGTGAGAAAATAAGATTAGAAACCAACATCTACACTGATATCAATGCATCTAGTGCAAGCAATCAAATAAGATTAGAAATCACCATATCAAAAGTTCATTACTCTAAATCTATCAAACTTTACATTTGAAATCACCATCCACATTGAAATCAATGCATCGAGTGCAAGAAATCACCTTACCTATCTCCCCCTCTCTCCACCCTCCAACTATGTCACTATATCCCTCCCTCTCTCCTCTATCCCTTTCTCTCCCACATCTATCTCTCTCTGTTTCTCTCCCACCTTCCTCTATCTTTGCCCTCTAATCCTCTTTCCTCCCCCAACTCTCTCTCTCGGCCTCCCATATTTGTATATTACAATGTATATCACAGTCAAAAAGTAAGAAACCATGATAGACTGCCATTACACCATTCTTTTAAGCTTCAATCTTGGATTATTATAACAAGAATGGTTTAATTCTTGTAAATACCCCGTAAATGACTAACTATATAATCTGCATCATGTACCACACCCTAAATGACTAACTATAACACTTTATAATCTGCATCATGTACCACACCCTAGATGACTAACATTAACACTTTATAAAGAAAATATGTATATAATCATACTACGTTGAAACCATATTTGTATATTACTATTCGAAAGTCAGAAACAATGATATACCGCTATTAAAAAGTTAAAACCATATTTGTATATTACTATTTTTAAACAACCATGATATACCGCTATTAAAAAGTCTTAAAACCATATTTGTATATTACTATTTTAAAGAACCATGATATACTGCTATTAAAAAGTCAAAGTTAAACATTAACTCAGAAACCATGATATCATTATATCACACTAAAATGAACCGGAGGGTTTGATATATATGCTAACATCGTGACACGAACACACTCGCTTGCAGAGGAACAGAGTACATAATTCGAGCCAGATATATTGGAAAACCTCAGAGATACTGACATGAACAATACTGAAAAGATAATATCCCAACTTCTTCATTTCATAATCCCAACAGTCCAATGAACGGGCTGGGTGAAAGAATGGGAGACGGTCCAATGAACGGGCAGGCTGAAAGAATGGGAATATCACAGTACAGAGGGCCACAACGACATTTCACAGAAAGGGGGAGCAAGATTTTTCGGACATATCTGCTATATCATAGAAGGTAGCCCTGGAAAATCACAGTACAAAACCTACATGTCATATCTCAAGTACCCTTATTCAGTTCATCACAGAAAGTTGAGCAAGATATGCAGTATCCAGACGTAAATTCAGAAGTGACGCGCTCGCTTGAAACCCATGCGAAATCCAGAAGTGACGCTCTCACTTGAAACACGTTCGCTCGCTTGAAACAAAGCTCTCATCATGCTCAGAAACATCGCTTGAAACAAAGCTCTCAATACTCAGAAACCTATCTTGAAGATGCAACCACACCACGTAGCCAAGAGCCGATTTAGAGAATTAAAGACATGTCCAAAGATCCATGTAGACAAGACCCAATTTAGGCCAGAGATATGTATTCAATAAACAACGGAAGTCAGAGGTAAAAAGAACATTATTACGGAAATTATAAGCAGAAATAGATAACGATATCGTTATGTATTTTGAGAGAAAATCAGAAAAAGTGGTACAAAAACTAACAACATAATCAAGGTGGATAACACAGCAAGCAAAACTGAAGTATATGCCCGAGGCTTCCAGGCACCGGAGAGACGAGCTCTTGAAAGCTTTCAAGAAATAGACCATTCAATGGACTGCTTTGCCGCTTCAAGCTGAACCAGTACAGCACAACCTGCAGATATAGCTTGATCCAGTACACCTTCAACCAAAACAGAATACCGCTTGTCTCCTAATCCTAAAAACGATTACACCTTCAAGATACAGGCCCATAAAAGAAATATAATCTGCTAGAACTTGCTATTCTGAAGGAGAATATGGCGACTAGGCATTCAAAGCAGTAGTCAAAACATTGAAAACACACTTATTAACATAAAGTTAAGGACTGATACAGACATATTATACCCCTGCATATCCTCTCGTTCTAGTTTCGCATGAATGAATCATAGGATCTTACAGCTCTAACAAACAGGGAAAATGAACATAAAATACAACTAAAAAACACTCATCAGAGCTCAATAGCAAACTTATTGAATGATGATTTCAACCCAAAAATGCCTTCCAACCCACCTTTCAATACACTGTCTTGCACAATTGATGCCTAGGGCTGCTGATTATGGAGCAAACATAGAATATCACCGAAATATCTATGGACGGACTAATCCTCTAGAGTCACAACATTGAAAAAACATCTATAACTTCGACTAAAGGACAGATCCAGACGTTTAATGTCCCTGCTTATTCGCTTGTCGCATAGATCTTGACCTTGCACCTATACTTCTAACAAACAGAGAACGCAAACATATAACTGCAACTAAAACCCGCTCAGAGCTTAATAGCAAACCTCTTGGATGACGTTTCCGACCAAAAAATGCCTTCAAAAACTCCCCACTGTCGTGCACAATTTATGCCCAGGGCTGCAGATTTTGAGGTAAACAAAATATCATCGTAATATCAATAGACAGAGTAATCCTCTATGTTATCCACAACTACAAAATACACACTCCATTCAAAACACACTTATAACCTCCACAACTACAAAATACACACTCCATTCAAAACACACTTATAACCTCCAAAGGACTGATCCAGACGCATCATTCCCCTGCTTATCCTCGTGTCCTAGTTTTCACATGAATTGATCATATCACCTTGCACCTCTACCTCTAAGAAACAGATAACATGAAAATACAACTGCAACTAAAAACAGTTAATCACAGCTTGATAGCAAACCTCTTGGATGATGTTTCCGACAAAAAAATGCCTTCTAACCCACTCAACTTTCCTGCACACTTCATGCTTTGGGCAAAAGACTATGGAGTAATTATTGAATATTACAGAACTACAATCTGAATAAACAAAATATCATCGTAATATCAATAGACAGAGTAATCCTCTATGTTATCCACAACTACAAAATACACACTCCATTGAAAACACACTTATAACCTCCAAAGGACTAATCCAGACGGCATCATTCCCCTGCTTATCCTCGTATTCTGGTTTTCACATGAATGGATCATATCACCTTGCACCTCTACCTCTAACAAACAAATAACATGAAAATATAACTGCAACTAAAAACAGTTAATCACAGCTTAATAGCAAACCTCTTGGATGATGTTTCCGACCAAAAAATGCCTTCTAACCCATTCCACTGTTCTGCACACTTTATGCTTTGGGCTACAGATTGTGGAGTAATTATAGAATATTACAGAAATACAGATTGTGGAGTAATTATAGAATATTACAGAAATATTAACAGGCGTACTAATCTTCCAAAGTTATTCACGTCAACAAAGCAAATACTGAATAGATTTTTAGATCTATAGACCTGCGATACCTCCGATACTTTATATGATGCCTGTTTGTTGATAAAATTTCGAGAGAATATTCTGCTTTCTATGATCAACTCGCAAATGCAGAGGATTATAGTTACCCTGCAGCCCAAGGACCAATTCTTTACCAAATCAGGCATAGCAATAATTATAGACAACGTCAAGGTTAACCAGACTTTCCTACATAATAATAGCACAACAAATATTCAACAGCAAACCCCTTATGAAGATCCTGCAACAGGACCCTAAATAAGTCGCGATTAATCAATCCCTTCCCTATAATCGAATTCCAAAATTGGATGGAAGTGCCCTGCAGCCCAAGGATCAATCATCTCTCAAATCAAGCATACCAATGACTAATAGAGCCAATGCTAAAGTACTCGGAACGAAATAAAAATAATACCAACAAACACTCAACTACTGCCCCTTTATATTGATTCTGCAGCAACTAAGCCCTCATCCTCCTGCCACTAAATATATTAATTCTGCAGCAACTAAACCCTCATCCTCCTGCCACTACATATGTAAACCATCTATGGAAGAGAAACAATAGCGTTGAAGGGGACGAAATGATTCAGATAATGCTTTTCAATTACTATTGCCAAATGGTATGGACGGCCTTGTGGTGTCTAACATCCCATCTTCAGATCTAGTGAACCAGACAAACCAACAAGCAAAACCCCTTGTTGAACCAAAAAGTACTTAGATCATATAGTTATAAAGGTTGCGATTCTAAAGCATACACAACCCAATACCTAACAAAATACAATTAACCTAATTACTTACAGCGCGTCGATTCCACTGATCTACTTTGATCCTCACACCACAACAGAAAAAACACATTAACGCTAATCTTACAGAGTGAAACTTCACAAAAATAACCCAAAAGAATGCCCTAGATTTCACTGATCTATTTTGATCCTCACACCACTACAGAAAAAGTATATTAAAGATAATCTTATAAAGTAAAACTCCACAAAAATACCTGCAAGAATGCCCTAGATTTCTGAACAAGTAAATTGAAACGTGTCGCTTGCTATATCCACAGACCTAATGAAAACTCATCCCCAATCCCATCCCCAGTTCACATCTCAACATAAGCGGAGGTAGCGTGTTAACGTGTTAGAATATATATAATAGTAGGAACGAGAAAAGTACAGAAATTAAAAGATTGAAAGAACGAGTAGAGAATACGGTAGGAAATATAAGAAGTACTGAAACTAGGGACAGAGAACGCCGCTGATTAAAAGCCGTACGACTCTCCATCCTGTGAGGAAAGACAGAGCACCACTCAGATGAAAAACCCTACGCTTCTGTATCGTGAGAGGAAAAATAACCATCGAGAAATGCTATTTTAAATGTGCCTGGAGACAACCAGACACCAGACGTTAAAGACAGATGGAAACCCTTCCCCCTTTCTTTCATGAGGGCACCCATTGCCTTTCCCTTCAGTCCCTGTAAAGTGAGGAACGGTTGGAAAGAAGCGAACGAATATGATAACATAAAATGCAGGAGTCATCAATTTATAGGCGGAGGGAGTTAAAAGGGACGGTGAAGATGAAGCGGTGGCAGAAGAAGACGAAGGTGATCAAAACGCCAGCTGGAAAAGGAAAAGAAGGCATGGGTTGGATTCTTATCTTTTTATACCACCGACTTATTTTAATTTGAACATAATATATTTATTTCAAACAAAAAGTAGTACTCTTACAAGACGAAGGTGATCAAAACGCCAGCTGGAAAAGGAAAAAAGAAGGCATGGCTTGATTTATCTTTTTTACTGGGACTTACTTTTAATTTGAACGTAATATATCAATTTCAAACAAAAAGTAGTACTCTTATAATTCAAAGGTAGGTTGCATCAAAACGCCAGCTGGAAAAGGAAAAGAAGGCATGGGTTGGATTCTTATCTTTTTATACCACCGACTTATTTTAATTTGAACATAATATATTTATTTCAAACAAAAAGTAGTACTCTTATAATTCAAAGGTAGGTTGCAATGTGATTTGAAAATATTATTTAAAAAAAATATCAATGCCTACATTAGAGGGTTTTAATTGATTGTTATTCAAATCATTTGTTTTAATATTAATTAATGTCGTAGTCTAACTAGACTGCTTTTTTGCCTTGAAAATCATGCAAATTCTGATAAGATTTTAAGAAAATCCATGAGGGATTTTTGTAAATCCACTTTATAACTATCAAACTTTAATATTTTTGGTGCCCTAGAGGTTTTCGATGGTGCCGAATCCATTTCCGCCATCAAAATCATGATTCGAACACTGTTACTTAAGTTTTCTTTAAAAAATTGCTCGACCTTCGACCAATTTTGGTCGTCCGGCAATTCCTCTATCTAAGTTAGACAACCTCAGATAATAATAGCTATATGAAATAGCATACGCTTCAAAGAAATTAGAAACATAAACTAAATGCGTAAAGATAAGAAAACGATGTTGAATGCAGGGGTCTTTAAGAGGGGTCTAGCACGTTTTAGAAGTGTGAAGAGAAAATTAGGTGGCAAAAAAAATATGCTGATTTCATTTATACTTGTTTTCTTAAAAATTAAATAATATAACAAAATGTCTGGTGAAGGGTTGATGGATAAATTACCAAATATTTCTTTGTTCTAATTTCTGAAATCATTTTAGCAACATACTTCTTTACATAAAAACCAAAGTTTCCCTATATTCTTTATGCAACGGGTTATGGAATGTTATGGCGATTGGCAAAGGGATTTCATTGAATGAAGAAGTGGCACTCGCACATGCTTTGGTATAGAGGTGAGGGACAAGAGATGCTTTGGACAATGTTGTGTGATAACTAATATTTAATGGGAGGAGGGAGAACGATAATATATTAATGTGCGAGGTGACGAGGTGATGATCTAATAGGCACATTTTGTAGGCAATTTGAGTTTGTATTTACGTTTGGTGGTGTGGTGTATAGAGTTGTTTCTGAGATGGTCATTTTCCTCCTGTCTGTGTGAGAACCAAATCTCTAGTCACTATGATAGGTAACTCTGCAAAATTATTCTAGTGTGTATATATGTGGGGAAAAATAATCACAGATCTCTACGAGAGTTGATTCCATGAAGCCTCAGACCATGTGTATTCAAGAGGATTCAATCTAATGACATTGTGAGATAATAATTTTTTGGTAGAAATGGATTTGTGCCCATTCGTGAAGGTTTTTACGGGAGGTTTGGCACTAAGAATCCTCGTGGCCTCTAAACCCATCTGAGAAAGCATTCATTCCGCAGGATTTTCTTGTTTATGCAAGATTAAATTCGATAAATTCCTAGTCCCTATAGCAATGATTCCTCTCATTTATATCGACACTCCTACCCCTGATGTCCAGAATTTGGTGACGAGCTTTCATCTAGAGCATTCCGAGTTGGTGAAGATTTCAAAGAATTTTTGCCTCGGGATTTTGAATCCACAGTTGGAGATTACAGTTTATACAGGCCACCAAGGTTCAAACTATGGTATGAACTTGGGAAAGCTGTTGGGTAAATTATCGGTTCCTTTGGACCTAGATGGAGCCCACGAGGGTTTGGTTGTGTTCCTCAACGAGTAGGTGTCTATTGGGAAAAAATCGACGAGATATTCAAAAGCGGGTCCTTAGCTTCACTTGAACGTTCGAGCGAAGCCAAACCTAAGGTTCATTTTCCAGTTTGACAGTGAGCCCGAGTGTAGTCTATATGTCCTACAAATTCAGGGCAATATTAGTCAACCAATTTTCAGTTGCATGTTTAGCCGCAACAGGAATTCCAGATCACGATTGCTGCTTTGACCCTTAGCTTTCACTCCATTTATTCATTCATATATACTCTCTTTTATTGTTAAAATAAAACTTGAGAAAATACAACTCGGGACTGGCTAATAGTCTCATCCCTTCGAAACTTATGTCATCCTAGTAGGAAAGACAATGTCGCTAATGGAACCCTCGTCGGTGGTTTACTTTGATTTCACTTTGTCGATTTTAACAATGAAATCATAATCAATGAATGACTTGGACCAATTATCTTTCCATTGAAAACTATTTTATACATTGGGGTAGACCATTGATAGAATGAAACCATTGTGGATGGTGTTGGCTCTCCAAAATGTCATATTTTTCACTCTGTTTACTTTCACTTTCCTTAATTTTTTTACCATATTTCGCAGCTTCATAACCTTTCATAAAGGTCATTTTCATGATCATATATGATTATTTTCCAAAGCATTTACTATGCCAACAGGCATTTTATTGTGGGGTTTGTGGTGGTCACGCTATTTAGATTCATCGTCCTTGACGCAAATTTGAACACGTGTCCCACCTAATTTTTGCACTATTAATGGTCTCGTCAATATCAATTTATCTCTCGGGTGTTCATTTGTGTTCAATGGATTGGGCTTTGCCCTCTGGGTTCATTTGCGTTCAATGGCTTGGTATTAATTTGTGTTCAATTGCGTTTAATGACTGGCGTTCACTCTTTGGGGTTCATTTGCGCTCAATGGCTTGATCAAAATCAATGGACTAGACAGAGCTTCGAGCTTAACAAAATATCTTGGTCAACATATCGAGACAGAGCTTCAAGCAGAATACCTGAAGCTGCCAGAAATGAAGATTCTATTCTTGAAAAATTATCATGAGTTCTAGCAGAAATTGAAAACTTTACAGTATTGTTGCATTTTAGGGTGGAGCAAGCCAAGCGCACGCCCGAGTCTCAGTGAGGGCAAGTGCTGTGATACAGAATGGAGTTGTTGGCAGCTTGTATGTTGATATTCACAAAGGCATTCACAGGGTCAACTGCCTTGTGACGATGATTTTCATCAGGGCTTTCCTTGTTCTTATTAGCCCCATTGGGCATGTAATTCACTCGTCAACATGCCGTTTTTTCTGGATTCGGAACCCAAATCCATAGTAGCTCCCCGATTTTCTCTTACCAGAGTGATAACCGTCACACCCAAATCCTGCAACTTCTAGTCTCCATTAGACCCAAGCTTCTGCTGGCCGTGGAACTCAAATAGCTTGCGAGTGAGATTCGATATGTCGTCTTTGATTCCTTGCTGAAGAGATTTATGTTGCTCGGTCGGTTTGGATCCCCTGAGCACCAACGATCTATTATCTACAAAAACTATCATCTAACCAGCTCTGTTATAAGCCTCTGAGAACAAAGAAAATAATTGAATCTGCTCATTAGGAAAAGGAGAAGAAGAACATGATTCCTCTAGGACCTTTAGCTCAGATTTCTTGGGATCCTCCTTCGGCTGGGGCTGGGGTTTGGGCACCTCAGGTTGGAGCTATGGGGGTTTGGGCACCTGAGGTTGGGCCTGAAATGAAGGTTGTCTAGCAGGATCTTGATCAGGTCTAATGTCTCTTGTATTGTCTCTTGTAGGTTCTTCGACCTTCTTGGCTGCCTGTGGAGCATGTTGCTCCTCTCTTTTGGGCTTAGGCGTTTTGGGCTCTTGAGGCCAAGAGTGGATCGGAACTGGCCTAATTCCTCCCAATTGGGAAAAAAATAGATTCGACGATTAAAGTCTCAGGCATAAATTATTACAGAAAATACTGCAAATGCTTGGCAGTTCAGTATTAATGCAAGAACTTATTTTCAGTTAATGTCAAGTGAGTGTTGTTTAATTCTATGAAGCCAGTGGTACTATTCTTAGACTATTGTTGAAGCACTTATGCCATGATAGTGAACATCGAGGAAGAACACTAATATGTCATGCAATCCTTCGTTGTAATATGCAGGAAGTTAATATACTTTTGGATGTTGGAGCTAATGCTGAGTTTTGTGTAAAATCAAAGAATGGACATCGATTCTCTCCTCTACACATGGCAGCCAAAATGGGTTGTCTTACTATTTTGTAGATGATACCGCATGGATGTGATTAGAATTTAATGACTGAGAGAGGAGAAACTACACTTATGCTCTTGTAAAGGCTAACCACCAAGAATTATTCAAGAAAATGTTATTTTCAAAAGATGATTTGGAAAAAGTAGTCATGGATGGGAAAAATGTAGTCAACATAGCAAAAGTAAAAAATTTCATTTTTTCTATCTATCAAATTATTTCAGATGCAATAAAATCAGGGAAAACAATTTACTCTAGAAATCCCCAAGTGTTTTCTCCACTTCATTAATGGCCAGATTCGGTGACTCTAAGGTCCTCTAGAAACTTTTAAAGCAGTCAGGGCTAAATTTTAAGACAAACATGGTTTTTGGGATGCAATGATAGCTGCAAAAGAGGGCCATGTTGAAGCTTTCAAAGTGCTTATATTTGCTGGAGCGAATTTGACTTTGAAAAATAGGAAGGGTGAAACAACAGTTGGCTTAGCTCAAGCCCATGGAAAAAGAGAGAACTTTTTGAGAGTGTTATGTTGGCTGTCATCCTAACATATGGATTAAAAGGTGAGGAATTCAAAGCTCTGCATTATGCTACACGGAAAAGGAATCTGGAGGCTATAGGGCAACTTCTGAAAAGAGGATATGCAATCAATACCCTTGATGAGCAAAAGAAATCCAAGTAGATGCTTGCAAGATTATGCTTCTAGGCAGAGTTGACTGTAGTCTTGTAAACCTAAGAGACGAAACATCAATGTTGCTTGCTAGGAGAAATAGTTAATCAATAATTGCAGAGGGTTATATTGGACCATCTTGCTTGTAGGTTGGTTCTTACTGGTGATCATCTCTGCAAACATACAAAGCGAGGTAAAGGTGCTCCACATATGAAGATGGTCTGGATGCTTAAATCTAGTGTGCTAACATGGGGGAAATCACGAAGAAGAAATGTTTTTATTAAGGAAGCTATGTTGGGACTGAGTCCTACTTTCCGGAGGAATCGCCGGGAAAGTGACGCCAATATACTAGGGACATTTAGAATTGTCACAATGAAGAAAATAAAAATTCACTTTGAAGCAAGAAATGATGCAAATAGTCTGGGATCGTGGAAATTGGAATTACCCTGATTGCAAAAGAATCTACCATGTCTAGTGGTCCTGCAGCTGGTAGGTAAAAGCTCTCATACAATCGAAGATGAACCTGATGATTTTGCATTGAGATGTACTGCTTTTATGTGGATTTGAATTGGTATTAAACATCATACAGACAAAAGAAAGAATTTAAGGGTAGTCGAGGGATCAAGTTTGATAGTTGTTTTGTTTCATTATGAGACAATGCAATCAATTTTCCCCAAGTTCAGCCATTTGAACATAAAAGTAGGAAAATTTTCAAAATTTTGTAGTTGATATTTCCGAGAGGAGTAAGGCATGTACAATATTTCCATAGGACACTGGGATTTTGTGAGATTCAATGTGTTGAATGCTTCCAACTTTATTCCAATAGAGGTATCCATCATATTGGTCAATTTATTTACTTGTGTTTAAGAAAGAAGGGAAGGTGGCAAAGTCGTTATTGTTTTGGGAAACTTGTGTGTAAGAGATCCAAGATTTCTTTCAATTCCATGTTAATGAATCACATTTAGTTGTGTTTAAATACTATTTCATAGTATACTACCCAACCTCCATCCCTAGATATTCACACAAGGTTTTGATTTATACTGAATGCAAACAAATTCTAGGAGTGTGCAAAGCCATATCCACATTACAGAGTTTCAGTGGGCCAATTAAGATCCTCATCACATAGTCCTTTAACATGATTAGAATTTATGATATGAGATGTCATTCCTTCTAATATGTCTACCCCTGTCTGTATAGTGCTTTTAGAAAAAATTGAATATATATCTAGACTTAGCTTAGAATTTCCAAAACAATTAGAGGATCATTAGTTGTTCTTAGCTAGCCAGAAACCTTGATTTGTGTGGCATCATCCTTCCATTCGTGTACACATGCAAGGTAATGTTCAGCTCCAAGGTTACAGTGAGCTTATGTTACAGTGGTTGTGATTTATCATGGACCATTATTAATTACCATACTGGAGGTTTGGATAGTTTCAATTTATGCGTAGCTTTTGTTGTTCTGTAGGTTTTATTCGAGAGGCTGAGGATGGAGGAGAAAGAGGAAAGAGGCATAGATTTGGGAGATATGGATATTAATGCAGATAATCTCAGTCTAAACATCACCACCATTACTAGTGATCTTCATCTCCACAGTCACAACTTCTTGGTTGGTGATGATGTGGACTGAAAATTGGCGAAGGTGAACAAGAGATTGAAAGTTCTTCACTGGTATTCATCGACGTTGAATTATGCTATGTATGGCATCTCATACATGGAACCTTGCCTATCTCTCATCATACCTCATGATCTGATCTTAACTGGGCTTCTTCTAGTGATATTTCCAAACAGTTTTGGTAAGAAAATATGCGGCATTATGAGACAAGACAATCAATTTTCCCCAAGTTCAGCCATTTGAACATACAAGCAGGAAAATTTTCAAAATTTGGTAGCTGATATTTCTGAGAGGAGTAAGGCATGTACAATATTTCCATAGGATGTTGGGATTTTGTGAGATTCAATGTGTTTAATTCTTCCAGCTTTATACCAGTAGAGGTCTCCATCATATTGGTCAATTTATTTACTTGTGTTTAAGAAAGAAGGGAACGTGGAAAATTTGTTATTGTTTTGGGAAAATTGTGAAGAAACTTGTGTGTAAGAGATCCAAGATTTCTGCCAATTCCATTTTAATGAATCACATTTAGTTGTGTTTAAATACTATTTCATAGTAGACTACCTAGCCTCCATCCCTAGCTATTCACACGAGGTTTTGATGTATACTGCATGGAATCAAAATCTAGGAGTGTGCAAAGCCATTGCCGCATTGCATAGTTTCAGTGGGGAAATTAACATCCTCATCGCAGAGTCCTTTAACATGGTTAAAATTTAGGATATGAGATGTCATTCCTTCTAATATGTCTACCCCTGTTTGTACAGTGCTTTTAGAAAAAACTAAATATATATCTAGAATTAGATTAGGATTTCCATAACAATTAGAGGATCATTAGTTGTTCTTTGCCACCCATAAACCTTCATTTGTGTGACATCATCCTTCCATTCATTTATACATGCAAGGTAATTTTCAGCTCCAAGGCTGCTCCCGTAGAGTGAGCTTATGTTACAGTGGTTATAATTTATCATGGACCATTATTAATTACCATACTAGAGGTTTGGAGAGTTTCAATTTATGCATAGCTTTTGCTATTCTGTAGGTTTTATTCGAGAGGCTGAGGATGGAGAACGAAGAGGAAGAGGCATAGATTTGGAAGATATGAATATTAATGCAGATAATCTTAGCGTGAACACCACCACCACTACTAGTGATCTTCATCTCCATAGTCACAACCTTTTGTTTGGTGATGATGTGAACTGCAAATTGGCGAATTTGAACAAGATATTGAAAGTTCTTCACTGGTATTCATCAATGTTGAATTATGCTATGTCTAGCATATATTACATGGCACCTTGCCTATCTCTCATCATACCTCAAGATCTGATCTTCACTGGGCTTCTTCTAGTGATATTTCCAAACAGTTTTGGGAAGAAAAATATGTAGCATTATGAGACAAGGAAATCAATTTTCCCCAATTTCAGCCATTTGAACATACATTCAAAATTTCGTAGCTGATATTTCTGAGAAGAGTAAGACATGTACAACATTTCCATAGGACACTGGTATTTTGTGAGATTCAATGTGTTGAATTCTTCCTGCTTTATACCATTAGAGGTCTCCATCATATTGCTCAATTTATTTACTTGTGTTTAAGAAAGAAGGGAAAGTGGAAAAGGCGTTATTGTTTTGGGAAACTTGTATGTAAGAGATCCAATATTTCTATCAATTCCATGTTAATGAATCACATTTAGTTGTGTTTAAATATTATTTCATAGTAGACTACCCAGCCTCCATCCCTAGCTATTCACACGAGGTTTTGATGTATACTGCATGGAAACAAATTCTAGGAGTGTGCAAATCCATTGCCACATTACAAAGTTGCAGTGGGGAAAATAACATCCTCATCGCATAGTCCTTTAACATGGTTAAATTTTATGATATGAGATGTCATTCCTTCTAATATGTCTACCCTTGTTTGTACAATGCTTTTAGAAAAAAACTTAATATATATCTAGACTTCACTTAGGATTTCCATAACAATTAGAGGATCATTAGTTGTTCTTAGCCACCCATAAACCTTGATTTATGTGGCATCATCCTTCCATTCATGTACACATGAAAGATAATTTTCAGCTCCAAGGCTACTCCTATAGAGTGAGCTTATGTTACAGTATGTAATATTCCTAATTAGCTTCAAGCTAGTTGGAATATTAATTATTGCTTTTGTCCATAAGATAGGTGAATAAGAGGGTAGAGAGACCCATAAATCTCTTTAGTAGAAATAAAACCACTTCTAATGTGAATGTGGATCATTGAATCAGTTGAATAAAACACTCTTCGGTGTGAATAGTGGTTAAAGCATGTGGATGGGGTCAATTTTGACCAAATAAATAGCGTTGTTATGGAGGTAGTGGAGAATTATTGGAGGACAACGCAGTCTTAGTGGGAGGGAGTCTCCCTGAGAGTAACATCTTTAATGGGTGGGACCAATGGTGAGAAGCTCACCAATCATATAAGGAAGGGGATGGTAGCCATAGAAGGCATCCTGATTATTGTTTATGTCTTGGTTTTTTATGACTTTCTACACCTTTTAGTTGTTTAGCGAAGTCTGTTGTGTTGTTTAGCACAAGGGTGTTTTCAAGCATAAATCCCACCCTCATCCTCGGGGGACTTCGAGTGACCACTCAAGAGAGGTTCATTTGATATTCATTCCATCATCCGTCTTCATGCCAAGATTCAACCATCATCAACAACGCTGACTCCTTCAGGAATTGTGTTATTTTGCAGGGCAGTTGCAATGGAGGGTCAAGTACCCAAGTTTGTGAGCTTTTTTTCTAGTGAGGGGAGCAACCCTTCATCAAGAAGATCTATTGGGAGGTTCTTTGAGCTTAATTTCCACCATTCGACATCACGCCAAGCTTCAACCATCTTCAGCAGTGTATTCTCCTTTAGAATCTGTGTTATTTTGTAGGGCAGTTGCAGTGGAGGGCTCAGTGCCCAAGTTTGTGAGTTTGTTTTCCAGTGAGGGGAGAAGCCCTTCATCCGGAGGATCACAGGGAGGAATATCAACCATTTTTTCATCATATCATCCACCTTCCAGCATTTATCCAGTTGCAGTGTGTTATTCAGCCCTAGGGATGCAACTTTTATTTTGTGTATTTCCATAAACCCCTTCTGGGTTGTCTTGGAATGGTGCTAGAAAGCCTCGATCTCTGATCCCGACATTTTCTAAGCAATAAATCAATAGTTCTATGTATATTTACTTTTACCCTACAGTTGTTCTCCATAGGGCTGCGCAGTCATGCCCTTCCAACATTTTCCTCAAGATATTGTACTCATTTTTCTTTTATAATGTGTAATAAAATGGCTCTATGATCTACTCCTATTGATGTATTGATATTTTACTGCATTTTCCAGTTTTATGTTCTATATTCTTGTTTTTCCTAATTTGGAATATTACATAGTAGTTATGATTTATCATAGACCATTATTGATTACCATACTACAGGTTTGAAGAGTTAGAGTGAGCTTATGTTACAATATTTATGATTTGTCATGGACCATTATTAATTACCATACTAGAGGTTTGGAGAGTGTCAATAGCTTTTGTTGTTATGCAGGAGTTATTCGAGAGGTTGAGGATGGAGAAGGAAGAGGAAGACGTATAGATTTGGGAGATATGAATATTAATTTAGATAATCTCAGTCTGAACACCACCGCCACTACTAGTGATCTTCATATCCATAGTCACAACTGCTTCGTTGGTGATGATGTGAATTTCAAATCTGCTTGGTTGGTGATGGTGTGAACTACAAATTAGCGAAGGTGAACAAGAGATTGAAAGTTCTTCACTGGTATTCATCAACATTGAATATGCTATGTCTGGCATCTCTCCCATGACACCTTGCCTATCTCTCATCATACCTCAAGATCTAATCTTAATTGGGCTTTTTCTAGTGATATTTCCAAACAGTTTTGGTAAGAAAATATGTCGTGTGTTGAAAACCTTGTGGAGATGGTGTATGTGTATATAGTAGTTTTAATGCTTGTAGAACGTATTTATTATCGCAATGTTTTGTAATTGTAATCGTCTTTCTGTAAATAAATTCTTTGTATTTAAGAGTTTAAAAGGTTCTTAGATGGTTTCCCAATAATTTTCGGAAGTTTGCTCCAATTCCTGCATAGTGCATGGAATCCATAAGACAACTTTCTGAGAAGGTGGTTAAAAACAGCTGATAATTTACTTTTATTAGAACAAAAAATTTGTGTGATATTATCCATTCTGAGAAGGTGGTTAAACACAATTTATAGTTTTCATTTATTAACACATTAATTTTGGAGATATTTAATTATGGTAAAAGAGTAATTTGATTTGATGGTTAAATTGATCAACAACTTAGTTTAGTATTTTAGTATTTTCTTTTAAGCTAAAAGAACATTTAAATGAAAATTTCTGATGACCTAATTTCTAATTGAATAAACAGGGAAAAATCTAATGAATTATTTATCTTGTGAAAATTATAATGTATTTCTTTCCAATTGATAATTAAAAAGCCTTATTTTTCACTCTTTGGATTGCAATGTTTATAAGAATTTTGAGTATCTAAAGTTCAACATAGTTATTTATATCAATATCCAACCCAAATTTATATCTTTAAAATTATGAAAAACAATATTCAAACTACACCCACAACATTTTCTTTGGCCAGTGCCATCTTCGAGACTTAGCAGTTTTGGTAAGAAAATATGTTTCGTGTTGCAAAACCTTGTGGAGATGGTGTATGCGTATATAGTAGTTTTAATGCTTTTAGAATGTATTTATTATCTAGTTGATTTGTAATTGTAATCATCTTTCTGTAAATAAATTCTTTTTATTTAAGAAGTTCAAAGGTTCTTGGATGGTTTTTCCCAATTCAAAGATTCTTGGATGGTTTCCCTATAATTTTCAGAAGTTTTCTCCAATTCCTGCAGAGTTCATGAAATGCCTAAGACAACCTTCTGAGAAGGTGGTGAAAAACAATTGATAATTTCCATTGATTAGAACAAATAATTTGGGGAGAATATCCATTCTAAAAGGTGGTTAAACACAATTTATAATTTTGATTAGCACATAATTTTTGGGGATAGTTTATTATGGTAAAGGAGTAATTTGATTTGGTGGTTAAATTGATCAACAACTTAGTTTAGTATTTTAGTATCTTTTTTAAGCTTAAAGAAAATTTTAATAAAATATTACGAGGACCTAATTTCCAATAGAATAAATTGGGAAAAATCTAATGAAAAATTGGGCAAAATCTAATGAATTATTTATCTTGCGAAAATTATATTGTATTTTTTCCAATTGATAACTATGCTTTTAAAGTTGCTAAAAATTTATTCTTCACTCTTTGGATTGCAATGTTTATAAATTTTTTGAGTACCTAAAGTTCAACGTAGTTATTTATACCAATCTCCAAGCCAAATTTAAATCTAAAAAATTATGAAAAACAATATTCAAACTACACCCGCAACATTTTATATCTCGCTAGTGCCATCTACGAGACTTAACAATTTTGGTAAGAAAATATGTAGGGTGTTGGCAAAACCTTGTGGAGATGGTGTATGTGTATATAGTAGTTTTGATGCTTGTAGAACATATTTATTATCTGGATGTTTTACAATTGTAATCCTCTTTCTTTAAATAATTTTTTTTTGTATTTAAGAGGTTCACAGGTTCTTGGATGGTTTCCCAATAATTTTCGAAACTTGCTCCAATTCCATAACAGTGCATGAAATTCCTAAGACAACCTTTTGAGAAGGTGGTTAAAAACGATTGATAATTTCCATTGATAAGAACAAATAATTTGGGGAGGTTATCCATTCTGAGGTGGTCAAACACGATTTATAATTTCCATTGATTAGCACAAAAACTTTTTGGAGATAGTTAATTATGGTAAATGAGTAATTTGATTTGGTGGTTAAATTGATCAACAAATCAATTTAGTATTATAGTATTATTTTAAGCTAAAATAAAATTTAAATGAAAATTTATGACGACCTAATTTCCAATAGAATAAATTGGGTAAAACCTAATGAATTATTCATTTTGTGAAAATCATAGTGTATTTTTTCCAATTGATAACTATGTTTTTAAAGTCGCTAAAGCCTTGTTCTTCACTCTTTGGATTGCAATGTTTATAAGAATTTTGAGTACCTAAAGTTAAACATAGTTATTTATACCAATCTCCAAGCCAAATTTAAATCTCAAAAACTATGAAAACAATTTTCAAACTACACCCACAACATTTTCTATCTGACCAGCGTCGTCTTCGAGACTTTTGAATTAGAGGATGAACTAGAATATTATTACCAACAATATTGTCACCAATATGGTTACACAGTATGCAAAATACACCCACAAAAATTTCTATCTGTCCTTGAGACTTTTGAATTGGAAGATGAACTAGCATCTTGTCACCAACATGGTTATGTAGCATAGGAGAAGCTTTAACATATTAGTTTATCTTGTGAGTTTCGTTGGCTCGGGCTTCTAAAAGAGCTTATAATTCCTTGCAAACCATATTCATCCAACATGTCACTATGAGAATAGAGTTTATAGCTTTTAATTCCTCGAGAGTCCAATTTTTAAGACAACTCTCCAACGTATTCCCTTGCCAAATAGCTTTCACCCTTGACATTGTTTTCAATTTTATCCAAAACTCTCTTCTACAAAGAGGCCACAATGAGCATAGAGTTGATAGCTTTTAATTCCTCTAAAGTCCACTTTTTAGGACATCTCTCTGAAGTATTCCCTTAGCAAATAGTTTACACCCTTGACATTCTTTTCGCTTTTAACCAAATCTCTCTTGTAAATGAGTAGCTAACTAGGGGTTGAACTATACTTGTTAAAAATTGCTTACCTGAAATGCAATGATTCTTATAAAAAAATTGGTTTTTGAGTGGTTTATAAGAACATGATCTATACTTGTTAAAAATTGCTTACCTAAAATTCAATTATTCTTATAAAAAACATAGTTTTGAGTGCTTTATAAGAAATTTGGTTGAATTGAACGAGTATCATTGTCTATATTGAATATTTTAAATTCATATATTGATTTTTTTATTACTTTAACTATTATGATGGAATTTAATTTTTACAATAACACAACTCACATATTGCAACATTTTTAATAGTCTATTCAATTTCAAATGATATGTTTCCCATGTAGGTCATTTGTATTTATTACTATTCAAAGTGATTACTCTAAATAACGGTGTAAACCAATCTCTATCTACACTACTACCTAACCACTTGTTCATATACTAGATTGAATGTCTTCCATATGATGACCACCATTTTTGTTTACCTCTTACTATCCATCTTTATTTCCTTTCTTGGTGTTAGAACAAAGGACCATCTTTATTTCTTTTCTTGGTGTTAGAAAAAAGGATGTGATGCAAGGACATCCCGCATAGTCGGGCCCTTTGGCACACTGGACCTTTGAATAGATACCCAACCTCAAATCCTGTGCGAGCACCCAATCTCTGAGCCTATTTGACAAGTCAATCCTTGACCTCCAATGAGACATTGTAAACCCCTCTATTTCAAATTTTATTGTATATATATTCAAAAGGTGAAAAAGACCCAAAATACTATCGACATGTCTTTGCACCTCTTGGTGCAAATGCTAGTTTTAGTATTGTGAGTGAATTTATGGTTAAATATTAGAAAAATAGCATGTATTCACTTATATCTAAAAGTTGGATGTGTTTTGTAATGTTTATAGGCATATTTGAAGATTCCAACATAGTCATATTTCGTCAAGCCTCAAATTCAAATTTCCTCTTCAAACTCTTGAAGATTTGAGGAAGATTTGATATCATTACTCAAACACATTTCATGGAGAAGAATCATGGAAGTTTTGATAAAGTGTTTCCTATCAAAGATATTAGAGAGCCATGAGAGGATTTATAGAGATTATCTCTTGATTTTAGCAAATCAATTGTACTTACTTGGGTGAAAAGTGGATATGAATTTATTAGTTGGTTACCCTCTTCTCAAAGCAACTCATGTATAAATAGGAGCACTTTCTCTATTGAGAAGAGGAGGAATGGAAAAGAAATTTGTAATTTGTAATTAGAATACTTAAAGATATATTTTTGTAGCTATGTTGCTCCAAGCCTATTTCATTGAATATTGATTCTATTCTAATTTTCAACTTCTACTATGTTTGTTGAGCATTGGAGGGCCCCCCTTTGCCAAACCTATTCACTCTTTCCTTTATTTTTTCATAGACTAGATTTCAATGACTTTCATAGAATAGATTTTAGTCATTTTCATAAATTATATTTACATGTTTTCCTAGAATAATTTTATATGTTTCCATAGAAATAGATTTCAAATGTTTTCTAAATTAAATTTACAAGTTTTCATAGATTAAATTTACTCGCTTTTCATAGATAAAGATTTCATGCTTTCATAGACTAAGTTTTTGTGCTTTCATATATCAAATTTACATACTTTCATAGATTAAGTTTTCATGTTTTCATAGACTAATTTTCCATGTTTTCATAGATTAGATTTACTTTCTTTCATACATTAAAGTTACAATGATTTCCTAAATTAATTTGCAAATGTTTTCCTAGTTTAAATTGTCATTGCTTTTTTATTTTAAAAATTCATTTTGTGTCAATTACTTGCTTTCATAGAATATAATTTTCTTTCATCTCAATTTACATTTAGAAGAATTAGAAACATAATCCTTGCATACATTTTGTCTTTCACTTCATAAGTTTACAAACCTATATTGACAATTTAATGTAACAGAATTTAATGCACAATTAAATTGCCTGGCAGATGGCTTAACATAGTAGGCTTCAACCTCAATGGTTGATCACTATCGAGATAAAAAAAAAAAACAAATCAAATTTGGCATGTTGCTATTTTCCTTTAAAACTCATGTCATTCAGATAGGGCCAATGATATACAAATTGAAACCTTGGTGAACAACTTAACACTCTATAACGTAATCATGAACAAGTACCCTATTGGCATTGGTTTGTATTTCACTTTTCATTTTCCTCGCAAATATTGGTTCAATTCCATTTACAATCTTACTAGGTTCTCTTTTATTCCTACGTTTTATGTAGATTTTTTTCATGTTTCTCTAAATTATAGATCCACAGGGCTGCTGCAAATTGTCATTCTATTAAATAAAGAAATGTGGGATTTTGATAAAAGGGATCCTTCTATTTCCAATGGTTAGAGGTAAAATATTAAGGCTAAAATTTAAAAAAAAAAATAGCAAAATGCGTAAATCTAGTGATGGGAATCTTCTATTTTTTGTTATATGGAAATTAAATGCTAGAGTTATGTATAATTTGAGTTGTTATACTCGTATAATTTGAGTTATTAAATCTATATAATTTGAGATACATGGAACATGATAAGAAAGAACACTCAAGTACACCTTTGTTTTAGGGACGAAATATATTATTTCATTTTGAAAATAATTAATACAATGTATAAATTTTGTTATTATGAGAATGTGTATCTTCAGATTTGACTATAATATCCATTTGATGTTGTCATAATGTGATATTTTCTATCTACTGTTTAGTTTTCAGAATTTATTTATTTTTAATAGAAATAAATTTGATTGAAAATGAAATGTAGAGATAATATATTGTTTTCAATTGAAGTATTTTTTTTTTAAGATTTTCAATTTGGAAGGCCTACATGAATATATGTCCTTCTAATTGAAATTAAGACCAACCCTTCAAATTCGATCACTTGTTGGATGGTTTATGTATAACTAACAAAAGTTCCATTGAACAAATTCCATGAATAATGTATTTAAATGCTCTTTCGGATGGCTAAACATTGTTATAGTTGACTTCTAAATATATACATAAGATTTTTTACATTTGAATGTAACATCAATTAAAGGTTAAACACAAACTAAATTCATTTGTTATATGTTTTCGTGAGAAAATACGGGTGAGAGATTAGTGTGGGTCTTTTCTTTCTTGCGAAACGAAAATCATACTTTCATTCATATTTGAAAAGAAGATACATTTTGTATATACACACATGGTGTGTGCATTCATCAAGGAGCTGCCAAGATCCTTTTGTGGCAAAAACTATAAAAAATGAAACTTATTGCCACATGCTTCGATTCTAAAAAAAAAGAAGAAGAGAAAAATAATATAATATAGTGAGGAAAGATCAAGTAATGTAGAGATCACTCATCTTCCTCTTCTTTCCTCTCTTTTTCTAGACTTGCTGCCATTCCCCAAAATTAGGGCCCACCATAACCAGAGCCAAAACACCCACATTTGATTTTGGAGTGTGTTATTTATCTTAACCTGAGCTTTATACATGGGCACATTTTTTACCCCCAAATTAATCCTCCATCTAAGGCATTGTTGGTTGAATTTCTAATTCTTTGATCGCTGTAATATCTATCCCACACTGTTTGGGGGTAATAGTGGCATTTTTATCCTAAAATACCCCTTCTTCTTTGGCTAAATTATCCATACTTTATTCTTCTTCTTCTTCTTGAGATAAACGTGGATTTCTAAATTACCATCCTCTTGGATTATGTGTATTTTTTCCTTTTTGCATTATTTTTTATTTGAGGACGTGTGTTCAACTTAATGTGGGTCTTTCAAATGTATATTTGACCATAAAAAAGAATACATGTTGATCATTTGTTAAAATTAATTTTCCAAGAGAGTAATGATGCCTTGATCACCATTCAATTACTTAAAATTAATGACATATGGTCAATTAAAAAAAATAGAGTGGCCTTCACCAAGTTTCCATATAATTTTTCTACATTTAGTAATGGATTGTTGGCTTAAGAACAAAGAGGAAATGATGATACTTTGTTAACATCAATGAATATTGGTGTTTACCAAATATGTAATATTTGTTGTTCCCATGTGTATTTGTTCTTAGCTATAGGTTGGATCCTCAAAACATGACTTTTGCTCATGAAGCCACAAACTACCTCAAACCATAAAATTCTTAGCTATAGGTCACACGTGTATAGTTGGACTCCATCTTACTTTGGTTGTAGAATTAAAGGCTAGATCAACAACTCAAAGTGTTTGTGCATTCCTTATTTGCATGTTTCATTGCTACTCACGCCATTAACTTAATAAGTATATCCCTCACCGCTATAGGTTGAGAGTTATTTCTTTCTTTGCTTTGGTTCTTATAGGTCAACTTTCAGTCTTTAGAGAAACTTTTGAGTATTGACTTTTTCCATCTACTCCACATGTCTCATCATTCTACATTTTTTAGTGATATTTACTAGAAATCCCATTACCTACCTTTGTTTAAGTCTCATCCCCATTTCTATCCCATGACCAAATCTTGTCAACCATAATGTTGATTATTCAAATCAATTGAATCTATATCATTATTGTTGAGGATATGAACCTATTATTTGGCCTAAAGTTTATTCAACCCTTAGCTATAGGTTGGTGCCTAAAAACATGAAGTCCAGTCCTGAAGCCATTAACTACCTCAAACCATGAAATACTTAGTTATTAGTCACATGAGTACAATATGTCTCCATCATAGTTTGGTTGCAAAATTAATGGTTGGATCAATAAGCCAACGTGTTTGTAGGTTGCGTGTTTGATAGTTTCATTATTGCTTACACCATGGCTTGAATAAGTATGCCCTTCCCCATGTAGGTTATGAGTTCTCTTTGGATTTTTTATTTTTATTTATTTTAATCAAATAAGCCAAACCTAACCTAGCATAGATGAACCCCCTTGATGATTTTTGACTCAAATATACATAAAGGAAATACATATAAGATCTTTGTTGCATCAAAGGATATTTGCTTGAGACATCAACCTCACTTGAGTTAATAGAATGTTATTACATTCATGGAATGTAGTACTTTAAGATAAGAGTATTAAATTCAACTTCACCATTGCTTTTTTTCAATAATCATTTTGAAAAACTCATAATTAATCTTAATATAAAGAAGATCTATTAGAATCAAGTCAATCCATGAGCCCTGAAATCGCGCGCAAAAACATGGGGATGGACCACCCGTCCCGCACCTTAAAGCAGCCTCTCCTTTTTCCGTTTGGAATGGTGGTTCCGATCGGTTCAACTAGGTCCAGCTTACCTTCTTCAATATCCAATGGCTTTAAAATATGACTTTCATTCACCAATGGAAAAGAGACATCGATCAACCTTCGCTGATCGTGTAAGAGTGATCCTTAAGTCGATTTAGGGCTCACCAATCCAATAAAGTTTGCCTCTTTTGGGAAGAGGACTTAAAAGAATGTAAAAATTAATCTAAATGCAAACTTATTCCAAGATAATAAGCAAAATTGTCTACGTGGTGTAGCTTCTGATGGGGTGTAATCAGGCACTCCGTATGCAATATCACCGGTTCGAAACCCGTGGGTGGCATGGGAGGAGAAAAAATGGAAAAATTAGATTAGTCTAAACAAGAAAAAAAAAAAGAAGATGCAAGCAAAATTAACTATCTTAATCCTATCTTAATTAGGCAGATATAGATCTAACCCAACCAAGAGCAGGTATTTATAATATTGAGATTGAAATATGTCTTGTTTATAATGAATATCAAGTTAATGAAATAGTTCAATTAACTGAGATTATGGATAGAAAAACATATCCTATTGAGACCTTTTAACTGAAATAATTAATCAACAACACTCAGGAAATAGTTCACAAAATGGTATTGATCATTTAATCAGTAACTTGAATTATTAAACAATAATATGCGGAAGAAGTTCACAACATATCACTATTTATTCATCCAATATTAAAAGACAGATTTATGAGTAAATAGTTACTCAGAAATCAGAATTCAGCCCATAAGAGCAGAGATAAATAACAACATAAAATATAAGCAAATTACCCATACCGACAAAAGTGCACAAATATGTAAGTAAATTGACACCATTCCTGTTATCATAAAATAAAACCAGCATTTAAAATAATAGTATTCGAAATACCAATTTGTTGAATCCATTTCTCCAGCTCCGGTCTCTAATAGTCCTTTACAATGCCTAAGCTTCTGCTTTCAAAATCAGAGCTACAATAGTGCAAACTCTGTTCATTATACATAACTCAGGATATAAAACAAAAACCTTAATAATCCCCAGATCTGAGATTCCACTCCTCCCACCTACAACTCTAAATCCCTATTACAAAAGTGCTTTTAGAATTCCAGAATTGCAGAGGAGAGCAGCCCCTATTCCATTCTGCAATCTGCTATTTATAATATTTGCAAAGGAATTCTTGAGGTGAAAGTTTGTTGAAGAAAATCTGCCCAATCACTTTTATTTGCTCAAAAATTCCAATCTTTTAATTGCTGGAGCATTCTCATTGATTAAGATCTTTTCTTCATATCTCTTCTATTGTTTTCCTGCAAAAAGAAATCAAAATAAATTAAGATGCAATCAATAAGAACAAAATATCATTTTTGGCATTAAAACAAATCCAATCAAATTTAATTTAAATAAATCATTGAAAATAAAATATAAGCTCTCTATTGATGCCTAGGATAGTTTAATTGGCCAAATATATCATTGATGAGCGAATCTACAATTAGAAGAGGCTTGGACAAATGAAAATGCAGAAAATAAATTAGATAATTGATTTTGCTTTAGAAATTCGGAGCTTGATTTTCTGCATGATTTTTGACCCAATTAATGACCAAATCTATTAGTGGAACCTCCTCAGAAATGTTCTCCTTGATTTTATCTTTCCAATGAGCCGTCCTGGGCCTCATTTGGCCAAGTAAAACTCATTCTATGAGCTTCCAAAGTTGATGAGTCAAATCTGGCATAAATCTGGAAATTCTGTTGCTGGGCTAAAAATCAGAATTTTTAATTAGAAATTTAATCCTAAATTAGATTCTAATTATCTAATAATTAATTATAAATTAATTATTAACTAACTAATATATACAATTAATTCTAATTAATTATCATCTAATTTAGAAATTAATTAAGTTACAAAATTAAATTAATATACAAATGATTTGAAAAAGTTAATTTAAATATGATTAATATTATAATTCAAATTATATTAAAATTATAATAAACATTATAATTATAATATAATTATTATAATATAAAAATATAAAAATTAATTTACAAACCATTGGAATCAATCCATACCCATAATCCATTAAACAAACCATTGAAATCAATCCACACTTTATTAATTCATCCATGTGAGTTTGTGGAGGGGTATGGTGAGTGGAGTGTGAGGTGAGGGTGACGTGAGGGTGAGTGAGGTGGAGGTACGGGAGGCATAAGGGGTAAAACAAAAAACTTTATATTAAAAACTTTTAACACATCGCATATCGCCTTATCGCATATCGCATTTTGTCAAATGTGCATGTTATAAAAATTGCGATGTATTCTGATATTGCGATATTGCGATATGCGATGTAAATTTATTTTTATTTTTATTTTTTATATATATTTTTTAATATTAAGTTTTAATTTTAATTAAATTAATTATATTTTATTATAATAATTAATTTAATTAATCTCAAAATTTAATGTTAGATATTAGTTTTTTATTTTGGTTTTATTTTAATGATGTTTAGTTTAGTTATGAAATTTTCTTAACTACAGCCACTTCGAAAATAAATAAAAAGAATAAAAATAACATTTTTAACCCAGACTTAGATAAATGATGGGACTTTAAAGGAGTACCATTTTCAAACCAGTTGACCAAATAAGGCGAAACAAGCGTCAATGGGAAGCTTATAAAAAATTGATTCTAACAAAGCAATCAAAACAAGAATCCAAAGAAAATAAAAAATTAACAATCGCGTAGGATAATCAAATAAAATAAAAATCCGAAAAGGCGTTTAGTCAAAAATTTATAGAAAGGGTCCCCATTATTTGAAGTGAACAAGTCAAAAATGGGGGGGTTGTGTTTTACCACAACACATTCATGGAATGTAGTACTTTAAGATAAGAGTATTAAATTCAACTTCACCATTGCTTTTTTTCAATAATCATTTTGAAAAACTCATAATTAATCTTAATATAAAGAAGATCTATTAGAATCAAGTCAATCCATGGAATCCATGGTATTTAAGGTTCATGTATACAATCACAATTTTAAAAACTCACAATCAATTTACATTTTCTTAAATGCAATTTAAGGATATTGTTCAAACCAATCCAATATACTATAGGGTTCATGTATATGAAACATGATTTAAATGAATTTTGAGATTGAGATGAATTCCTATGTTACATTGTAAATAAACAAATGGATATTGATACCATTCAATGCATACAAATAATGTTCAATTATGTAAATTGAATTGAAAATGGGCAACCCTAATCTTAAATTCTAATATCAAAATAAGGAAATTTCTATGAAACATGATCCCATTCAAGATGGATTTATTTGATTTTCAATATTTAACCCAAATTCTCATCTATGAATTTTTGTCAATATATTATAAAATTCCATAATACTAGCGTAGATCCATCTTAACTCTGGTTCTATCAAGCGCCGACACAGATCAATTTTTTTGATGTGAAAACATTTCCTCAAGTTTTTTCACTCAAAAAAGAGGTTTAAAGATTGAACTTGAGTAAAGGTTTACATATTGAGAGATTTGATCCTTCTTGGCACTTGATAGATATCGAGTTAATATGGAACTACCTTGGTTTACTAATAGTTTATAAAAAATAGAATTTCACTCTTAAAGGGTTGACTTCTCTACTTATTTCCAAAAAACACATACCCTTCACAAATTAAAAATAATTTGAAATATTTGTATAAATTAAAATATAATTTGTAATGTCCACATGGCCTTGGATAGATGGTGATCAGGTGCTCTATTTAAGCACTCCTTGATGTGAAGTCACTGGTTCAATTCCCCGCCCCGATCGGGGTGATATATTAGACATGATGAAGATGTAGTCCCATAAATATATATATATATATATATATATATATATATATATATATATATATATGAATCCAGCTCACAAAATAGAAGAAAATATAGATCAACGACTTAAAAATCAGCCTCTTTGAGGGGGAAACCTCCTTTACAATACATAAAAGAAAAATTCTTAGAAGATACAAATGACAAAACCTCCTTTCTATATATAGGGGTCCGAGGGGTCACAATATAATCCTAGATGACATAACAATAAAAATGTAAGGGCACAACAATAACAATAGTGGGCTTCTGTGGGGCACAATAATAATAATAATATGGGGACTACATGGGCACAACAATAACAATAATGGGGCTACACTAACAATAAAAATAAGGGGATACACTAGTATTTTAGGGACCTAGCATTCCCCTATCCTTCAAAAAAGTGTTGTCCTCAACGTTTGAGTAGTTCTGGATGCTTCTGTATAAAATTATCATCCTCCCATGTCGAATCTTTAGATGGTAAGTTCTTCCACTTGATGAGATACTCTGAAATTGATCGATTTCATAGTCGTCAAGTTCTTGTTTCTGTGACTGCTTCAGGTTCCAATATGATTTTTCCTTCCTCGTCAAGTTATGAAAATATTGTTTGAACTGGGACCTTGTCACCTATAACCCTCATTAAGCATGAAACATGGAAACCTGGGTGCACTCGGGAAGATGCATGAAGCTCCAATTTGTATGTCATAGAACAAATATTTTGCAACACCTTGTAAGGACCATAATACATTGGTGATAATTTATTATCATTCTTAGCTTGCTCGAGGGACATTTGTTTGTATGGTTGTAGTCGTAAAAATACCCAGTTGCCTACATCAAAACTTCTTCGTTGTGGTGTTGATCTGCTTATTGTTTCATTCGATTCTGCGCCAAAGTGAGGCTATCCTTTAAGAGTATGAGAACTTGTTGTTGATGCTCGATGTTATCTTCCACTACTTGAACCTTATAATTTTCTCTTAAAGATGATGTGATGGAGGGTGGATGGTATCCATAAAGTGCCATAAATGGGATCATTTTTGTTGCAGTATGGAAGGAAGTGTTATACCACCATTCAGTCAGAGGTAACCACTTAACCCATTGTGTCTATTTATCATATACAAAGCAACAACGATATCCTTCCAAACATTTTTTCACTATCTCAGTTTTCCCATCAGATTGAGGATGATATGATGAGCTATGAGGTAATTGAGTACCCAAACAAGAAAATAATTTCGTCCAATTTTTTTTTGTAAAAATGGGATCTTGGTCACTTATAATAATCTTTGGGCTTCCATGTAGCTTTTGAATTGTTTCCATAAATGCAGTAGAAACTGTACTAGCTTTAAATGGATGAGATAATTCACAAAAGTGTGCATACTTGGTAAGTGTATCAACTACCACCATGATGACAACCTTTCCTTCGGATTTGGGTAAAACTGTGATAAAATCCATTGAAACCTCCTGCCAACATTGGCTTAGAATGGATAAAGGTTGTAACATACATGGGGTCTTAACTGTCTCAAATTTTGTTGGCAAACTAAACATTCTGCCACAAACTTTTGAATATCAGATTTAAGGCCATCCCAAAAAAATTCCTTCTTGACCCTATTGTAAGTTAAAAATATTGAGTGCCCTCATAAGGGAAAGGTGTGGAATTCCAAAATAATCTTTTGTTTGAGTTGGGAATTCTTACGAAAGATATAAGCGATCTTTGTACCAAAATGAATCATTTTTCCAACTAAATGTTTCAGATGTACTGGGATCTTGCTGCAAATTTTGAATGAGTGTCCACACTTCTTCATCATTCTTCCATTCATCCCTTGCTTCAGTTATCCACTCGGGTTGGATAATAGAAATGGCACAAATAAATTCTTCCACATACTCATCCTTTCTTGAGAGCATGTGCAACAACATTTTGCTTCCCTTTTTTGTAGATGATTTCAAAGTCATAACCCAACATATTTGTGACCCATTTTTTCTTCTCTTATAAATATAATCTTTTTTCCCAAATTATTTAAGGCTATCGTGATATTTTTTTAGCTTGAAGTGTCTTACCATTAGGTAAGTTCGCCATTGCTTTAGTGCATGTAGTATTGCCAACATTTCCTTCTCATAAATGGGTTTTAGTAAATAATTTCCTTTGATTAGACGACTTACAAAATCAATGGGTCTTCCTTCTTGCATTAAAACCGCACCAATGCCATTTCCTGAGGCATCACATTCCACAATAAAGGATTTTGTGAAGTATGGTGTAGCTAAGACCGATTCTCGGCACATCACCTCCTTAAGATGTTCAAAGGCCTTAGTTTCTTCTGGAGTCCAAGAAAATGCATCTTTATTTAGTAATGATGTTAGAGGTGTCAATATTATTCCATAATTATTAACAAACTTGCGATAATACCATGTTAACCACAAAAATCCTCGAGGATGCTTTATGGTTCTAGGGATTTTCCATTCCTTAATGGATTTAATTTTGTTAGGTTCTACCTTAACACCCTCATGAGATACAATATGACCCAAATGTTCCACCTCTTGTACTCCAAAGAAACATTTGGAGGTTTTTGCATATAATTGTTTCTCCTCCAATAGTTTGAGAACCATGTCAACATGTTGAACATGAACCTTCCAAGACTTGTTGTAGATTAGTATATCATCAAAAAATACTAACACAAATTTCATAAGGAAGGGTTTGAAAATGGAATTCATCAAACCTTGAAATGTGGAAGGTGCATTAGAAAGGCCAAAAGGCAAGACCAAAAATTCATAATGACCCTCCTGAGTTTTGAATTTTTTTTTCGGAATGTCTTCAGTCTTCATTCTAATTTGATGATATCCAGAACAAATATCTAGCTTGGTGAAGTAAATTTATCCATATAATTCATCCAATAATTCATCAATGATGGGGATGAGAAATTTATCATTAATAGTGAACTTGTTGAGCTCCCTATAATCCTGACACATAGGCCATGATCCATCCTTCTTGTGCACCAATACTATATGAGTAGAGAAAGAAATTTGACTAGGTTGAATTATACCAGCCTCTAACATTTCTGCAACCATATGTTCAATCTCACTCTTTTGGGCATAAGGATATCTATAAGGCCTGATGTCTGGACGAACACTTCCTCGAATCAAATGAATAACATGATCATGATCATGAATAGGTGGGAGCCCTTTGGGAGTTTCAAACACCTTGGAATGATTGTCCAAGACTTTTTGGAGATCTAGAGAAATAGATGATTTTGATGTTTGAACCTCTAGTGAGCTGATTATCTTTCCTGAATTCCCTATGATACCCCACAATTCAACTTCCTTTCCTTCCCAAAAAAAAATCAAGAAAAGTTCTTGAAAATTAAAATCTATTGTCCCCAAAGATTGTAACCATTGGACTCCTAGTACAACATCAGCACCACCCATTGGAACAGAGAGCATTGGACTATTCAATACATATTCCCCCATGGTTAGCTTGATATTATAGCACTTCCCAGAGCAATTTATAGTTCCTCCATTTGAAACCATCACTTGACACTCTGGTGTTGGGTATAGGAAGCAGTTAAATTCCTTGGTGACCTTACAATGAATAGAATTGTGGGTACTACCCAAATCAATGAGCACTATTAAATTTTTCTTCTTGATATGTCCTTCTATCTTGAGAGTTTGAGGAGTGGTAATTCTAGCCAATGCATTACAAGATATGGTCAAATTCATTTATTCTTTCTCTACGGTTGTTTCCTAGTGTATATCCTCTTATTTTGAAGTTTCTGATTCATTTTCTTCCTCCTCTTCACAATCTATGTAAAATAATTTCTTCTCAACATACTTATGACCTTTAGTGTATTTTCTATCACAATTGTAACAAAGCCCTTTTGCTCTTTTTTCTTCCAATTGTTGTGGCGTCAACCTTGTAGGTTATGGAAGTCTAGGAGTAGCGACACTTCCATATTTATAGTTGTGAGTGTTAGGCTTCCTTGTTACCATAATGTTGCTTTCAATTTTTCTTGCCAACTTGAATATCTTCTCCAATGAATCAGGTTATCAAAGGATAACACAAACCTCATGTTGGATGTTATCCTTTAAAGTCCCTATGAAGACATCAATCATTTGTTCCTCTGGAATATCAGTTATCCTTCTATTATATTTTTGGAATTCCTCAATGTGCTCCACCATTGAACCCTTTTGTTTTAGATTTATCAATTGGCTAAAGAAGGTGTTGCCCTTTGTATCCTCACAATGTGCTATCATTTCCTCCATAAAAATTAACCAAGTGACAATTTATTTTACGAGAGCAAAGCCATCGATACCATAAAAATGAATTGTGTTCTAAATATAAGTTTGCAATGCATACCTTTTGTGTGTTTTTCATATTATGGAGATCAAAATATTTCTCCATCTATAGTATCCATGTTACCGGATCCTTGCCATCAAAATTCCTCATATCGATATTTGGAATATGGTGGGTCTTAAATCCAACGTTAGAGTCTATGAAATCATGATTAACATTTCTTTTGTTCTCATCATGAGTTTGATCTACTATCGTTTCGCCATTAGGAATCATTTTTTGTAGCAACTTTGTCAAACCTTCCTTCAAACTTTACATGTCTGCTTTTAGACCATTCTTCATGTCTTCCATGTTGCCTTTCAATTTTTATTCTATACCATCGATCTTAGCTTCCAAGTCATTCTTTAAATCATCCATTTTAGCTTCCACACCTTTCTTCAAACCATCCATGTTGTGTTAGTATTTTTGGTGCACGCATGTACGAAATTACACCAACTTAAGGGGTGTGGTTTACCCTCTTAATTTATTGGTCACAGGAAGAAAATATATGGAGTCAAGAAAGTTAATGGAACATTCTAGAACATAAACATACTAGATAGAGAAATAGCATGCATATTCAAACATAAAAATTAAACTAAAACTAAAACAAATAAGACAAAATCTCTAAATAGAGTCAAACAACTGCAATAATTCAAATGGCAGCGCTTATGTCCCCTCTTATTGAGTGCTAATAGAAAATGAGGATGAAACTTTAACCCACTTGCCAAGGGGGCCTTATAACTTGGGGTTCTACATCCCGATGCAAGGATGTCTTTACTTCCAAGCTTGCCTCGGTGCAAATTTTCCCTCTCTCTACTATGGTGGACTGTGGGTGGACTGAAGTTGTTAGATGGCCAACAATTGAGTCCCCTCTATCTCTACTCTGAATCACACACTGTTGGTATTGCTTGGGGAAATTCTAGCCAACATAATGTGTTCTCAAGTTGTTCATCTCTTGGTGGCATTTTATAGGAGAATTAAAATCCTCTTTCCCTCTTTTGGTACATTATAGATGGTGACCCAAGAGAGGGGGATGATTCCATTGTGTGCCACATTTATTCCATTGTGTGCTCCCTTGATGTCCTAAGGAGGCTTAGGTGGTTTTCCTTAGGCGACTTTAAGTTTGAAATCATTGTCCTGGAGTGTGCTTTTTGTGGTCTTGGAAAGTGACTTCCGCCACTCCTAGGATTGTGCACTTTTCAGGTCAAAAGGTGCGTAAAGGCGCTCTTATTGAAGGATTTTGCGCGCAAAATCATTTATGACTTGCTCAAATTTGATTTTTCCTCAGACCTTAGAGATTTTTAAATACTTTCCAGATTCTCTAACGTCTCTCAACCCTGTAAATCCTTCTTCCTGACATTAAATAATGTTGTATTCTCTTGTATGATTTTCCAGTGTTAGCAGTTTCCCCCTAATATGTGAGGTCTAGGAAGGACTGTATAGCCGAAATACATTATAGTTTCTTTTTTGTATACTGTGCGTAGAGAGAGAGAGAGACCTGCATGTAGCTCGGAATTGGAGACACCCTGCACCGGTTCGAAGAACAACCATTTCCTGTGGGAACCATGTAAGCAAATATAATAAAATATATACAAATTTTCTACGAGGCGGGCATGTCCCATGCTCGTAATGTTGTGGCTAGTTAAACAAATCTATTTGACAGATACATGTTTTTTCTGTGTCACTAATATGGTAGTGATCTGTTGGTTGATGACGATGAATGTTGACGCCCTCAGGGGCATTTTTTCTTTGACAATAGGTGGAATGTGGTACCCATATGCGTAAACTTGGTATGGCATATAACTGCATATTTTACACATAGGTGTTGGCTGGGACCTTCCCATGTAAGCATTACTGACAGAGATGCTTATGAAGTCACGGATCTTCGACAAATTTGATCAACGTGCAATGGTTGTAAGGTACGGTACCATCTTGACATGAAATATTGTGTTGTAGTCAAATGTCAGGAGGATCGATGACATCTTTGGGAAACGATGTCTCCCACAATGCCACCCGAGGATGCCCCTTTTATGGAGAGGGGTGATACAACGTACTGCTTCCTTTTTAGAAAATAGGTGTTGAAGTCAACAAAAGGGAAGCCTCAACTGAACGAGGGGTCACTGATATGAAGGACCAAGATCTTGGGTGTGATGGGTTTAACATAGGCATGGTGGCGAGGGGTGACTGAAATCTGATCATGGGGATTCAATGGCCTAAGGTTGAAGTATAATAAGCAGCTTGGCGGCAGTCATAACTATTTCTGATGGGGAAATCCCTGGAGTTGGTAGGACTTCCAGGGTGGGTATAAACTAGTTATGAATGGCATGGTGGCTTTTGCGTGAGGGTGTGATACTCCAAACAAGGGTGTTCAGGGACTGGTGCCATGGGAGAAAAGATGAATGAGTGGGTGGGGGACGTAGTGCATAGTTTGTGGTCTTTGTACACTTACCAAAATAATAAAATAATGGGGTTAGGTTTGTACAAAACACATAGATGGGTGCCCCAAAACATGAAAGTGTTCGTTCACTGATGACGTGAGGAAGGTGTTTTGTTGAGGGTGGGGGCCCCATTGGTTGGTCTCATGTGTGCGATTGATGAAGCGGATGAAAAAGTATCGTAGATAGGATTATGCTGGTGGAGGTATGGTGGGCCAAATGTGAGGCGCGATAGTGCACTTTTGATCTTCTTGTACAACCTGACTGTCCGGGATAGGGGTTTTATTTTGTATGGTAAAAATTGACCTTATGCATGGCGGATGGATGGGCATGAGGTGCTTCCCAGACTAAAGTGGTATGGCCATGGCGTCATTTTTGGTATGATATATGGTCTACTGTGGGTGATGAGCGCCATAGGGGGGAGGCTCTAGCGACTAACAAGGATATTTATAATGTGCAGGGCGAGGTGATGATAAACACAGTCGGATATGTGGAACCTATGGTTGATTTTTGATGGAGAAATGATGTCAGGATATGCAGAGTTTTCTGGAACTCTATCATGCTGGGGTAGAATGATACCTACTATGGAACTTTCAGTGGATGGAGTTGTGGATGGTTTGCGAGATTTCCTACAAAAATAACTACCTCAAGTGAAAGCATCTTCTTTATCAAATATTATTGAAAGTCGTGAGCTTTAAAAAAGAAGATGAGAGAGGGCATACCTACCGATGCTGAAAAATATTTTTTCGGGAGTACGAATATGTGGTATTTCCTATGTTCATTATGGAGTGTTGATCACGGTGCTGCATTCGGTTTCGTGATAAAATACTCTAAGCTCCAGTTTTCCCTTGGGAGTTGTTACTTAGCTCCTATTATTGATTTCGGTTGGGGTTGCCCACAGACTGAGATCACCAGGGGCATTGTTGTTATTGCCCCTTGTTCAAGATCTCCCTTTTGTTTGTTCCTCGGCTTCTTTTTGCAGCATTTGGAGGTTTGTCATAATTCTTCTGGTTGTATGGTTGTTGATGAGCTTGGGAGGGGTTGCACTAGATTGACTGGCGCATTATGATGTGCCAGTGGTCCATTCCATGCAGGGAGTGGGGGATATCAGTTCCCTTGTCCCTAGTTGGTATATTAGTGTTGGGGTGACTTTCATGATAGCCCAGTTGTGATACGTTCTGAGTAGAATCGTGTGAGTATCCAAGGTACTGATTATTTCTACCAAGGTGTCCTTTGGCCAAAGACCCGATCGAACTGTCTGCATTATCGACGCATATGGTACTACTACTGCCTAGGTGATCTTGGGAAAAAGACCCGATCAAATCGTCTACAATATTGACGTGCATGGTACCACTGTTTCCTAGGTGATCTTGGGAAAAAGACCCGATCAAACTGTCTGTAGTATCAACGCACATGGTTCTATCGTTGCCTAGGTGATCTTTTGAAAAAGACCTGATCAAACCGTCTACAGTATTGACCTACCTAGTAACTCCCTGAGTATCATGGGTGTTACTGCTGCCTAGGTGATCTTGGGTCAAAGACCCGTATCAAACTGTCTTCAGTAGTTGACGCACCTGGTAACTCCCCAAATATAGATTACTGCTGCCTCAGTGACCTTGGGTCAAAGACCCGTATCAAACTGTTTTTAGTAGTCGACGCACTTGGTAACTCCCCGTATATAGATTACTGTTGCCTAGGTGACCTTGGGTCAAAGACCTGTATCAAACCTTCTGCAGTAGTCAATGCGCCTGGTAACTCCCTGAATACATATTAATGCTGCCTAGGTGACCTTGGGTCAAAGACCCGATCAAGCCGTCTGCAGTAACTGATGCTCCTGACAACTCAAGAGGATGAGGCAATTAGGTTCCCCAGTCCGTGGTTGGTGTATGATGGCTTGGGGGGAGGAGGGACAAATGGCTGTCTTTCTGGTGACTTCTCTTGCTCCTGTAGGTATAAAATGGTGTGAGGCTCATCTATAATACTAGGTGGAGGGATCCTCTTGATAGGATCGATCGATGGCGTGTAAGGCATCCCTATATTGCGGGATCTTTGGGCAGTGATGGGTATAGTGCCATAATTGCTGCAGATCGTGCATGCATGATAGTACGCAATGCTTTGCCTTTACCTTTGGTGGCAGGTTCCTTTTTACGGGAACGTGGCGTCGCGATGTCTGCCTCAGAGTCGAGGAGTGGTTTTAATTCGTCTAGCTCTGGGAAGATATGGGTAGGGTGTCCTATTATGTCGCATATGGCGCAAACTGGTGATTCTCATTGTATGGTGGGAGTTTGCAGCTTCTTTCCTCTCTTCTCGGTTTTCTTAGCCCTATTCATCGGTTTTGCAATGGGAATTTCCTTTACAGTGATGTTTTCAACCGTTTCTTGAATGGGTGGGGCCTCCTTGGGACTGAGGGGCTTTAACCCTGTGTTAGTGATGTGTGTGGCTCCTGTCCCCATAGGGGGAATCAGATACCAAACTGGTATTTCAAATGATATGTTTGGTAACACCACTGTTGCCAAAACCTGATGGGAGACGAAACTAGCTGAGGGGTAGAGGAAAGGGGTTTGGGAAGCGGCGTAGACTAGAGAGGTTGTCATGGCCGATGACTCGGTGTCATTACTGCTTGTGTTCGTGTCCTGAATAGCTTCGGTGTTTGATGTGGACATCATGCACACCGGATCTCCTGTGACATCGGGTGATGACTTAGGTATAATGAGGGGATCTCCTAGGAATGATCCTAGGACGGACGACGACTTGAACTGGCTAGGGCCATATTCTTGGTACCGTGAAAGCGTGTCCGAGGATGTATCTACATAGGGTAGAATTAAATCGGTGTTTGTTAAGGGTCGTTTCTCGCTATGCGTCAATTGGTCAACAGTAATGATGCGGTCCTCGTGGGGGAACATCATAATGCGGAAGACAGAGGAGGCTATGGCTGACATGGCATACATATAACTCTAACAAAGGAGTATTTATAGTCCAAGTGAGTGTCTAAGAATTCAATGTCTATAAGGACCGTCTTTACAGCTAAGCAGACCGAGACGTTTTGGTAGAGACCGACAGGGGTTGAAGGACAACCATCGTATGCTCTAAGCGTGATTACTGATGGTTTTAGTTTGGGAGACCCTAACTTCTGCCAAACATTTTTTGACATGATGCACGTGTATGCACCCTCGTCAATGACACATCGGTGAATGGTGATATTTTGGACCGACATTGGAATCTGAAAGGCGACAATTGAAGGAAGCCTAGGGGTGGCTTTGTCTAAATCAAAAGCCATTAGGCGCATATTGGCAGGGTCAATAGCACCTAATGCAGAAATCAAGGCTTTCTGTTGTTTTGGGAATGACTGTAATACTTCCAAAGCTGACATAGCAGCGGGAGATTGGGCTAGATCGTCCACGACGCTATAATTATGGGTCGCTTTGGAATAGTTTCCTGCTCGCCTATTTGGTCCCTTGTCCATCTTTGGCAACGATTCAATAGGCTTCTTTGAGATGGCCAAAGGTGCAGTTGGTGCATTGGTACTATCCCCTAACGCGTTGGTGTCTGGTGGGGTATCTTAATTTCGATTCCATGTTAGAAAAAACATCTCTTCACTAGTCAAGTAGATTTCATGGCTGTTTTTTCTGGAGTCGTCAAGATTTTTTGCTAAGTGCTAACTGTCCCTTGATGGGGGGAAGGTTCCTACATCACAACTATCTACTGGGAAGATCCTCCTTGTCCTCTGTTTCTCTGAAACTTCTTCAGCTCAGGGATATCGGGACAGTGGTGAGTGTAATGGCCGTACTCACCACAGATCGAACAAGAGTGGTTTGTTCGAAGACGTGGCCTTTTGATATTTTGTTGGGCATTTCTTGGGTCTAGGTTTTTATTTCGGTTGGAGTTGCCTCCAGCTTGAGATCGTGGAGGGCATCGTTGGTTGTTGCCCCCTTGTCCAGGATTCCCTTTTGGCTTGTTTTTTCCTTTTTTCTTAACCACTTTAGGAGGATAGTTCTCTTAGTTATATGGTTGGCGTGGTTGGTTTTGGGAAGGCTACACAAATTTCACCTGTGCATTATTTTTCATAGGTGGGTCTTGTGCTGGGGACTGAGCATAACGCGGTCCCTGGTTTGCAACTGGCTATTGGGGGAGGAGCTCTTTTTTAAATATGTCTATCTGCATACTGGGTCCCCTGAGCCGGAGGATAGGGTCCTCCATGGTGATACGACGACGCCCTACCGGTCAAGATATTGTAAATGTATCATGACTGCGTATAAATCAGCTCGAGTTGTTGGGCCCTGTTGATGTCATCATCTTTGGATATGGGCCTTTTTTGCGCCACATCCTTCGAAATATCTGCAGCGAGAGTTTTCAGGAATAGGTCTAATAGTACCCGATCATCGAGTTCGGCTTTACATAAACTACGACGCCGCCGCAATTCATGGAGATGGTCCGAGATATGGATAGTGTGGGTTTTCCTAAAGTGTGTCGATAATTCCATTCTAGAATCATGGTGGATGGGTAACTAAAAATATGTTAGGAACACAGTGATGAGGGCGCTAAAGGTTACATGTGTAGCAGAGAATTGCTCCACATACCATTTCACTGCTACTCCTGTCATAGTGCGTTGAAATAGTCTCAGTCGAATAATGTCGTCAATGATACTGTTCGATGAGCACCACAGGTGGAAAGTAATGACATGATTTCCTGGGTCTTCCGCTTTCTTTCCTTCGAACTTTTTAATTTATGAAGGGAGCTTCGTGGGCATGGGAGGCCATATAGGATTGTGTGAAATGGGATCATTCGTAAACTTGGTTAAATCTGGTAGATTCAACGAAGCTAAAAAAGGTGACTGCGAGGTTGTAGCCATTGCAAATTGTGAAAACACACCATTAGGAAGAGGGTTTATCTGAGACGTACCCTGTTGTGTATTCGACTGGCTTTCTGAATGGGAGCACTCCTCTTCCCTCTAGGGGTTGTGGGAAGAGTGGTATGTGGTGTGGCGTTGGGAGACCGACCAGGATTCCCAACTAAGGATTCCCCAATAAAGGACGAACCAATAATGGTGGCAACATTCCATATTTCACTCCTAAATGATGAAAGACCTGGAACCCCTCTCGGTAATGGGGGGAGGCCCAAAAGAAATCTAGATCGACGAGGTCCCGTTGGGTCCATTCTGGTGTCCACTAGGTTTGGATTTGGAAATATTTGAGAGCATAGAGATTATGATCAAAACAAAATTCCGATCACATACATAAAACAAAGCAAAAATAAAATAAATTTTCCCTTTAAATTAATCCTATCTGATCAGTCAATCAAAAAATATGGTTTTTGTTTGTTTGTGTATGATACTCAAATCCTAGAAGACCTAACTGTCCTCACACACTCAAATGTAAATGAGCCTTTATAAGATATATTGTGAGTGCTGGCACAATGTCCCGTAAGAGCTGGCGACACCCCCAGTCAGCCGAAGAAAATCCACCAAGGTAAGGGTATAGGATCTAGTGCTTTCCTGCACCGGCACCTATAGGGAAATGATGCCCTAATTTTGGCCACTAAGTACCACCGTCCCATGTGAGCATTCGAGTCTTGGGCTTCTTGGTAATTCAGCTCATAGTACCGAGTATTAACCGGGTTAGGTAGCCCTAATAAATACCATACGCACTACGCCTAAGCCTAACCCCCTCTGAAACGGGTCTCTGCCGCGCTCGGGTTTTCTTTTTTGTGGGCTGATAGGTGGATTTAAAAGCTCCCTAAACAATCAAATTTTATGTTTCAAGATGAAGAATGATCAAGGAAGCTTATTGGATGCCTACCCCCTTGATCCTAACTTAGACTAAATTATTTTGTGTCCCATGTGGGGAGAATTTAGTGAGTTTTGTTAAGTTAGTTTTAGGCGTCTTTGCTTTGCTTAGTGTGTGGATGTGTATGAGCAAAAAGTGAAAAAGCACATAGTTTGAACATGTGGATAAGTGATGATCCTTTTCAAAATCCCCTATTAAACTATGTTTTATTATTCCTTGCTCAAAAGAAAAACATGTGCGGATATGGGCCGATTTCTATTTTTCCTAGTTAATATATGTGATCAACTAAAGGGAGATGGTGAGTTGTGAATAGAGAGTGTCCATATTCTTTCCTAGGATCAATGAAGGGTGCAAAGGCATCAGAGATTACTTGCTCTTCTATCGAAAATTCAATCCTGGTCCTGAAATCCTGGTGCAAAAAATTGAACTAAACTAATGACTTTTACACTAGAAAAAGGAACTAGCTAAGCATGTGTGGTCTTGGGCCACTTACTTTAGCTAATTATCTAGGTGTGTTGGTAATTAAATTTGAAAAACATGATATATATATATATTTTAATCAGAATGCAAGTTAATTTCCCCCCCTACTTAAACTATGTGTGAACTTTGCAAAAATCAACTTGAAATAAAGCTAGCACCAAGCCTACCAAAATTAGCTAAGAGTGAGTTTTAGTAAGTTGCGGCGTACCTCAACTAGTGTTGGCAGATGTATTATGGATTGCCATGCACTTTAGAAGCAGGAAAAGATAGAAATATGGGAGAAATTTCTCATTTTGTCTTTTGCGCACGAAAGGCTGCAACAAGGGCGATGTCTATGCACAGGTCGCCTCTGAACGCGTGCTCTGGGTGTGCCTATGTGACAGAAAAGCACGCAAATTCCTGCAAAATTAATTTTTTGGAGATGTTCTACTTCAGTCTGTCACTTGGGATGAACTAGGGACTGAAGGAGAAAAAGGGGGCAGTTTCAACCCAACTCCACAGCACAGGCAGAGGTCTCTGCAAAAAGGCACAACCACATAAACTTGGAAATAAACGTTAGTGGAGTCGCCAATCCCGTGTTAGTGTGTTTGGTGCACACATGTATGAAATGACACTAACTTAAGGGGTGTGGTTTACCCTCTTAAGTTATTGGTCACAAGAAGAAAATATATGGATTCACGCAAGTTAATGGAACATGCTAGAACATAAACATACTAGATAGAGAAATAACATGCATATTCAAACATAAAAATTAAACTAAAACTAAAACAAATAAGACAAAAGCTCTAAATATAGTCAAACAACTGCAATAATCCAAACAACGGCGCTTACGTCCCCTCTTATTGAGTGCTGGTAGGAATGAGGATGAAACTTTAACCCACTTGCTAGGGGGCCCTTAGAACTTGGATTTCTAAGTCCCAATGCAAGGATGTGTTTACTTCCAAGCTTGCCTAAGTGCAAAGTCTCACTCTCCCTACTATGGTGGACTAAAGTTGTTGGATGGCGAATAATTGAATTCCCTCTATCTCTGCTCCGGATCACACATTGCTGGTATTACTTGGAGAAATTCTGGCCAACATAACAATGTGCTCTCAAGTTGTTCATCTCTTGGTGGTCTTTTATAGGAGAATTCAAATCCTCCTTCCCTCTCTTGGTACATTGTGGATGGTGACCCAAGAGAGGGGGATGATTCCATTATGTGCCACATTTATTCCACTGTGTGCTCCCTTGATGTCCTAAGGAGGCTTGGGTGGTTGTCCTTAGGCGGCTTCAAGTGTGAAATCACTGTCTTGGAGTGTGCTTTTTGTGGTCCCGGAAAGTGATTTCTGCCACTCCCAGGATTGCGCGCTTTTCAGGTCAAAAGGTGCGCAAAGGCGCTCTTATCGAAGGATTTTGTGCGCAAAAGCATTTATGACTTGCTTAAATTTGAGTTTTCCTCAGACCTTAGAGATTTTTAAATACTTTCCAGATTCTCTAATGTCTCTCAGCCCTGTAAATCATTCTGCTTGACATTAAATAATGTCGTCTTTGCTTGTACGATTTTCCAGTGTTAACACATGTCTTTCTTCAAACCATCCATCTTGGCTTCCATTTCATTTTTTTTTACTCTTTGCAAGAGCGAAATTTGTTGCACTTCTTCCTATTCATGAGCCATAGTAGATATTTATGAGATCTTAATGGGTGTGGAATTATTTTTGGGGGGAATTTTATAACCCAATACTAATATATATGCTTCAATATTCCCTTGGAATCACTTCAAACTTATTTATCAAACAAGACTTATTCAATTAAAAAAAAAGTACATACATTTTTCTTGCTTTTGAGGAGATCGATATTGAAACTGATGTATCTCTGTAATTTCAGATCCCCAATATTTTATTTTTGGTTCTGAAGTAGCCATCTAAGTGTTATTTCTAATGCCACAGGTCAAACCTAATTTGGATTCTTCAAGGTAAATTTATGTCTGATCTCCCACAATGACCTAATTATGGACTAGTTCAGTAGATCGAAATTGTAAGGTGTGCCATGTATCATTGTTTTGACCTTCAGATCTAAAATCGATACACAAGAAACTACAGTCTGTGCACTTTCTTCCATTTCTTACAGAATTCCAATATGATGTCTGAAACAAAATTTATGACGATTTTCCCTCAGTCACCTATTTGAGATGAAATTTTGGAGCCTGCAAAAACCCAAACTTCCACAAAATCATATATCTGAAAATATAACGAACCAAGGTCTAAAATTTTTGCAGGAATTTCATCATGATTTCGGCTCCAAGTGGTAAAAATTTAATCTTCTGAAGCCTCGCAAAAAAAAAAAAAATTATATCGAAAATTCCAAGATGACATGTTTGAAGAAGCGAAACCTTAGAATCCCAAAATCTGATACCAAATGTTATGAAACCAGTGCACAAAATAGAAGAAAAGATATATCAACGACTTAGAAATCAACCTCTTCGAGGGGGAAATCTCCTTTACATTAAATAAATGAACAATTCTTGGATGATACAAAGGACAAAACCTTCTTTCTATATATAGGGGTACAAGGGGTCACAATATAATCTTAGCCGACATAACAATAACAATGTAAGGGTACAACAATAACAATAGTGGACTTCTATGGGGCACAATAATAATAATATGGGGATTACATTGCCACAACAATAACAATAAGGGGGCTACACTAATAATAACAATAAGGGGATACACTAGTATTATAGGGACTTAAGTTTAAGGATTGAACTTGAGGAAAGGTTTACACCTTGAGAGATTTGATCCTTCTTGGTGCTTGATAGATATAGAGTTAAGATGGAACTACCTTGGTTTACTAATAGTTTACAAAAAACAGAAGTTCACTCATAAAGGGTTGACTTCTCTACTTATTTCCAAAAAAACATACCCTTAACAAATTAAAAATAATTTGAAATATTTGTATAAATTAAAATATAATTTGAAATGTCCACAGGGCCTTGAATAGACGGTGATCGGGTGCTTTGTTAAGGCACTCCTTGATGTGAAGTCACCAGTTCAATTCCCCGCCTCGATCGGGGTGATGTATTGGAAATGATGAAGATGTAATCCCACCAAGCTTATATATATATATATATATATATATATATAACAAACCCAACATTCCCTAACAACTACTTTATTTATATTTTAAAAGTAATTAGTACAACTTTAATTTTTTTTTTTTTAAGAATGTGGTAAAAGTTATCATAACTCATTGAGTGAAAATAATAAATAATTTGTTATTACTGCTGATAATGTAAATTAAATAGTCATATTATTCTAAGAAAACTTATAAAAATAGATTTTCACTCTTAAATATTTATCTTATTTACTTGTTTCCAAAGAACATGGACTCTTAACAAATTAGAAATAATTTGAAATCTTTCTATAAAACTAAAATAGATTTTATAATTAATAATAATTATAACAAAACTAATATATCTTTTCATGGTTAAAATGACCTTTGTAACCTTTCATTAACTAACATAAATCTCAAAATAATTGTCGAACTTTTAATTTTCTCACTTAAATGAATATTGAACTTATAAACTAAAAGTGAAAAATAAAATTAAAGAAAAGAAAAGAAGAAGTTAACTTCAATCTCGATGAATCATCCATGTTGACCATAAACAGAGTGAAATATCGACCAAACATAAATAATAATGAGAATACAAAGAATGGAAAAATATTAAAAGTGTTGCACACGACCCTCTATCGCAAATTATTGACCTCCTATTGAGTGTAAACATTGGGGTATTCACTAATATTGAGTTCCAAAAGCTCTGACGAGTAGATATTTCAACAGTAGGAAATGTCTTTTATGTTTATTTCTACCTATTAAATAAAATCTTTGCAATCAAGTAACTTAAATGGTAAATTCGACCAAATTTTCATCAAAATTGTTGAAATTGATGAAATTCACAAAATTAAGATTAAATCAAGTAAACAAATGAAGATTTCAAATGTTAAGAGAAAAAAGGGGGCAAGTAGATCTAGAATTTACATTGGTGTAATTAACTACTAATTCGAGAATAGTGGGAGACTTACCAGACGAATCATGGGAAGCAGACACTATGCTACCCAATGAAGGTTGAGATGCAAAAGCCTAGATGATCAACTCATGTTATCCTACCAATTTCTCTACCTCGTATTATTCAGTAAGCTGTAAGGTAGAGAAGTACAAGTTCAGAGGAAGGATAACTTCTTTTCTATACACGAGGAAGTAAGGTGAGGTCTTCAGAGAGCGATTCGGGGTAACAGGGTGAACCCATAAAGCATTCACCAATGCATTATGCCAGCTCCTTTGCTTAGAGTAAAAAAAATTCTTAATGATGTGAATTAAATTATTGTTTGTAGATTCAGCAAGATTGTTTCCTTGAGGGTAATAGTTAGATGAGTGCTTTAAAACAATACCAATTTCCAATGTAAAATAATAAAGTTTTAATGACAAAACGTCATTTTCATTGTCAAACACAAGTGACGTAGGTAGTGAATGACCTCCCACTTGTTCACTTATTTCAAGGGAACTTCTTCATCCCATCGAGTAAAGTAGTTTGTGGCAATTAAATATATCGATAATTCTTTGAGGAAAGAGGAAAAATATCACTAATAATATCTAACATGCATTATTGAAATGAATCTTCAACGGAAATGGGCAACAATTGGCCGACTGGCTTCTATCACAACCAACACATATTTGACATGAAAGACATTTACAAGCGTAGGCGTGTGCATCCTTAAATAGTGTGGGGCAATAATAAATGGCCCACATTACTTTGTGATCCTTTTCAATGAAAGGTGCGAGGGAAAGGTGCCTTGATGTAGATATAGTCACACATCAACATATTTGGATGTGTCTACAGTTGTAGGGGAAACTTGATTTTTGTTGTACATTTCAATTTCGTGTTTCCAACCAGAAGAATCTTTTTCTGACGAATCAACTGATTCTACTACAAGATGAAAAATATTCTGGCCTTAAATTGTATGAACTAGATTAAACTGTAGATCATATTATTACAAAATTGTCATCCAGTTTTCTCTCCTCTCATCAACCTCTTGTTGTACAATGAGCGATCTAACTGTTGGGTGAGGCACAAAGATGATAACATGAATTTTCAAGAGGTAAGGATTCAAGTGATTCAATTCCTTGTATACTGCATAGGATTTTTTATCTATGGTGGGATAATTCAATTCTGATCTGTGTAGGCCAATTCTCATGAACGATATCTGCCACTCAGTATATTGATTATATTTCTAAGTCAGGATGACTGCAATTGATGTATCATAAGAAAAAATATATAACAGGAAATATTTGTCGAAATCTAGACTATATAATGTTGGGGCACAATAATCGCTTGTTTGATCCAGGCAAAATCATCATTTTCCCTTTCGTCCCATTTGTAAATCACATCCTCCTTGATCAACTCTTGCAAAGGCTTAATAATTTGTGCATAATCAAAGATAAACTTTTGAAGAAAATTTATCTTCCCCAAGAAGGCCCTACATGGATTTGTTATTCACGTGAAAGGGAATCTAAGCAATAGTCTTGACCCACTCTGGGTCCACTTTAATCCCATTGTTTTCTATGATGTGTCCCAAAATATTTTCCTCAGACACATTGAAGATGGTTTTCTTAGGTTTTAATGATATTTTGTAATTTCAACATCGCTCGAATATTTTCTTTAGATGATGAACATGGTAAGATATTGTCTTTGAAAACATTGTAACTTCTTCCAAGTAAACAACCACACTTTGGCCAATTAATCCCCTGAAGGTGTTTTCCATGGCCCATTGAAAGGTAGCACCTGCATTTATGAGTCTAAACAATATTTTCCATGTGAAAAAGTACCCAATTTCATCTTGAATGTTGTTCTTAATCTTCCAGGTTCCACTACTAGAACTTGGTTGTATCCTAAGAATCTGTCGAGCAAAGAGAACTTCGTCGATCTAGAAACTATCCAAAGTATATGCTCCATATATGGCATAACATAATTTTCTTTATCAGAAGCTTGATTCAAGTTACAAAAGTCTACACATACATGTATTTCCCCATACCACTTTCTAATTGGAACCAAGTTAGAAACCCAGGTAGAATGAAGAACCTCAAATATTATCCAAGAATCCAACAACTTCCTTAGTTATTTCTTAATCAGGGGTTCAAGTGTAGGATGAATTTTCATCGACTTTTGTTGAAATGGATTTACCCCTTCCTTTATAGGTATCAGATGTTGGATGATTAGTGTATTATAAGTTTTCAAATTATCATAAGTCCACACGAACACATATCGATATTGTATGAAGAGACGAATAAATTATTTTCATTCTTGGGAAGAACAACATGTACCGAGGTTCACATACTTTGGATCTTCCTTGTTGCCCAAGTTAACTTGTTCATGAAGCAACATGGAACTTTGGGTTTTTTTGTTGATTGGTCCCCTTAAGTGATTTACAGGTCATAGAGCTTCTTTAAATATACCATACCCTTGGGTATGGGGTTTCCTTTATGTGCTTAAGAATTTTCCTGTAAATCCTTGTTGTGCTCATCTTCGTCGATTGCCACATCTTTAAACACCTCAACATTAGCCTTGAAATTCAGTATTTGTTCATCATTATTAAACGCACATAGATTATTCATGATGTCAGGTATAGATGGCTTATAAATAATCTCAATAGAAAAACCATCTCTAAGTGGTGATAACCTAGTAGTTGCATTAGCTAAAGTGTTTGTGGTTGTGTTACGAATCCTGCGAAAAAAATTAATATTAAATGTTTCAAATGAAGATAGGGACGCCATACCTCTTACTCGTAGTTTTTAATATTATATGACATAGTGAATAGTGTTTTTTACTTGATGTATAACAATCTTTGAGTCATTTATTACCTTTAATGATTCCACCTTGAGGTCTATGGATTTTTTTAGTCCCAGTATGAGTGCTTCATATTCTGCAATGTTGTTCGTGCACTCGAACTGTAATCGACATGAAATTAGATACTTGTTCTTCTTAGGGTCAATCAAAATGCAACCAACACCAAAAACCTACTGTGTTTTCGAAGCATCAAAATATAAAGTCCAAATGTTAGTAGGAACTGGCTTAGTTTTTACACTAGTATTATTTACATAGATGTTACAAATATCATTAGCACCAATTGGATTGCAAGGAAGGAGTTATAACTATGTAGCTGGTGGTACATATGATGAATGCACAAGATAAAATCCAAGAAAAACTTCTAAGAAACAAATTTAGAATATTTCTTTGCAAATCTAATCAACTCCTTGTGTGCTTCAAGCGTCATAATGATGTGATTCATAAAATTTTCATTCTCAACTCGAATGTGATTATTCTTGCCCCTATAAGGAAGCCATAAATGAGACTAGTCTGTGGAAAAATATCCTTACAAATTTCTATAGAAACATAGGCTTCTAGAATTTCCATAATCACAATGTCAATGCATTGGTGAACTCTATGGTTAGAAGATAAGTGAATTATAACATTGTTTAGTTAACCAATTTCCCACACCACTTATCTATCTAATTTTATCAATTTGGTACGAGTCTCTTCCCATTTTGAGTTTATTTTATTTGCGACAAATAAAGGCATAACATTTGCAAACACACCAAAATCCACAAGGCAGTTAGGGAAATTATAATTGAAATTAATGTTAAGAGAAAAAGGGGGGAATTAGATCTCAAATTTACATTGGAAGCATTAACTATTGATTCCAGAATAGTGGGAGACTTACTAGACGAGGCTTAGGAAGCAGAAATCGTCTTACTCGATGAATGTTGAGATGTGAAAGCCTAGGTGATCAACTCACATTGGTCTGCCAATGTTGCTAGCTCATAGATGGAAATATCAGCACAAGCTTTCTTCATATTCTTAATGATGTTATACTCAATGTCTTCATCCTTGACAGGGGTGTTTTGAAGTAGTAGGTGGTGTAAGTTTATTTGATACCTTAGGAGTTACAAAATTATTCTTATTATTCCTAGGAGTATTCTTAAAAGGTTAAGTGCTTCGAGATTTTTTGTGAGCTCTAAGCAGGTTTTCTAGGTGAAAAAAAAATTATCAACAGTTTCTTCCTTACATTTTTCTCATGTACTCATCCTTTTCACCTCATATTGTATTTCTTAGTTGTTGTAGAGGAGATTCACCCACCAGGGGCTCACTAGCACCTTGTCGATTGTTATCTAGAATAAGCTAAAAAGTGAAAATAGAATCACCAACACTTGTATTATCCTCCACTGAGGCTAGTTCATTAGCCTCTTAAGTCTACTCTGAAAGCTCTTCTGATGACATGCTTCCTATGACATTAACAACCACAACATTCATGTTATGATTCCATTGTGGGCATGTTTTTTTAGAGTGTGCTTCTTGATTAAATGTACAATAATTATCTATGCCTAGGTTCTCAACATTATATACAACATTAGAGCTTTGTCCAGACTTAGTTGGTTGATTGATGTTCTTCCTAAAAATTGGCTTAAAGGACTTAATACTAGTGGTTCCTCACTTGACTTCCTTTTGAGCCCAGATAATTTGTTATTCAACAACTTCAAGGACTTAGTCAAGCTTCCCATGTCAAAAGGATCCTTCTCTTTCGTTTTAGTGGATGAGGCTTGATATTTTTTCCTAGTGTCCTTGGAGTCTTTTGAGTCTTCCTAATCAGTAATTACCCCAATAGATCTTAAGTCCTAATTAGCAATTGCTTCGATGAAATTAAGAGCTAATTTTTCCTTTGTGGCTCTTTTAAAAAAGACAAAAATATTAGTAGGCAAGGGAACAATGTAGTAATGCTTAGTGATTGAATCATGAGGTTGCACATCATCAAGGAACCTGTTCAAAATACGAGTAAATATTTGATTGAAATCTTTCACGTTCTCATTGTCACCCATATTTATATTTTTGATTTATTTAAGTAACATGCCAAGAGTTTTATCGTTGGAAAATTTATCCAATAATAATTTCTTAAACTCCCTCCAATTACAGATTGAATTTACAAGAAGGCTATCATACCATACTAATTCTCTACCCTAAAAAGTGTACAAATTTTTTTACAGGCAACATCATCATAATGTACCTATAACATTCGCATATGTAAGAAGTCATCAATGTGATCTTAAACCTTCACCTTCTTATCAAGGTCATACTTTGTGAGTAATTTCTCTAAGTGGGTTGGTAAGTGATGAAGGTTAACCAAAAGATAAATAGGCCCCTTGGCCACCCAATCCAATTTTCCTTCAGTCATGTCTTTGTTATATTCCTCGTCCTGACTCTCTGATTATGAAGACTCTTCTTCTTCACTATTCAACTTTTCCTTATTGTTTAATTTTCCTTTGTGCCTTGGTTGTTTATCATCTGAAAAATCTAATTCCTCCCCATCTCCCTTTATATTTTCCCCAATAAGTGGTGGAATATCCCCTTGAAGATGAAATTATTCAGGTGAGTCAGCTAAATACCCAAGGCTAGAATTAACCAAATATTCTGCTGAAGAAACTAGAATACCACGATGGGTTGTCTCTTTCCTTAATTGCTAATGAGGAAGAACAAACATAATAGGGAGTAATCCAAGTGCTCTAGAAAAATAATGAGTGATAAGTTTAATCCTACAAATTTGCTTGGAAGTACCTTCATAAGCACGCTCTAGACTTTGATCAGATCACTCTTCTTTCTCATATAGGTGGGTTGGAATCAGAATTAGATAGTTGCTACCTTGAACTAAAGGTTATTTATGTGGATGTATTGAGTTATCAACCATAAAAAGGTTTCCCTCCTTCTAGCACCAGAATGCTGACGATGCTCGAAACCGCCAACATACAAGTGGTATCCCCAATATGAATTCCCATATAGACCTCACACCATTTTATTGGCTCGATTGCCATAACCTTAGAGATTTTTGTTACCTTCTGTTAACACTGGAAAATCGTACAAGCAAAGACGACATTATTTAATGTCATCTAAGGAAAAATCAAATTTGAACAAGTCATAAATACTTTTCCGCGCAAAATCCTTCGATAAGCGCGCCTTTGTGCGCCTTTTGACCCAAAAAGCCCGCAATCCTGGGAGTGGTGGAAGTCACTTTTCGGGACCACAAAAAGCACACTCCAGGACATTGATTCCACACTTGAAGCTGCCTAAGGACAACCACCCAAGCCTCCTTAGGACATCAAAGGAGCACACAATGGAATCACCCCCCTCTCTTGGGTCACCATCCACAATGTACCAAGAGAGGGAAGGGGGATTTGAATTCTCCTATAAAAGGCCACCAGGAGATGAAAATTTTGAGAGCACATTGTTATGCTGGCCAGAATTTCCCCAAGAAATACTAGCAGTGTGTGATCCATAGTAGAGATAGAGGGGACTCAATTGTTGTCCATCCAACAACTTTAGTCCACCATAGTAGAGAGAGGCATACTTTGTGCCAAGGCAAACTTGGAAGTAAAGACAGCCTTGCATCGGGACTTAGAACCCCAAGTTCTAAGGCCCCCTAGCAAGTGGGTTAAAGTTTTATCCTCATTTCCTACCAGCACTCAATAAGAGAGGACATAAGAGCCGCCGTTTGGATTATTGTATTTGTTTGACTCAATTTAGAGCTATTGTCTTATTTGTTTTAGTTTTATTTTAATTTTTATGTTTGAATATGCATGTTATTTCTCTATCTAGTATGTTTATGTTATAACATGTTCCATTAACTTGCTTGATTCCATATCTTTTTTGCCTGTGACCAATAACTTAAGAGGTTAAACCACACTCCTTAAGTTAGTTTGATTTCGTACATGCATGCACCAAACATACTAACACATGATTGGCTACTCCACTAACTTTTATTTCCAAGTTTATGTGGGTGTGCATTTTTGCAGAGACCTCCGTTTGTGCTGTGGATTTGGGTTGAAATTGCCCCATTTTTCTACTTTAGTCCCTAGTTCATCCCAAGTGACAGATTGAAGAAAGACAACTCCAAAAATTACATTGCAGGAATTTGCGCGCATTTCCTTCAGATAGGCGCGCCCAGGGTGCGCGTTCAGGCCTGACCTGCGCGCAAACATCGCGCCTGTTGCAGCCTTTTGCACGCAAAAGACAGATTGAGAATTTTTTTCCAATATTTCTATCTTCTCCTGCTTATAAAGTGCCTGACAACCCATAATACATCTGCCAACACTGGTTTAGGTACCCCGCAGCTTGCTAAAGCTCACTCTTAGCTGCTTTTGGTAGGCTTGGTGTTAGTTTTATTTCAAGTTGATTTTTGCAAATTTCACACATAGTTTAAGTAGAGGAGAAAATTAACTTGCATTCAGAAAAAAAATAAAAAAAAATAAAAAATAAAAAATAAAAATAAATAAAAATAAATAAATAAATAAATAAAATAAAATAAAATAAAATAAATAAATAAATAAAAATAAAAAATAAAAAAATAAAAATAAATAAAAATAAAAAAATAAAATAAAATTAAAATAAAATAATAAAATAAAATAAATAAATAAATAAATAAGAAATAAGAAATAAATAAATAAATAAATAAAAAATAAAATAAAATAAAATAAATAAATAAATTATTTAAAAATAAATAAATAAATTATGTCATTAGCCAAACTAGATAATTAGCCAAAGTAAGTGGCCCAAGTCCACACATGCTTAGCTAGTTCTTTTTTCTAGTGTAAAAGTCATTAGATTAGTTCAATTTTTGCACTAGGATTTCGGGACTGGGATTGAACTGTCGATAGAAGAGCAAGTAATCTCTGTTGCCTTTTCACCCTTCTGTGATCCTAGGAAAGCATATGAACGCTCTCTATTCACAACTCACCATCTCGTTATAGTTGATAACATAACTTAACTAGGAAAAATAGAAAGTGGCCCATATTCGCACATGTTTTTCTTTTGAGCAAGGAAAAATAGAACATAGTTTAATAGGGGATTTTGAAAAGGATCATTGCATATCCACACGTTCAAACTATGTGCTTGTTCACTTTTTTCTCACACACATCCACACACTAAGCAAAGCAAATACACCTAAAACTAACTTAACAAAACTCACTAAATTCTCCCCACAGGGGCCACAAAAGAATTTATAGTCTAAGTGAGGATCAAGGGGGTAGGCATCCAATAAGACGCCTTGATCATTCTTCATCTTGAAGCATAGAAGTTGACTGTTTAGGGAGCTTTCAAATCCACCTATCAACCCACGGAAAAGAAAACCCAAGCGCGACAGAGACTCGATTCAGAGAGGGTTAGGCTTAGGCGTAGTGCATGCGGTATCAATTGGGGCTACCTGACCCGACTGATATTCGGTGTTGTTAGTTGAACTACTAAGAAGCCCACGACTCGAATGCTCACAGGGATGGTGGTACTTAGTGGCCAAAATAAAGGCATCATTTCCCTATAGGTGACGGTGCAGGCAAGCACTAGATCCTCTACCCTTACCTTGGTGGATTTTCTTTGACTGGCTGAGGGCATCGCCAGCTCTTATAGGACGTTGTGCCAACACTCACAAGATATCTTCTCAAGGCCGAGTTAGATTTGAGTGTGTGAGGACGATTAGGTCTTCTAGGATTTGAGTATCATATGCAAACAAACAAAAACAATATTTTTTGATTGATTGATCACATAGGATTAATTTAAAGGGAAAAATTATTTTATTTTCGCTTTGTTTTATGTATGTGATTGGAATTTTGCTTTGATTATAATCTCTATCCTCTTAAATATTTCCAAAGCCATACCTAGTCAACACCAGAATGGACCCAAGGAGACCTCGTCGATCTAGATGTCTTTTGGACCTTCCCCCCATTACCGAGAGGGGTTCCAGGTCTTTCGCCATTTAGGCGTCAAAGACGAAACACTGCCACCATTATTGGTTCATCCTTTATTGGGGCATCCTTAGCTGGGAACCCTAGTCGGTCTCCCAACGCCACACAACATACCACTCCTCCCACAACCCCTAGAGGGCAGAGGAGTGTTACCCATTCGAGAAGCCAATCAAATACACAACAAGGTACGTCATAGATAAACCCTCTTCCTAACTAGAACTCTATGTTTTCACAAATCGCAATGGATACAACCTCACAGTCACCTTTTGTAGCTTTGTTGAATCTACCAGATTTAACCAAGTTTACGAACAACCCCATTTCACACAACTCCATATGGCCTCCCATGCCCACAAATCTCCCTTCAGACATTTCAAAGTTTGAAGGAAAGCAAGCGGAAGACCCAGGAAATCATGTCATGACTTTCCACCTGTGATGCTCATCGAACAACATCGTTGATGATACTATTCGATTGAGACTGTTTCAATGTACTCTGACAGGAGTAGCGGCGAAATGGTATGTGGAGCAACCCTCTGCTACACATGGAACCTTTAGCACCCTCGCTACTGCGTTCCTAACCTATTTTCAGTTACCCATTCACCATGATTCCTGAATTGAATTACTGACACACTTTAGGCAAACCCCCGCCGTCCATATCTCGGACCATCTCCACGAATGGCGACAACGTCGTACTTTGTGTAAAACCAAAATGGACAATCGAGTACTATTAGACTTGTTCCTGAAAACTCTCATTTCAGAGATTTTGATGGATGTGGCGCAACAAAGGCCCATATCCGAAGAGGACGCCATCAACAAGGACCAACAACTCGAGCTGATTTATACGCAGTTAGGGTATATTTACAATATCCTGCCAAATGCTGCGCACCTGAAAAATTACAAAGAATTACCAGGCACGTCGAACTCTGCATGCGGTTTAATTGGGTCATTTACCCAAAGTTACCTAGGCAGCAACAGTCAAAACCCCAGTTACACGTATGATTCTACCCAGAACGTACCACAACCTGGTTATCAAATTCATCACATGCCTCTGCAAAATTTGACCAGTAGGGCATCGTCGTATCACCATGGAGGACCCTATCCTCTGGCTTAGGGGACCCAGTATGCAAATAGAAATATTGACAGAAGAGCTCCCTCAACGGCCAGTTCCAAACCAGGGACCACATTATGCTCAGTCCCCAGCACAAGACCTGCCTATGCAGAATAATGCACAAGTGAGCTTTGTGCAGCCTTCCCAAAACCAACCTCGCCAACCATATAACCAGGATAACTACCCTCCTAACGTGGTTAATAAAAAAGGGAAAAACAAGCCCAAAGGAAATCCTGGACATGGGGACAACAACTAGCAATGCCCTCCACAATCTTAGGCTGGAGGCAACTCTAACCGAAATAAAAACCAAGAGCCAATAATTTCTCGACAACAGAGCAAAATGCCACCTCTTTGAACAAACCACTCTTGTTCAATCTGTGGTGAGTACGGGCATTACACTAACCACTATCCCGATCTCCCTGAGCTAAATAAGCTACAAAGTAACCGAGGACAAGGGGGATCTTACCAGCAGACAAGAGTGATGCAGGAGCCCTTCCCCCATCAAGGGATAGCTAGCACTCAACAAATAAATCCCGACGACTCCGGAAAAAATAGACACGAAATCTACATGACTGGCGAAGATATGTTTTTTCAAACACGGAATCAAAATTATGAAACCCCACTAAACACTAACATGTCAGGGGCTAGTACCAGTGCGGCAACAACACCTTTGACCATATCAAAGATGCCTATTGAACCTTTTCCAAAGATGGCTAAGGGACCAACTAAGCGAGCAGGAAACTATTCCAAAGCGACCCATAATTATAGCATTGTGGATGATCTAGCCCAATCACCCACTACCATGTCAGCTTTGGAAGTATTGCAATCATGCCCAAAACAACAGAAAGCCTTACTTTCTGCATTAGGCACTATCGACCCTGCCGATAGACGCCTAATGGCTTTCGATTTAGACAAAGCCACCCCTAGGCTTCCTTCGATGGTCGCCTTTCAGATACCAGTATCGGTCTAAAATATCACCATCCACCGATGTGTCATTGACGAGGGTGAATCCATGTGAATCATGTCAAAAAATGTTTGGCAGAAGTTAGGGTCTCCCGAACTAAAACCATCAGTCATCACGCTTAGAGCATACGATGGTCGCCCTTCAACCCCCTTCGGTCTCTACCAACACGTCCCGGTCTGCTTAGCTGGAAAGATGGTCCTTATAGGCATTGAATTCTTGGACGCTCACTTGGACTATAATATACTCCTTGGTCGAAGTTATATGTATGCCATGTCAGCCATAGCCTCCTCTGTATTCCGCACTGTGATGTTCCCCCACAAGGACCGCATCATTACTGTCGACCAATTGACGCATAGCGAAAAATGACCCCTAACAAACACCGATGTAATTATACCCTACATAGACACATCTGCTGATGCGCTTTAACAGTATTAGGAATTTAGCCCCGGCCAGTTCAAGTTGTCGTCCATCCTAGGGTCATTCCTAGGATATCCCCCCATTATACCTCAGTTATCACCTGATGTCACAGGAGCTTCGGTATGCATGATGTCCACATCAAGCACCGAAGCTAGCTAGGACACAGACACAAGCAGTAACGACACTGAGTCCTTGGCCACGACAACCTCTCTAGCCTACGTCGCTTCCCAAACCCCTTTCCTCTACCCCCTAGCGGGTTTCGTATCCCAATAGGTTTTGGCAACAATGGTGTTACCAAACATCTCTTTCGCAATACCAGTTTGGTATCTCATTCCCACTACTGGGATAAGAGCCACACACATCACTGCCATAGGGTTAAAGCCCCTCAGTTCCGTGGAGGCCCCACCTGTTTAGGAAACGGTCAAAAACATCCCTACAAAGGAAATTCCCATTGCAAAACCGATGATTATGGATAAGAAAACTGAGAGAAGAGGAAAGAAGCTGGAAACTCCCACCACACAATAGGAATCACCAGTTTGTGCCATATGCGACTTAATAGGCCACCCTACCCATATCTTCCCAGAGGTGGATGAATTAAAACTACTCCTCGGCTCTGAGGCAGACATTGCGATGCCACTTTTCCGAAAAAAGGGACCTGCCACCAAAGGTAAAGGCAAAGCATTGCGTACCAATCATGCATGCGCTATTTGTAGAAATTATGGGCACTATACCCATCATTTCCCAGAGATTCTGTAATTTAGGGACGCCTTACACGCCATTGAGCGATCCTATCAAGAAGATCCCCCCACCCAGTCTTCTGGAGATGAACCTCGTACCATCCTGTACCCACAGGAGGAATGAAAGTCACCAGAAAGACGTCTGTTTGTATTCCCCCCTCCTATTATATGTTGCACATTGTGCGATGAACGTGGTCACTTCCTCGAATAATGTGAAACCCTAGAAATCATCCACAAATGGTATCCTATAGAACGGGTTTACTACGTTGGATTGCAGGCAACACAATTCACATGTCCTTTATGCACCGACAACCACCTTCTGGAAAATTATTGCTATATCCCCTGATTCTGGTTATCCCTCGCTAGTTTGCGCTCAGCTATAGTCCGCCTCTCACAAGAAGATGGCACGGATTCAAAATCCATGAACAACGCGACAACCCAAGAAGATGTGATGAGCAGATCTATCCTATTCTTCTCGGCTAAAAAGAAACCAGCAGGGAACCCCTAGTTACCCCCAACCGCTCTCTACAGAGAAGACCAACATGTGCATTATGTAAAACGCCCAATCACATGGTCGCCATTTGCCCTGATTTAGCAGCATTATGACGTTGGTACCCTTCCAGACCACAAACTGAGCACAACGGGACCCCCAAATCTAGGCTATTTTTCCCAGTATGTTAGGGAAATAATTGTGGAAAGCGCTTTACATATATCCCACGAGTTCGTCCCCTCATTGACATGATTCATACAATAGAGAAGAAACAGAACGATTAGCTCAAATGATATAGATATTACATCACCCCTAGGCCAGTGACCCCACACCCACACGGGCGTGATGGGAAAACTAGGACGACGTACCAACCAAGCATGACACATGCCAAACCTAGGATAACATGCGGACTATGCGACCTGAATGACCACCGAGTCAATCAGTGCAAAAAACTGAAGCCCCTTGCAAGAAATTTTCACATAGTCTCTTCTTTGCCTCAAATAATTCTCTCTAACCAAGAGAAGATTACGCATACCTATTGTCGGATTTGTTCACAATTCCATCACAAAATTAAATGTGAGAATCTCCCTAAGCTAAGAGTGGCAAGAGGAGCGTTAAGTCTACACTCCCCCAACGAGTTAGACACACCCAAGCCAACAACACGGAAATGGAAGCAGAAGACCTCATCTTCTACCATAGATCCTTTCCGGGTGTCCACATATGGGATGACGAGTAGTGTTGATTCCCATGCAATCTACTTAGTTGGGATAGTGATACCATGCAGCATTTGCACTGGCTAAAACCACGAACCAAAGGTATGCTCGCTAATGGAAACATTCAGGCACCTCTGCACCAGACCCAATTTCCACCAGCAGGAAATTGACCATCCTAGCAAGGAACCCAACCTTGTGCTTACGCAAACTCCCATCATGGATATTCTTCCCCCACAAAACTCCGACGACACGATACACCATATACGATTCATATCATCATGTATCTGAACTATGAATCAAGTTGTCTACTCATTTTCCATAGTTTTCGGGTCTGCTGCAACTACGGAAGTAGTTGTGCCTACGATAGTGCAAACCCAATCTGTCTGAACTTTGTCGATCGCGTTAGGTTCCACCACATCGACGATGGAATCCTTCTCATGTCTCTCAAATAGCTCCATGCGGATTGGAACTATTCAACATAACATTATGCAGGATCAATCCCCCTTAGGATCCCTATTTCATTCAGATGAAGACATCCTAGAGGTAATGACAGAGCCAGATTATCCATGGGATGCAATGCATCACCGTTCACTTTTTCTCCCCAAGCATACATTCAGTCTTGACAAGACAAAAGAATAAGAGATCTACGCAATCGAATCAAAAGATTTCCTCCCATCAGGAAAATTCGATTGGTTCAAAAATCCCATCCCAACGCCCGATGCGTTCGAGGAAGGAAATATGTCAAACATCTCACCTACCGTCAAGATGAACATATCCCAAAATCCTACAAAGGCCAAAGAAATCTCACTTGGGGCAGCATGCTCTCAATAATAAATAGCCTCTTATACCCAATTGCTACAGGAGTATAGAGATATCTTCGCGTGGGACTACTTAGAAATGCCTGGACTTAGTCCCACCATCGTAGAGCACCATATTGACACTTGGCCTGACATACCTCCAGTGCGCCAGAAACAACGTCAACTGCACCCATCAAAGGTAGAAAAAATAAAATGAGAAATCGATAAGCTTCACAAAGCTGGGTTTATCTACCCCATCGCTTACACATCTTGGGTTTATAACCCTGTTCCCGTTATGAAAAAACAGGGCACGATACGTGTTTGCACCGATTTTTGGGATTTGAACAAAGCTTGTCCCAAGGATAATTATCCCACCCCATTCATCGACCAGTTCATCGATTCTTGTGCAGGACACGAGGCTATATCCTTTATGGATGGATTCTCTAAGTATAACCAAATTCAAATCTGCCACACAGACCAGTACAAAACTGCGTTCACCACCCCCTGGGGCACATTCGCATACAAGGTAATGCCATTTGGCCTAAAAAAATTTGGAGCCACTTCCAAAGGGCCATGAATTATATATTTCATGACTTGGCACACCTTAACCTCACCTACTTGGATGACCTAACATCCGCTCTAAGAAGCGCTCAGACCATCTTGGGGATCTGCGATTGGTATTCCAACGATGTTGGCAATACAACCTACGCTTGAACCCCCTCAAGTGTGTCTTCTGGGTCAGCGCAAGAAGACTCTTAGGTTTTATCGTGCCCTGGCAAGGGATTTGTGTGGACCCCCTTAAGGTCCAAGCCATCAAAGAGGTACCTCCACCTCGAACCCTCAGGAAACTGCAAAGCCTCAGGGGAAGGCCAATTTTCTGAGACACTTCATCCCAAATTATGCCACCTGTGCTCAAGGGTTTCTGCGCCTCCTTCGCCAGGACATCCCATTCAAATGGGATGATTACGCACAACAAGCGTTTGATGCGCTGAAAGAAACATTAGCTTCAACACCACTCATTAGTCCCCTAGACTATGAAATTTTTTTTATCCTGTATCTATCAGCTTTCGAGTCCACATTGGCCGGAGTTTTGATCCAGGAAAGCCCAAATGGGAAGGATCACGTAATCTATTACGTTAGCAAAACCTTATCGGGCTCAACATTGAATATGAGCCTGAAGAAAAGACTGCCCTAGCATTAATACATTCGGTCCAAAATCTTCACCACTACATCATCTTAAAAACCACTGCAGTCATCGCATATATTAATCCCATCAAATACCTGCTCACACACCGCCTAATGAGCCATAAGTACACCTGCTGGATAGTCATTCTCCAAGAATACAACTTACATTTTTGCTCCCCTAAAAGCAAAAATGCGCTTACCTTAGGAGAGCTCGTTATGAACCTCCCAAGAGATACCAAGGGATCACCAGTGAATGATTCGCTACCAGATGAGCATCTCTTCTTCGTAGCAACTGATGACCCTTAGTACGGAGACATTATCCTCTTTCTACGAACTCAAAAGTTCAGACCTCATCTCACATGATACGACCGTCGGTGCATACGCCAGCACGCCCCCTGATATCTCCTCATGGGATATGTCTTGTATCGACGAGGCATCGACACCATTTTACGTCAATGCCTGACTCACAAACAAGAAAAAAAATCCCTTAATGACTGCCACGGAGGCACTTATGGTAGCTACCTATCTGGAATGGCCACCACCCAAAAATTCCTACGGGCAGGATATTTTTGGCCCTCTCTATTTTGCGATTGCATTACAGCAGTCAAGAGATGCGAGCGATGCCAACGTTTCGCCCATAAAGCAAGAGCACCCCTCGCTCCTCTACATCCTGTCATTGTCGCGGGTCCCTTTTGTAAATGGGGAATTGACTTCATGACTTTCAACCCCGCATCATTGGGAAACCATAAATATATCATAGTGGTTGTCGATTATTTCACCAAGTGGGCAGAGGCCATGCCCACATATGAAAACACCGCAGAAACCGCCGCTCGATTTCTGTTTAACCATGTGATCGCTCGGTTCGGCATTCCCGAAGAGTTAATCTCCGACCATGGGAAACACTTCGAGAATGAAGTTTTCGAGGAGCTATCTCACCACCTCAGATTCACCCACGAATTCGCTTCACCATACTACCGCCAATACAATGGATAAGTAGAAGCGATTAACAAAGTACTCAAAATTATGTTACAATGCATGGTGAATAACCATAAAACCAACTGGCACCATATGCTCTTTTCCACCTTGTGGCCATACCGCATGGGTATACGGGGTCGAATCTGTGATTCCCATAGAACGCGAGATCTCAAATTTGCATGCCACCATCGAACTCCTCGATGGTACCCAACCTCTAGAATAGTGCCTAGTACAACTAGAGCTCGTCGACGAAAGCCGACAACAGTCTCTACAACACAACGAGGCCCATATAAAATGAGTAAAACCATCATTCGACTGCCACATCAACCCTTGCTCATTCACCGAGGGAGAACTAGTCCTCCGCTATGATGTCGCAAAAGAATCCCTAGGGCCATGAAAGTTAGAAACCTTGTGGAAAGGACCCTACACCGTAAAACATTGCCTCTGCCAGGGGGCATACATCTTGACAGAGCCGGACGGGACATGCCTCATCAACCCCGTCAATGGCCTTTACCTCAAGAAGTTCTACCCTTAAGGGCCAAACATGCCCTACCCTAGAGTTAACATACACAAACCCAATCACTTTAAATTTTTGACCAAAACACTTATTACAAAACGTGCTCGAGTGCCAAAATGGATTACCAACCCGAACCTTACTTCGGATTTGCTGATGGAGCATCAAGATGGTCTCAAATTTTAGCAGAAGTTGCCTGGGTCATCTATCACCCTAACCGATCACCAATCTACACCAACGGTGTGTGTATCGGTTCAACAACAAACAATTAGGCAGAATATGACGTCGTCATCGGACTTATGTGCGATGCCCTCCATCAGAGTGTATGCCATATACATGTCTACCTCGATTCCCAGTTAGCAATGTCACAGTTAAACCAAACATTTGAGATAAGAGATTCACATATATTTAGAAAATATTTGTGTGCAAAAAGATTAAGCAGACAATTTGACTATATCACGTTTACACATGTACCAAGGATTCAAAACCAAATAGTTGATCACATAGCTAACAATATTCTAAACTGGAATGCATGTCGAATAAACCATCACACATAAAAACAACAACATAAAAAACATAGATATCCATCAACATAACATCATCCATAAACAAAAATAAGGGGCACAACATGTAGAGCCGCAAAAAATATCTCTCATATATATATCATAGTGTATATGTCTGAGTATAAAAAATAGTGTCATTGACCCATCGGCTAGCCCAAAGATACACAAAAAGTTGTCAAAAATAGGGGAATCATCATCATAATGGGTGTTTTCCCCGTGTACAAATAAACTCTAGGGCGGTGCTCCCTCAAGTGGGGCACCTGGATAAATTTGCCTCGGCCTTTTCCGCGCCTGTCCCTCAGACAGGCATGCTAAAGGCGCGCCTATATTTCTCACAAGCGCGCATAAGGCTCACAAAAAAAGGGGAACAGAGCGCATAAGGCATGCAAAACCCCGAAAAACGCGCACAGACGATGCTCACTTACCCTGATCGTCCGCGCAATCTAGGGTAAAAGTTACTCAGAATCCGTACAAACCAGTTTTGTACGGACCTCAACACCCTCAGACTGAAAAAATTAAAGTGCAGGATGTCATGCAGGTTACCTGGGCATGATATCGCTAATCCCTTGTGCTCAGGCTGACCATAACTGCAAGAACTGCTCCGCAGAAGCCTATGACCTCTCAAAAATTCAACTAGTACAAATGAATTGAATTAGGGCCATATTCACCTATATATCCCCCTTTTCAAAAACTTTGGAGGACCATAACGAGATATCAGAAGGTTCATTCTCTGAACCTAAAGGAGCACTATGATCAGCACTCCATAATGAACAGAGGCGATACCACACTTTCACTTCCGAAAAAATAATTTTTCAGCGCCGACAGGTATGCCCTCTCTCATCTTGTTTTTCAAAGCTCATGACTTTCAATAGTATTTGATAAATAAGATGCTTTCACTTGAGGTAGTTTCTTTTGCAGGAAAGCTCGCAAACCATCCACAAGTCCATCCACTGAAAGTTCCAGATCAGGTATCATTCTACCCCCAGCATGATAGAGTCCCAAAAAACTCTGCATGTCCTGACATCATTTCTCCATCAGAAATCAACTGTAGGTTCCACATTTATGACCGTGTTTATCATCACCTCGCCCTGCACATGATAAACATCCTCATTGGTTGGTAGAGCCTTCCCTCCATGGCGCTCGTCACCCACAGTAGACCATATATCACAGCAAAAGTGACGCCATGGCCATGCCCATCCATCCACCATGTATAAGGTCAAGTTTTACCATACAAAATAAAAGCCCTTTCCGGATGGTCAGGTTGTACAAGCAGATCAAAAGTGCACTACCGCGCCTCGCATTTGGCTCACCATACCTCTATCAGCGTAATCCCATCTGTGATACTTTTTCATTCGCTTCATCAACCTCACACATGAGACCAACTAATGGGGCCCCCACCCTCAGCAAAACACCCTCCTCACGTCATCAGTGAGTGAACACTTTCATGTTTTGGGGCACCCGTCTCTATGTTTTGTACTGAGTAATTGAGCAGTTAGCCTACTTGTGAATATCCATAGGGTCAACTAACGCAAAAGAGTGTGTTGGAACTGCCACTGCAATTCAACCTATTTAAATTCTCCGCAAAGATAACCCAATAGTATCCTCATAATACAACCCAAGGACACATTGATTTTTTGAGATTGACCTAGCAGTACGTGGGTCTTCTGTAATATGCAATAATTCAGCACTTGAGATCATTGTTGGTTTTCCTCTTTGGGACTATTGATGCTTGCAAAATCATGCGGCCATCTCCTTTTATAACTTGGCTCTTTGAAACCCTTGCTAGACACAAATAATTTGGATCTCTTAGATCTGGGTAAATCGGACTTATAAACCACAATCAATACAAGAATTTAGCCTCTTATTTCATTATCATTACACAGATAAGTTAACCCTTAAATTCCATTGTTGTTGCACCTATAATTCAACCTCTTTAATTGTGTGACACAGTGCTTGGTGAAGGAATAGAAGTTGACTAGTCTTCGAAGGCAAATGTGACTTAAATTAATGACATAATTTTTTATCCCTGATGGAGAATAATTTCGACCCTTGTGACTCTGCTAAAATACAATATATTCAACCTTGAAATCATTGTTGCTTGCTCAAATTAATTTTGCGCTCCCCTCTATATATATTTAGCCTCTTGTTTCTGGAAAATCTCTTAGAAATTTGGCACATCGAACCCTTGATCTGGAGATAACCACGACTTCAATTTGTTTCACATGTAGTTTCAGATTTGGCCACTAATCATGGATGGAAAGGGACTATTTGCTCTCACTATAAGTGTCCTTCTTTGGCTTGGAATAAAAAATTTTCCTCCTATTCTTTTGTAGTTCGTTCCTGCTCATAAATGGTTCACGGTGCTGGCAATCAAACAATGGAAATTACAAGGGATCACTTCAGAAATATTGTATTCGATATTTTGGGAGGATGACTGCATTCGACACTTGGTACATGCGAAATAGACTTACAACACAAGATTATTACACGACCATCTCCTGCAAAAAATCATGTCCAGACCTTTAGAAATAACCCAAATTATTTAACCCACTAGGGTGGAAAGAATGTCCACCGTAGATGGATGAGATCTAACTAGGGTGGCAAATGATCCACTGAAGCGAATGTGAGGGTTTCACCAAAAATCCTAAGTGAACTCACTTGAGCTCTTCATCAATAACAAATGATATGATGCAATCAAATGATCAATCATTGAGATCCTTTCTCCTTTTATAATCGCTCATTGAGATTTATCCAAGGTTCTAGATTTTCCTTTAATATTATTTTATTGAAAGAAGTAAATTTTCCCTCCCAAATGTTTTTTTTTTTTAAATAATAATAAAATTGGATAAATTCCCATGGATATTTTAGATTAACGTTTCCTTCTCCATAGCCTATTAGGAGATGACTAGGCAAGTGGAATTCATGTCTCCAACTCATGCAACTCATGAGATAGGGAACATTACATAAAAATATGTGTATTGTCAGTTAGTTTAAAACCCATAAGCAAGCAAAGAGTTAAGTTTTTTGAGCGGGTGAAATCTGGGGTGCCGAAAGTGGAGGTTTGATTCCCTCTTAAAGGAAAGAAGTTAAAAAAAAATAATCATCCTTCCCTAATCACTCTAAAATTTACAAGATTCCCTGGGGAACATTTCACATGAGTTTACAGATGCTTCATCTTGCATGCATCTTCCAACAAAGGTTAAGTGATACTAGTAAGTAGTCCTGGTAGATGGAACATGGCAATATTAATCAATGGTTTGTAAATAGATTTCCTCAAGATCTATAGAGGATTGCGGAAAGGGTGTGCAATTTTTCCCCTAATTTTTACTTTGGTCATTGATGCACTCAAAAGAGAAGTGGAGACACATCTAATGTTTGTTGATGATATCATATATTTTGGAGAAGCCAAAATATCATAATGGTAGGCCTTCTACCAAGTCATTACAAAATTTGGTAGAGCTTCAGGCTTCGTCATTGACAAAGGAAAATAAAAAATTATCTCAGACGATGAGAATTCAGAGGTATTACAACAAATTGCATCTCTTTTTGGCATAAAAATTAGATCATTGTCCGACAGACTCAAGTAGTTGGGCTTCCACTTGAAGCCAAGAAATTATAAAAAATAAACTAGAACTAGCTTATTAATAAATTTGAAAAAAAACTTGCCCTATTAGATTATAAGTGGTTCACTCTGGGGGAAGAGTGACAATGGTCAAGGTCATTCTACATGGGATAATAGTGTACTAGATGCACCAATTTGATCTACCTTTGGCGATCATCGACATGGTCAATACAGTCATAGCAAAATTCCTTTGGGCGGGTGTTGTTAATATAACGAAATACCATCTAATTAGATTCAATTATATTTCAAGGCTGATTGAGGTGGGTGGTCGGGTTATAAGGGATACTAGATGCTTCATTTCCACCCTACTCTCTAAGAACCTATGGAGGGCTTCCAATGAACTCAACATTTGGTAAGATATTATTCGAGGTAAGTACCTTCAACACTCAAACTTGGAGGATTGGGTAGCAATTGGGGCTCCTACAAAAAAAATGCATCTTACATATAGCATAGCTTAATGCTTGTTAATACATGGTTCTGTGGTAATTTTTGTTGGGAGGTGGAAAATGGAGAATAGGTTTTAATTGAATTGGATGCCATAAAATGTCTAACAAGGGCTCATAACCTCTCGGCTCCTGCCATACAATTTCTGAATCAACACAATCTTTTCTCCTTGGCCATCCTTGGTGTTTATCAACTCCCTTCATACCTATGAATTGATCGCACCCTTGAGAGATTGATCTTTTGGAGGAGAATGGGATCGAATGGGATCATTACTGAAATAACTTGTGCAATGTAGGGATCTCTCAGTCTCACAGGGATGATAAGCTAGTGTGGGGAGGTAGAGCATAAACACGCAACATTTCTGCTAAAGAGCCTTATTCCTTTATTTCCATGAACAAACAGCCTGAACTCCATGCGTAATGGTTGGCTCTAATGTGGAAGTGGGAAGTTCCACTAAAGCTAAAATGTTTCACTTGGTTCTTTTTAATATGGTTATTATTTAGGAAAATATGATTGAAAGGGGTTTCCAAAATACCACAACAGTCTGTGAGCAAGACAGGATAAATATAGATAAAAAATCTCCACCAAAATAGAACTAAAGGATAATGATCAGATACAGATCAAAAAAGGAAAAAAAAAAAACAAAGCATAGAAATGGTTTTGTTCATTTTGCTATGTTTTTCTTTTTTCTTTTTTGATCTATATCCGATGATTATCCTTTAGTTCTATTTTAGTGGAGATTTTTTATCTATATTTCTCTTGTCTTGCTCACAGACTGTTGTGGTATTTTCTCAAGGTGAATCAACGTTTCGAGGGATGTTATAACTCTGGACTTTGTTGACTTTTCTTTTTCTTTTTTTTCTCCTTTATTGTTCTTTCTGGTCATCATCGGGACTCTTGTATGACACTCTAGAATAAACGGACATCCTCTTCATGACCGAGACCCATGCAAGCCCTGTTCGACCTCTCCCACATATTGCAGGTTACCATTGGTTCTAAATTTGCAAGTAGAAGATGAGGAGCTCGAGAGGGGTCAGAGGATCAGGTGGAGTTGCTTGTTTAGCTAGTGACTCACTATCTTTGGTAGTCGAAGATGATTTTTCCAGGTTTATGTGGATTCGAATTAGCGTTGGAGTCTCTCCTCCGAGGGACATCTACATTTCATTTTGTTACTTTCCCCCAGCGTCTTCACCATTTTCTGTCCATAATGGCTCAAATGGGAACCCCTTTATAAACTTGTACTCCAGCATCACCCAGTACTCTATTGTTGGGGAAGCCATCCTCCTAGGGGATTTCAATGCTCGTACTAGAGATCTCCATATCCCTCTCCACGATCGATCAAAGGATGTGTTTTGTACCCATGGGATAGATCCAGATTCAGTAGGACTTCACCGGATGTCAGAGGATGCTTCGGGGCCCACTATAGTTTATGGTAAGCAACTATTGCATTTGGGGGAATCACATTAGTTGTTGATTTTAACTGGTCTCCCCTATTTCCCATACTCTCACTTCTTCACATGTCGGCCATATGGCAGGGGTGCAAGTGTAGTTGATTATGTCCTTGCTAGCCAAAACTTGCTCACTTTTATTCGCCATCTCGCAGTCTCCCCCATCCCTCCTGTTGATCATGCACTTTTTTTCCTTCTCTCTCTGATTTGACTCTCCCCTTCTACCCCATCCTTCTCCTCGGGGCCCACCCTGAACCACCTTTCAATTTGATGAAGGCAACCTTGACATCTCCTCCTCTACCCTACGCAATATGCTCCCATCGAAGACCCAATTCTCCTTGCTTGATTCTTCTTCCACTAAATACACACGTCTTTCATCTTCCATTTGGGAAGGAACACTCAAATCCTTCCCCCACTCCACTCGTTCCACTTCCATCTCCCCAAAAGTTGGATCTTGCCCCATGAACAAATGGTACAATGACAATTGCAAGACTCTACATCGAGAACTTCGATACTCTCTCACCCACTCTCAACCCCTCTACCCCGACCTCAAATATTCTTTTCATCGTCTCCTTTGTCACAAGAAACAACTCTTTGTCTCTCATAGAAGACGAGAACTTTCTTCTCTCCTTCCCCACTCCCATAAACAATTTTGGAATACCATCCTTCCCTGATGCTCCCATCTTCCATCTGACCTCGACCCTACATCCATGTTCTCTCACACTTCCAACCTTTATGATATTCCAGGGCAAGCCCAAATCCATGTTACTTGCCCACCCTCTTCCAGTTACCTATTCTCAGACAGAGATATTACAGAGGCCATTTGGGTGATGAACAGCAGCAAAGCAGCTGATGAGGAAGGCTACCAAAGAGAGTTCTTTAAGCACAATTTCAGTGCTTTGGTTACCTACTTGGTTGATATCTTCAACCATGTAGTCCGTGAAGGTTTTCCACCAACATGGCCACACCACATCATCCATCCAATCCAGAAATCAGGCTCCAACTAAAATCCCAATAACTATAGAACAATCATGGTGGGCCACACATTCTCGAACTTGTATGCTACTGTTCTACATAGGAAGCTCTCTAGTGACCTTAAGCAGAGACAACTCAGAGCTAAGTGATAGGAAGGTTTTCGACCAGCTCATCAGACCATTAACCACATCGTCACTCTTTGCATTGTTATTGAGGATGCACAACACCGCTCTTCGAAAGTCTATTGTTGTTTCATATATTTTTAGAAATATTTTGACTATGTTCCGAGGGAGGCCAACTATTACACGCCTATATGAGTCCCTCCTTGGTCGTCTTCGCATGGCTCATGAGATATCTGATTTTATCTAAAGCACTATTGGGGTTATATAAGGTTTTCCACTATCCCCTACCCTATTTGGGATCTATATTGATGAGTTGGATGCATTTCTACACGAGCATATCCCAGACACTGATCGTTTCCTTCTTCACCAGGTTCTGATATCTATTCTATTCATTGCTGACGATGTGGTCCTCCTCTCCTCATCTCCAGAAGGATTACAGAGGCAACTGGATGCCTTCCTTTTGTTTTGCGATCTTTAACACTTGACGGTCAACCTAGGTAAAACCAAGGTTATTATCTTCAATGGGGTGAAGAAAACTTCAGACCTTCACTTCCTATTCAAAGGGGAGGAGATTGAGATCACTATCACATATACTTACCTTGGGGTGAAATTCTTAGGTCCCCGATTCAGTTTGTGACTAGCGCTTAACCCTCATATTAACAAAGGATATGGATCCTTAGCCCTTCTCGAGAGACGGTGCTTTTGACATCATTTCCAGGACATCTCGTCCAAGATGAGCCTCATGGACACCTTGGTCCGTCGTACTGTTCAGTATGGCTCAAAGATTTGGGGACTGTCTTTACTTGAGTCGAATTGGGCTTCAGCTAAGAGATTCGAGACTCTTGTTCTTCACTACATCATTAGATGCAAACAGGCAATACCTCAGCACATCATCTTGGCAGATTTTGGAGCTCAGACCTTTCGGCTTGAGACGATCTTTAGTTTGGTCTCATTCTTGCATCATGTCCGAGGCTTTGCAGAATCAATACAGAGTAGGGAATGGTACCCTTACTTCGCATATTGTTCTTCTAATACTATTGTTCGTTCTACTCCCTCAGGTCGAGCTAGATGTTGGTTTATAGGAGTTTTAGATCTCTTAGAATAGTGGGAATTAAGTTGGATTGTCTCCCTCCTTTCTGATATTCCTTAGATGCTCCTGGTCACCTTTTACCTACTAGACAGGAGCTGAACAAGATCATCAGGGAGGACATCTAGAGGTAATTCATCCAAGACACCTAGGTCAATCCTCCAGGAGGGTTGCACCCAAATATGGCCATCTACGCTGAGCATTTATTAGAGTTGAGATTCGGGCTCATTGTTCGACCCAAGTGCACGTTTCACCATTAGATGCATGCTCTTTGCTTTCCTCTAGGCCAATTCATAGTAGGCTCTCATAGACTTCGGCTAGAGACAGACCACCAGATTGATAGATTAGACCTAATCTACCAGGTATGTCATTTACATGATGTGGAGACCAAGGTGCACTTCATTTTTGGATGCTCTGTCTACTACGAGATCACAGGAAGGTTCCATTGCTTGTTTAGAGATTCTTAGACCCTTGCCGACTTCTTCAAGTATTCTAATCAAAGATGTTTGGCCCTACATAAGCAGGAGGCTCTCAGGTTTCGAGCGCATATTCTTCAGCTTCCCATCAGACCAGACCCCACACAGAGGATCACGACATTTTTCAGGGTACTACCTTCACACAGTGGCACTAAGAGACCGATTGATACCAGTTCATATCCATGCTCTAGATTAGTGAGGATCCGTGGCACCTCACCCCGCCACACGAGATTTCAGTAATAAATTTGTCTCAAATCTGTTCCTGGGAGACAAACTAGGTCCTCCAAACCTCAATAGTGCGCGAACTCCCCTAGGCAACATTTTAGCGGACAGTCTGCACTTTCCATCAGCCCTTCATCGGGCCAACAGTCTTTGTGGAATTTCTTCAATGTTCATTCAGCCTCAGATGTTAGGAAAGATGAGTTTGATCCTCATACTCATTAGCTCCTAGATATTCTCCTCCAGGGCACTCCATACACGGTATTTTTATGTTCTTACATTGTACCTTTTATATTCATGCATTGTGTTTTTATAGGAGACCATTTGGTTCTCCCACATTGTATGGACATCATTGTACTCAACGGTCCCTTTGACCTAATTTGTAGTCATTAGTTGGACAGAAATATAATTATCTTGGAAAAAAATATAATTATCTTATCTTATGTTTGACCTACTTTGTGGTTATTAGTTGGACATATTAAAATTAACTTATCTTATCTTATCTCCTTTATGGTGGTCTATCATGAAAAGTAAATGAATGTCATCTTGCCACCTCTCCACTCCATTATTATCTTCTTCTCTATGGTTCTCACTGTTTATCTTCTTCTCTATGTTTGTTGTTGGCCATTATATTTAGTGTTGTGATGAATTTGGGACGAGACATGATTATATAAACTAATTTTTTAATGAAAAAATTTTGTTTTTTCCTTGTGACAAAAATAGTCATGTTAGATGTTTTTAAGTTCTTATTCTAATGTTAGATGTTTTTAAGTTCTTATTCTAATATTTTTGTGCATTTATTTATCCCCGTTCTCTTTGATCAATCTAAGAACAAGATTTCTCTTTTTCTTCCCATTATCTTTTATTAATATAAGAATCAGACTTAGAATCATTTTTCATATTGTCTTTAATCAACCAAGAACGAGACCGCTCTATTCCTTCCCTTTCTCTTTGATCAGTCTAAGAATCAGAGATTTTTCATATTGCCTTTAATCAACTAAGAATGAGACTGCTCTATTCCTTCCCATTTTCTTTGATCAGTCTAAGAATCAGACTTAGAATCATTTTTCATATTATCTTTAATAAACTAAGAACGAGACTGCCCTATTCCTTCCCATTCTCTTTGATCAGTATAAGAATCGGACTTCGAATATTCTTTAATATTGTTTATTTATTCCCATTCCCTTTGATTAATCTAAGAATCGGACTAAGAATCGTTTTTCATATTGCCTTTACTCAACTAAGAGTGAGACCGCTCTATTCCTTTCCATTCTCTTTGATCAATCGAAGAATCGAACTTGGAATATTCTTTCATATTCTCTTTGATCAGTTTAAGAATCGAACTTGGAATATTCTTTCATATTTGTTTAGGTGGGACATGCATTTTTTACAACTTTAATTTGCATCATTGCGAGACTCGACTTCCCATGTACCCGACAAATGGTTAACTATTCTATTTTACACAGAAAATATGTATATAATCATATTTCTCATATTACATTAAAAGCCATTATAAGAAATTCATAACATAGTATGAGGAACCATTATGGTGTATTTATATTAAAAAGTTAAATATTTACATTAGAATCAATGATATCATTATATAACACCTATAAGCTGAACGAGAGAACTTGAGACATATGTTAAGATAGAGACAACCCATGATACCATTGCATGACACCTTACATATAGAAGGGAGAAATTTATATCTGCTAACATCGTGAGAGAAACTGGAAATTAAATAACCACCAGCCATTCCAAAGTCTATGTTAATGGAGACATTAAAAAACCACGTTTAATGCCAAATTAGGAGGCTAGAGGCAAAAACAAAATTTAGAAAATAAAAATAGAAAGAATGGTAGAAGCAATCTCACGCTCATCTGAAGAAGACCAGATAAACAGGGACACGCTCGCTTGCAGAGGAACAATAGATAGGACATTATTCAGGCCAGTTGACGAAGAGCAGCAGCAATGTATTGGAAATCCCAAGATTTAATTATACAAACAACACAACATTAAACCAATATTCCAATTTATCGGTTCATTATACCAACAAATTCATTTAATGAGAGAAAATGAGATCATTTAGTATCCCAACTCATTCATTTCATGAGAGGAAATGAGACCAACTGAACATCTCTCAAAAATTAAAATACCTCAATTAGAGGTGAAATGAGTCACTAGCATTGAGACCCTATCCAAGGATACTGAAGCCATGATCGAAAACACAAAATATAAGACCTTATTTGTAGTGTAAGGAGCTAGTCAGAGAATTAAGAAGATGTCGTAGTCCATAGATAGAGCTAAAGATAATCGAGTGACGAGCTCTGAGAGCTTTCAGAAATTGACCAATCAATGGAAAACATGTCATTGGACGTCATTCAAATATTGTTTTTCCAAGTCAAGTTGAATCACTACAGCACAACCTTCATATATCGCTTGATCCAGTACACCTTCATCAGAAACAGAATATCGCTTTTGTCAAAGATACACATGATGCAAATTCCTTTATTATACGTTGATGCTGTGATTGGGACATATGGTGAAAATATTAGTTATAGCAGAAGGAATAGTGGAGCAGTTAGTTGCACAAGTCACATCGATGAACCCCAGCCAGGATTGCGGCCCCTAGCTTGTTGCGACCAGTCGCTGAGTCACAAATATCTCGGAGCAACGATTGGTGCTACCAACGCGACTCCCCAACTATCTGACCTCCATCAGTCGGATCACATTCCAGGTCACCAAGTTGCGTTGTGGGACTCAAGCAACCAAGAATCACAACCAGTCTTGTGGTGAGACTATGCGACCTCTGGTAAGTCGCAGTTTCTCCCACCGATCGCTAAGTCGCAGCAAGTGAGATAGAGTCCAAAGGAAGAACCCAGATTTTTTTCCAACTTTAGACCGAGCTTTGGATACAAGTTATTTGACTTCTCGGTACATGCGGAATCCACCAGCTAACAACTTCAAAAATAATAGCATCTATGACAGCAATAGTGGGAACAATAGTTCTTTCATCATTAGCCCATAATACCTGGCGACCTCTTAGCAAGTCGCAGTTTCTCTACACACTTATCACTTAGATGCAAAAGCAATAAGGGTTTCATCATCAATGCTAGTGGAAAGGAATATTAAGCCAAATCAGATGTGTGGCCCCATACATACACCTTATGATATGAGCAGACATTGTGGATCGAACTTTGTATCATATCATGACATGAGGGAAGCATTCAATATTGATCTATGTCATGGACACTGGTTAACATTTCAAGATCCCCCCCATAGCATGATTAAACAAGCTCAGTATGATCACGCATGGGTTGTAAAGATGCTCCTCTACGAAATGGGACCACACAGGGGCCTAAATATATGTTATTTGCTTAAATGAATATTATTTAAATTAATTAAATACGCTTCCAGTATCAGTAGTTAATATAGAAGACATGTGACCCATATTAGTTGTCTGCAAATTGAAGTTGTTGTTTTCACGACGAAAACTAGGATTTTCTCTAGTGAGCAAGGTGGATCCTTTCAAGACTCCAAGAACCTCACTTTGAGCTCAAAGGCACATCCATTGCCCAGTCATGCACGCGAGAGAAGACCTTTTGTTCTGTGAGGTCTGAACTCGCCAAAATAATAAAAAACCCCAAGTCACAGACCTCCCCAGGTTGCAGGTCGCAAATAACCTCAGGTCGCAGATGACCTCAGGTCGCAAGTGGCCCTAGTCGCAAGTCATCCTAACAGTCAGGAAGACCAAGAGTCAAGGGAAACTCAAGAGTCATGTTAGCCTATATGAACCACTTCGAAAAATTTTGTAAGGGACTTTTAGATCTTGAATTGAAGCTAGGACGAGATATCGAATTTTTTCTTGAGAGCTAAAGGCACTCAGCTCTTGGTATCAAGTAGAGGGAGTTGTAGTGAGGCTAGGGTTTTTCGTATCATGCATTGAGACGAATAGCCCATGTTCCACTATTTAGTTTTGACGAGTTGAAAAATATGTATTTCAAGTTGCAGCAACATTAATAATATATTATATTTTTCTGGCACTGATTCACATGCTTGCTTGTGGTGATAGTACTAGTTATCTAATATTTCACTATGTTTGTACGTGTGTTTTCATACACACAATTGGTTATGGACTGATTCATAGTGGTTGCATGTACGTTTTCTTTCGAATCGGTGTTTATTTGTTCCTTGCCATGTCAGTGATCTGTTGTGAACTACTTTGTAGTTAACTTCTGGCATGTTTTCTTTCATCTACGTCTGACTAAGTTTTGGCTCACTGATCCCTCTCATGGCACACCCCTTTTTATTCAATGTTTAGACTTGCTTATACCTTTGTTTGTGGTTCGTCAATCTTGGGTTGATTTTGCTTCACTGATTGGTCATTTCACCCTTGCCTCTGCTTCATCATCTTCTCATCCGAAAACCAAGAGTGGAAACACTTATGGCGGCAATCAGGCCCACATACTGGATGGGGCTCCTATCCCAAATAGTATGAGGTCCAATTGGGACCATTCACCGGGGAGACCCCCTTGTTGTTGGCGGTACAATTTTTCCCATCAACATTTTGGCGCTAGAAGGAGGGCTAGATGACAAGCTGAGCCCTTGGAGCTTGTAGTTAGTCTCATATCTGTAAATGGATCATCCCCAAATCATTCTCCCGAGATGTTTATCGGGTTTTTTTTTTCTCGATGCTCAATTGCTGATGAACCTCTATATCACTTGTCTCAGTTAAATTTCAATGGTGAGAATGGAATTTCCATAGCCGAGCACCTCTTCGATTTCCTTGAGTTTTGTGAGTATTACGAAATTGATGATGAGGAGCTGGCTTGTGTGCTCTTCTCCCTCACTCTCGAAGGTCACATTAAGCAATGGTGCTGCACGTTTCCAACAGCTTCCATCCATTCGTTCAAGCAACTCGCGAGTGAATTTCATCAAGCTTTTCACAGGTACGATTTTCAAAATGTACTAATAAGGTTAAATGAGTTCAAGAAGAGACCTCAAGAATCTCTAGAAAAGTTTTCTATTAGATTTTTTCATCCTTGTTTTGAGTTCCCTAAGAGAGATGTTGATTAGGCATATTTAATTGAACAATTTCGACAAGTGGTTTTCATTTCCCTGCAACACCTTCAATTTGCAACAAATCCTGATCCCAATGTCTGTTATGAGAATCCTAAAGCTACTAGTCATCCAGATTCTGTCCATAATATTTTTTTGTCCATATCTCCGGGTTCAGAACAAATTCAGGCCTCCAATGAGGAAACTACTATTTGTGAAATTTCTCTTCCTCCTCCTGATCTGCTGCGTAATGGATTTTTGGTCGCAAATAGTGCAAGTGATGATAGATGCTTACAGGAAAATGAGATATGTTGTATCACCTATGAATCTTTCATACACCCCGTCAAATCAAAACTTGAAAACCATATTGGATTAACATCTCTCCCTATTGATGAAGCCAATCTCGAATCCACTGAACATGTGCCTCGGTCCAATTCTAAATCTCATTCACCTACCGACAACAAACTAGGCCTTGTCCCAAATAAATTTGATTGCCTTGTAAAATCCTTGGATCATGACGTGCATGCAGGTTCATTGGCCTCTTTGGATGATACTGATTTGTGAGGTGAAAGTCCTTGTACGATTGGTACTCCTGCATCTGAATCATCTCATCCATTATCCCCCGATTCGTTTCTTGAGTCTGAAACACCAGTAATTTCTTCAAATTATTCAAAACTATCTTGTGTGGGTGTCGATGGCAGTGATGAACACGAGGGTAATTTTGCACAATCGCTTAAAAATTTTGATGTCTCTTATTTCTAATCTCTTTCATTCGCAATTTTTAAACGGCCAAGAGAGTGTCTGCATGTCTCGGCAACCTCAAGATGTTTCTCTTATTGATTCATCCCCATTTTGAACCCTAGAGGAGCCAAATATACCAGATACCCAACCTGATCAAATTGGTGGTTCTAATGATTGTTATTTCTCTGAAAATGTATTCACTCACACCTCTCGTGAATGTCACTCATATATATCTTTTGATACTATGAAGCTACCCAAATTTGATGATTCACCTTTCGAAGATTCAGGGACTCATCAGGAAGATGAAGCACTTAAGGTTATGATGATGGTCATGTCAGGTTCTCACAATCCTGATGAGCCCCCTGAACCAAGTCAAATTAGGGTTTCTGAAATTAGGGTTTCCATGCACCACACTCCTCCCGACATAATATCACCGAATGCCAGCTCATCTTGGTAATCCCTTAATTCGAGTTATGTTTCCCTAAGCATATATTTCAATCCCCTATCAGCTTATATGCATCAACCTCTGTACCCTAAATTTTTCACTGGAAGGAGGACATCGACCATTGTCTCAAATATTTTTGGTTGTTGCCCAACCAGTATAGGTTGCAGTCAGGTACAAACATATGATGTTTTACAAACCTCTATATTACCTGAAAATCTTCTGGTCAATTCATCTCATCATGGGAAATCTAAAGAATCTGATATGTTGGATTGTCAATTTGTCAATTTGCAAACATCTGACCGAATTAATAATACGCTCGCTCACAATTGTCCAGTCACCACAAATAATGGCCACATGCATTTGCCAGTTGATCTCACGCAACCACCGAATTTTGAAAGCCACCCGTTGGAAGGTTAAGATTTTTTCCAGGATGGTGAGGCACTTTAGCTCCCATTGATGGTTACATCAAGTCCTCACATCCTCGACAAAACCCAAGGACAACTTCAAACTAGGGTTTCCAAAATTAGCTTTTTTTCACTTTGATTCTCGAGCATCTCAACTTCACCTAGTAGATGCTTATTTTATTTATTCCATCAGATTGATCATCCTCAACATCATGATGAGATTTCCGGCTGGCTTGATGGATCCTATTCGATAAATATATCTGCAAATAGGCAATGTCTTACCTCACTTCCATCGGATCTACGGTTGTGCATGAATGGATGTGTCATTTATAGATGATTTTGAGTTTCAAGTACATCTGCCTGTGTATCAAGACGAAATTGAAATTCAGCTTGAACAATATATTCCGGCACGTTCTTCGGTAAGTACCCATGGCCTTCTTGTCGTTTTGCATGCTTTACGTGTAATTTTTGTTGTTGGTGCACAATTTATTATGCCCGTTCTTATTGGGGACATTTTTGTTCTTGCAGGTTGGGAACTAATGCGTTGGCTGCACTGGAAATCTGATTTCACATAACCCAGCTACCTCTCTGATTAAATTAGGGTTTTAAGTTTAGACTAGCTAGGGTTTGTTAATAAAAGTTGATTGGGTCAAGTTATTAATTAGGTTTTACTTGCGAGGGTTTGCTTTATGGTTTTAAATTATGTTTCCTACCTTTTTATGCACTGTAATTTTCTGTTGGTTTACACTCATACTCTTGCATTTCCTCATTGTTGCACGACATTCTTATAATCACTGCATGTGCTTTATTTGCAATTAGCTAATTTCTTTCACGTATAGCATTGCATTGCATCATAAGCCCTGCTTGTTACACTCCATCATGCATTTTCCTTCTTGCATAGTGTTCACTGGTCGTTCACCTAGCCTGACATTTGTGTATTCGTGCCACTGCTCGAGCTTTCATCGAACTTGAAGCCTCTAAAACCCTCAGTGCCCTGACTAGCTTTCTTACCCTTGCTTGTACATGCTTGAATCTTTATGGATTGCTCTTACCTCTTTGCGCACACCAAAACCCTGAGGGTCTTCCCGCGTCCCTTGTCATAACGCTGAAAAAACCCTAACCCTAATAACTGTGTGAGATTATGTTGGGCACCCCAAGATGCAACTTCTCTCAAAACTCGTCATCAAAGCCACATCCTGGGCATCATTACTACGAGTCTATTTCATCATCCAAGGAGATACGGACATGTTACTTGTGGGGAACCCTAATCAGTTTGAATGGACTATATCCGCAACCTCAGCCTTGTGCCCAACATAGTCTTGAATATCTTAATGATTTGTTTTGCATGTTTCGCCTGTGGGCGGGATATCGAATGTGAAGGTAATGATTTGTTTTGCATGTTTCGCCTATGGGTGGGATATGGGATGTGAAATCTTGGCATGAGGGCAAACCCAAATCAGAATATATTCCAGTTTCTGTCAAACAAGAAACAACCTCTCTTTCCAGTAAAATAAGTTGAATCCCTCATCCTCCCATGCAAAATAAGTGCCACGAGCACATACAAATAAGTGCTACAAGCACATGAACCAAATAAGGGGAAAGGATTGAGAAATGCTTCCTGCGCAGAGAGGTAACACAACAACTCCGCTGGGGTATTGACCAAGCTCGTTGGTAGCGAAGAAACATTTGTGATTTCTTGAGATGACTCCGTTGGGGTACTATCCAGGACTGCTGGCAGCAAAGCAACACCAGAGACTTATTTTAAAATTATGAATATAATAAGCCCGCTACCTTGCTCTTTGCATCATCATCAAATTATTGGCATGCATGAATTTCTGCTTGGGTGCTTTCCGATTAACAAGACTTAACTGAGGCACAAAGATTGGGCATATCTATAAAATTCAAAGTAACATAAGAGGTACCCACAGTACCTGTTCAATATTCCCTTGCATCACTATCCAAACTCAGATTATTGTAGGGATCTTGGCAGAGATGCTGGATTCTACCAGTGGTTCGCCAATTGTTGTAGCTGCTACAACACCACCCCAAAATTTCGGGTGTATTCAAAATTTCGGGTCCCCCCTCTGCTTGCTCGGCCCATTAGGGTTTTAACCCGGGCTCGAGTGAGTTCGTCTCCCTCAAGGCCTCAAGCCCAATCAAATCATGCTGACCATACTAGGGTTTGGCGAAACCCTAATTTATCTAAAGTGATCCCCTTCCTATTTTAACCTAACTCATATTCCCCTGGGGCACACTCTCATCAGCATTGCATGTCGTCACAGTAAGATTCATCTAGCATAAAGTTCCTTGAGTTCATGATTGGTTTCTCCATCTTGTCATGCGCATTCGAGTTGGTGGTAATACCTCATGACACTAACCCTGCCTCGACTCAGCCCTCGTCCCCTCAAATGCATTCACGTTCCTAAAAATGCCATCTTGATTGAATACATTAGAAACCATAAGATTGTCATTACTATGACCTCAATCATCCTTGACCCATTTTCAACCAAACCTACTCACCATCATGAAAATGCACTTATACTGTAGTCACGTCAAGTCAGGAGTTATCTTGTGCAACCACCGAGATCCTGCATAAACTTGAGTGTAAGTTCATTTGTGGATTAAATACATGATATATCTCCGAAGAGCACCTTCACCATGGATTTTTTAGGCATAGACGTATTTTTTAGGCATTCTATTTGGGTTCCCCATCAAGCTTGAGGTCACATGTTAATTATTTTCAAAGTTAGGGACATCATTCTCTAAAGTAACCATGGAATAATTTATACTATAATATTTCATGTTAGTCGAGTCCATGGAGAATATGATCAGCAATATCACCATCACACAGAAGGAAAGAAATTGAAACTAAAACTAAAGAGGCTTGATTTCGTAACATGACACATTCATCCCTTGTCCATAAGCAAGGAACAAAAGGTGTGCTAATTGGGGAACAAAATATCATTGGTTAAGCCACATATTTGCCATTTGTATTGCCTCATTCCTGAGGAGCTGCTTGCAGAGGATAATTACTTATTTGATGTTAGATGCATATTTCAAAATAAATGGCGTGAAACAATTTTTTATGAACAATGTGCATATTAGGTTTGGGTGTCAAGTGCACCTAGTTTAACAACAACATACATTCTCTAACCATACTAAAAGTGAAAAATATCTCAAACATTACATCTCTACATCTCTAATGTAGAAAAATATGTACTTCTCCACATATTGAGTGGAAAAACAAACAAAATATGTCAAAAATTACATCTCTACCATATTGAGTAGAAAAACAAAACTTAGTGACATAACATTACATCTCTGAGATATTAAGAGATGAAGCGTGCTTCTCCACACAAACAAAACATATAAATTTGAATTATCATTTCCACAGCTAAACAAATGAAATTGAACTAGCATTCCACGGCAAGCAAAGAGTTGGGTTCTGTAACCGAAAAAAATTGTCATCTGTCCTCCAATCACTCCAAATTTTACAAGATTCAGGTGTACCTTTCACAGGAGTTTACAAAAAAATGTGTATTATTTTATTTTCATTACACTTAAAAACCACAAGCAACCAAGAAGAGGTTTAGTTCTGCAAGAGAGCAAAAACAACGGCTAAATACAGGAAACATAAACACTCCACCTTGCATGCAACTTCCAACAAAGGTTTGGTGATAACAGGTAGTAGCAGCCTTTTTAGACGTTTATGTCGATGTGCATTTATTTCTCCGCATCCTCTCTGATGAATCTAATAATCAGATCACATCTCTTCCTATTCAATCAAAATAAGAATTTTACATCGTGATAGCCCATAATACCATTGCATTACACACCTTAAAAGTAATGGATAACTTTATCTGCTATCATTAGTGAAATATCGGAGATTAAATGAGTCCAGGCATTTCAAATGTCGATGGAGACATTGAAAAACCGTGGTCAATGCCAAATTAGAAGGCCGTAATTTTCGGATGCCCTTTTTAAGTGCAAAAAGGTACGTATTTACCTCTAAATCACAAGTAATACCATAACCAAATCTGATGTGTGCAATGGATAAGTTAAACAACAAGCAAAACAGAATTATATGCCCAAGGCTTTCAGGCACCGGAGACGACCTCTTGAGAGCTTTCATAAATTGGCCATTCAATGGATTGCTTTTCCACTTCAAGCGGAACCAGTACAGCACAACCTGCAGATACAGCTTGTTCCTGTACACAAAAACAAAATACTGCGTGTATACTAAACCCTAAAAACCATTACACCTTCAAGATACAGGCCCAGCACAACCTGCAGATATAGGTTGTTACAGTACACCAAAACATGACAACGTTGTTGCCCCCATATAGCTTGTGACAGCGTTGTTGCCCCCATCCTTCTCTTCTTTTTCAATATGAATGGGAGTCATCTACTCAATAAGAGGATCCTCTTTTGAAAAAGGAACCTTCATGCCCTCTTGTCCAAAGACATGAAACAGAGATCTTGCCTCTAGCAAGGTGTTATGCAAGATGTAAGCTTCTCCAACAGTTTCTGAAGTGGATTTGAGTTTGTAGGTTGTTCCAACCCATGCAAAAGTTTTGTTTGTTTTGGTTTGTTTGGCTCCATCCACAATGTTGTAGAATGTTTTCCCTCAAACCTTTCTACCAATCTCTTAGTAAAATTTGCAAAAGAAGAAATATTGACATTTTTTAATGAAAATGACTCAAACATCCACCAAGCATAGGGCTTACCTTCAAAATGCAGGGCTGCAACTTTTATGGCTTCATTTTCAGAAACTTGGTGATGCTGCAAATAAGTGTGTAGCTCCTCCACCCAAGCTTTGGCTGAACATGTAGGGGCTCCATCAAAAGTGGATAGAAAAAATCTACCCATGTCATGTTGCCTGCTCCTCTCCACCTTGATCTTGCAAAACTCTTGGAAAGTGATATGATCTCTAAAATTCTCAGTTTGAGGCTCATACTCTTGCAGAAAATTGCTAAGAGCTCCCCTCTTAGGCATTCCTCCTCCTTTCATCTCTTTCATGATAGATTTGGACATTTGACTGCGCTGTGTATAATATGGTGTAGCTGTATGCTCACACCTATCATGTGCAAATCTAGATTTGGCTCTAGATCCAAACTCCTCCGAAGATTCCATCTCCCTTCTTATTTTCTTGAGATCTTCTTTAATGCTCTGCATAGATTTAGGAAGAAGCTTTGAGAGCCTCTCCTCCTTTCCTCCACATAATGGAGTCTTCTCTTTTCTGTACATCTTCTCTTCTCCTCCTTCTCTTGATAGCATAATCGCTGATATCCACAGGCTGAGCCAAGATTATGCTCTGATACCACTGTAATATCCCAAATGGGGAATGCAGCAATACATGAACACAAAATTGAAAGTAGCAGTGTAAATCAACTCATAATCATTGGAGACCAATATGGATACATAACATCATGTATTATATCAGCAAATCAATACATAATAGTGAGGCATGAATCATATGCAATGAAGGAACAAGCCTCCCATAAGAAATCACTCTACAAATGAGTTGTTGTCACAATACAAGAATGTCGGAGACTGCTACAACGCAGTTAAAAACACACTGCTACAGTAAAATGATATACAAAATATGTAGGGCTATTATAAGCCTCAAAATATATGCCCAATACAAATCTATGCTTAATATCAACTCCTACAAAGAATACGGAAATGGATTTTTAGAAATACACTCTATACAAGATGGGATCTAAAGCCCAATGGCTGAAGATACACTGCAAAACTGAAGAACAAGAGTGTAGAAGGCTGAAGTATGATAGATCTGATGTTGATCCCCTCAAAAGCCTCCTCCCATGAAAGGATGAACCCCTCAATCATAATGAAACACTACAAAGAAACCACAAGATCTGCCACTGAAGCTGCCTTAAAAAATAACGCATTCCCTAGCTGGAACAGTGCTGGAAATGATGGGAAATGTATGGCCTGATTCCAAATATATGAAATGTTCTCAAGAACTCTCCAAATAGATCTCCCAAGAGAAGAAAACCTTCCTGCTATGAGAAACTAGCTTAGAAAGTGGGATTCTAACCCCTCCACTGCTGCACCCTGTAACACAGCATAATAACCTGTAGAAACTGCGCTGATGAAGAAAGTTGTAGCTTGGCCTGAAAACCTGAATGTGGAAATGAATACAATACTCTTCCAAGAGTCCTCTCAAGGAAAGAGGTGGGATTCTCACTCGGGAACACTCGGTGCTAAACAGCACAACCACCCTGCTAAACAACAAGAGGAAGAAATAGTCTAAGCAAACCAATATCAAATGATAATCTCAAACATGATCCCAAATGGCTGCCATCCTCTTCCTTAAGTAGAATGTGAGCTTGCATGTCCTTGGCCCCACTCAATTAGGTCATTTCCTTCATGAGGTTCACCTCCCTCCAAAACTACGTTATTCTCTAATTAATCTCCACTCCTCCTTAACAACACCCTCCAAAACTGCGTTATTCTCTAATTAATCTCCGCTCCTTCTTAACAACGTTGTTGACTTGGTCAAAGTTGACTAAATCAACATGATCCAAACCCTATTCACAAATTGTGGAGCTTTATTTAGCTGCTACAAAGGTCTCCTTTCACACTTAAAATGTTTTTATTGTTGCTCAAGAGACTTATGGGCATCCTCACCCACTTATTCACTTACCTAGTGATAAAACAACTATAACATTCCATTTAGCTTGAAAGCTAAATTTTTGGAATATTACAGATGATTTCAACCCAAAAATGCCTTCCAACCCACCTTTCAACCCACTGTCTTACACAATTGATGCCTAGGGGCTGCAGATTGTGGAGCAACCATAAAATATCACTGAAATATCAATAGACAGACTAATCCTCTAGAATCAACACTTGAAAGTACACACTCAAACATTGGAAAAACAACTATAACTTGAAGTAAAGGACAAATCCAGATGTATTATGCCCCTACTTGTTCTCGTGTTCTCTTATTCTAGTTTCACATGAATGAATCATATGAACATAAACATATAACTGCAACTAAAAAACAGTTAATCAGAGCAAACCTCTTGGATGATGTTTCCGACCAAAAAATGCCTTCTAACCCACTGCAATGTACAGCACACTTTATGCCTTGGGCTACAGATTGTGGAGTAATTATAGAATATTACCGAAATATCAACAGACATACTAATCCTATAAATTTATCCACAACAATAAACTAAATACGCAATAGATTTCTATAAACCTGCGATACTTAGCCGGATGGATGTTCGTTGATGAAATTTCGAGAGAATATTCCGCTTTCTATGATCAACTCACAAATGCAGAGGAATATAGTTACTCTGCAGGTCAACGCATAGTAATGATTAGAGACAACGTTAAGGCCAACCAGCCCCAAACCCCCGTGATGAAAATAGCACAACAAATATTCAATACCAAACCCTCTATGCATATTCATATCCTGTAAAAGATCACTAAATAAGTCTCCTTAAAGAAGTGGCAATGAATCCATCAATCAATCCCCTTCTTATGATCGAATTACAAATTTAGATGGAAGCGACCTGCAACCCAAGTATCAATCATCTCTCAAATCAGGCATACCAAGGACTAATAGTGCCAATGCTAAGTACTCAAAACGAAATAAAAATAATACCAAACATTCAACCACAAACCCTTTATATTGATTCTGCAGCGACCAAGCCCTTATTCTCCTGCCACTAAATATGTAAACCACCTAAGGAAGAGAAACAATAGCATTGAAGGGGACGAAATGATTCAAATAATACTTTCAATTACAATTGCCAATGGTGTGGAAGCTCTTGTGATGTCTAACATCCCATCTTCAGATCTAGTCAACCAAACAGACCAACACAAGCAAATCCCCTTGTGGAAGAAAAAGAATTTAGATCATATAGTTATATCGGCGACTAAAAGGTTGCAGTTCTAAAGCATACACAACCCACTACCTAACAAAGTATAATTAACCTAATTACTTACAAATGTGTCGATTCCACTGATATATTTTGATCCTCACACGAAAACAGAAAAAATGCATTACTTACAAAGTGGAACTTCACAAAAATACCTTAAAGAATGTCGTAGATTCCACTGATATATTTTTATCCTCAAACCACACAGAAACCACAACAGAAAAAACACATTAAAGCTAAACTTACATAGCGAAACTTCACAAAAATCACTCAAAATAATGCCCTAGATTCACTGATCTATCTTGATCCTCAAACCGCGACAAAAAAAACATATTAAAGCTAATCTTACAAAGTGAAACTCCACAAAAAATATTTGAAAGAATGCCCTAGATTTCTAAACAAGTAAATTGAAACATGTCGCTTGCTATCTCCACAGACCTATGGAAAACCCATCCCCAGTTCACATCTCAACATAAGCAAACGTAGTATATTAACGTGTTAGAAAGTATATAACAGTAGGAACGAGAAAAGTACAGAAATTAAGGTTTGAGGGCACCAGTAGAAAATAAGGTAGGAAATATAAAAAAAATTATGAAATTAGGGACAAAGAACACCACTGGTGAAAAGCCGTAATCCTCTACATCCTGTGAGGAAATACAAAGCAGCATTGATGAAAAACCCTTCTGTATTGGAAAGACAGAGTACCACAGACAGAGCACCACTGATGCAAAACCCTACGCTTCTGTATCGTGAGAGAAAAAATAGGCAACGAGAAATGCAATTTTAAAAGTGCCTGGAGACAATCACAAACCAGACGTGCAAGACAGATGGAAACCCTTTCCCCATTTCTTTCATGAGGGCACCCATCGCCTTTCCCTTTTGTCCCTGTAAAGTGAGGAACGGTGGGAAGGAAGCGAATGAATATGAAATCATAAAATGCAGAAGTCATCAATTTATAGGCAGAGGAAGTTAAAGGGACGGTGAAGATGAAACGGTGGAAGAAAAAGGACGAAGGTGATCAAAACGCCAGCTAGAAAATGAAAAGAAGGCGTGGCTTGCACTGGATGCTTTATCTTTTTGTACCACCGACCTATTATGCATGCCTTGGCAGGTATTATGCAATAGTATTGAGTTGACCTTGTATTAATTTAGTCAACCATTATATATATTTTTAATTTTATCAAAGTTTAACATAGGAAATAAAATTTTTAATTTATTATAATTATTTTATTCACAATTATCTATGATCTAATTGGTTAAAAACTTTCACTTATTATTGCAAAATGCTTAGATTTTGTAGCCATTGTATATAAATGATGTGTACTCTCACTGCAAACACTTTGTAATTACATTGTACCTTGTTGATTTTTATATGCACGAAACAGATATTGGGATTTTCAAACAGTACTATTTGCATGCTGGATTTGCAAACTGTTTACTCCAGTTCTACTATGGTTTAGTATGTGGTTGTTAATAATTAAACTTTTTATGTCGGCCACGCCTAACCACATCATTTAATTCGGTCCTTTCTTGGAATAATGGTTCCAGCTGCCCTGTTGTGCTGGCACTTCCACCATCGTTGGATCCCTGTCCTTTGAGATCAACAGTGCTCATGCTTCGAGGTGCGGTTTACAGTAACCAACCCACCCTTCCGTCTACTGCCTCTGAATTCATTGTTGCGGTTCTTCCATGGAAGTTCGGCTCTGCAACCCTGTTGTTTGCTGGGCGAGCTAGCTACTTTTATATGGTTAGATTTTTAATGAATTATTTTCATAATGAGTTCTTTTAGAAACCCTCTACGGCTCCATCCGTTTTTCTGCTCCTGCACTGACCCTTCAAATCTTGATTTAATTGGAATGTAATATCTTTATTTCAAACAAAAATTAGTACTCTTATAATTCAAAGGTAGGTTGCAATGTGATTTGGAAAAACTATTTTTAAAAAAATATCAATGGCTCCATTAGAGGCTTCTAATTGATTGCCATTCAAATAATTTGTTTTAATGAGATTTATTAATATCAGGGTAGCTATATAAACTACCATACCTCTAATGTAAGGGAAAGGAAACACTAAACTAAATATTTAAAGATAAAGAAAATGATGTTGGATGTAGGGGTATTTAAATTATAAGTATGAAGAGAATATTAGGTGTCAAATAAAATGTTGATTTTTATTATACGGAAGGTGTTTAATTTTGAATCATTCCACTTTCACCATAGTCGATCTTTTTATTTTCTACAGTTGATTCAAGTAAACAAGTGTCACATTGTCCACCGTTGGATCTGTGTAGCGTTAGAAATGGAAACTAATTGCAAGCCAACTTGAAACTAATTCGAAACTAGTAAGTGAAATGGAAAATGCTGCACACGAAATGGAAATTAATTTTGAATATAAATTTTTTTAATTTGATTGTTAATAGAAATGGAAACTAATTGCAAGCCAAATTGAAACTAATTGGAAACTAAAATGGAAATTGCGGCATAGGAAATGGAAATTAATTTTGAGTATAGAAACTTTTTTAATTTGATTGTTTTCTTTAATAATTTAAAAAGTTAAAAAGATTAGAGAATTTGGGTTAAATAACTAAAGTTAATTATTTTAAGATTTGGAATTTTTTAAGAATTTGATTAGAAATCTTTTTAAGAATTGGAAACTAAAAAGAAATTAAGAATTTGATTAGAATTTTTTTAAGAATTGGAAACTAGTACATGAAATGGAAATTGCAGCACACGAAATGGAAATTAATTTTGAGTATAGAAATTTTTTAATTTGATTGTTTTTTTTAATAATTTAAAAAGCTTAGAGAATCAGGAAAGAAAATCTTGAATTTGAAATTTTGAAGTTGTTTTTTATATAGATTGTTTAGAAATTTTATAATTTGATTGTTTTCTTTAATAATTTAAAAAGCTTAGAGAATTTGGGTTAAGCTCTTATGGCCGGAATTGTGTGGAAGCCCTGTTCAAATGGGCAACAGGAAGCCTCCACTTCTACCTCTGGAAGCCAAGGATTACAGTGACAAAGTGGATGTGTGGAGTGAACGGGTGATCAGGTATATAATGTGGAGTGGTATTTTTTCTTTTGCTTCATATTTTTCTTACTATTATATTTTTTCTTTTGCTTCATATTTTACAATTGTAGATAAACTGGTTGAAACATAAATGCAGGTATAAACGACAAAGGATAGAGTTGAGCGTTCCCGGTACGAGAATATAGAATCCTCAAACATACTTCATTGACTGGTTTCTCCAAGAAGCACAAATCACAATATAGAATCCTCAAACATACTTCCTTGACTGGTTTCTCCAAGTAGCACAAATCGAAATCGGATTTTATGGTTATATCCAAATAACCAGACACCGGCAAAGTGGACAAATTTCTAGACAGTGACTGAAATTAAAGTTACTGGATCACATGGTTGTGTTTTCCTTCTTCATCGATTTATGAATGTAGGCTACATTGAGGGTATTGAGTATAGAGAGGGAAATGCTATCGCGAGTAATCAATAATCTTCAGTGCTCTATTACCTTTATCGGCAATGTTCTCCCTCACATTCCATCGTAAATTTGAAAACAAAACCTACAATTTTAAAATGTGTTTACACTGTATGAGGCTACATAGTATTTGTTTCCAAAGTTATGATATTAGTTCAATTATATAAATTAAAATAACTATTTACATACATCATATAAATTAAAGTTAATTATTTTAAGATTTGGAATTTTTTAAGAATTTGATTAGATTTTTTTTTTTTAAATGTGTCAATATACCTATATTATTTTTAAATACATAAATAAATTTATTTACGATTAAAAAATATTTAAACATGTAAAATTCATAAATTTATATGCAATTTCAGCAAAATTTTCAAATTTAACCAACTCCCAAACATAAATTTAACTACGACACAACAAGCACCCATTGATTCAAGTATAATTTATGGTGTTGGACAGTTCAAGCAGCGTTTGATTCATTTTTAAAAAAAATAAACATCTAAAATTCAATATCTGAAAATTTTAGAAATTAGTAAATTCAAATGTCAATTTTGGGACCCAATTGACATATTTTGGTGATAATTCATTCAGGATGCATAACCACAAGACAATTTTTTTACTTCAAGCACAACAATGAAACACAAATCTTCCCAAATCTTGACGACATGAACTACCTTCTATGTATCTTTGCACCTTTAGAGGCAACTACTAGTTTATACTTTTTTTTAATAATAATAATATAACAAAATGCCGGTGAAGGGTTCACGGATAAATTACTAAATATCTTCTTGTTTCATTGTTCTAATTTTTGAAATCATTTTAGCAACATACAAACTTCAACGTACTTATTTGCATAAATACCAAAGCTTCCCTATATTCTTTATGCAACGGGTTATGGAATGTTATGGCGATTGGCGAAGGGATTTCATTGAATGAACCAGTGGCACTCGCACATGCTTTGGTACATAGGTGAGGGACAAGAGATGGTTGTGATAACTAATATTTAATGGGAGGAGGAGGGAGGACGAAAATATATTAATGTGTGAGGTGATGAGGTGATGGTCTAATGGGCACAATTTGTAGGCAATTTGAGTTTGTATTTACGTTTGGTGTTGTCATGTACAAGTTGCTAATGAGATGGTCATTTTCCTCCTACCTGTGTGAGAACCAAATCTCTAGTCACTATGATAGGTAAGTCTGCAAAACTATTCCAGCGTGTATATATGTGGGGAAAAATAATCACATATCTCTACGAGAGTCGATTTAATGAAGCTACTGGGAAATCCTAGCAGTTGGCAGTTAATAGATTTCCCTTATTAAGGCATTATCTTGTGATGTTTTCGTTATTATTAGGTGTTATTTTCTTATTTTCAATACTAATGCCAAACAATGAATAAAAGAGGACACAATATGTAGGCACGCTCTCAGGGAAAAACCCCCCTCGAGGGGAAACCGAGTCAGAAAAATCTTCCTTCATTAGATTCAAGATAAGACAACCATGACACTTACAAACTAGACTCGAGACTAACTCCGTCCATCAAGTCATCCTTTCCTTTCACTGTGTTAACATTGAATTCATGTCATTGTGTTATCACTGAAATATCATCACTGTAGATCACTGAGACCTTATCACCGCACTGAGATAGCACTTCTCACTTGTAGGAGCAATGAGACCTTATCATTGCATTAAGATAGAAATTCTCACTTGTAGCAGCATCGAAGCCGTATCACTGCAAAGATCTTCATTACTGTACTTATCACTTGTAGGGACACTAAGACCTCATCATAGTGACAACACCAAATCCTCATGGTAGCACTGAGGTTATGGCAACATGAACTGTGATAACAACTGATTGTGATAGCACTGAGACTATAACTCTGTAGTAACACCGATAATTCAAAAATGTTTACTAAAGCCAATGAGATAGTTCATTTTCCTTAGTATATATGAACACCAACATACACCGGAAATAATGAAAGCATATTAATTGAAAAAAATAGATGAAAATAATTAATTATTTTGAACAAAATGAGCAATACAATTGACGAGGTTTTTCTTTATCCAAGTATTATTCGTTATAGTGCCAATACAATCCATGCATGATATAGTATACACCTTTACTCCCATTTATTTTGTTACACACGAACTCTTACGTCTTCGAGAGATCACTGAGCAAACCAAAGCGACGAATAGTGAATCCATAGTATGGATCATACGTACGAGGTTTTGAATCCCTCTCTCTTCCTTCATCCATTGTGATCATGGAAACAGATAACCCAAAATCTTTCTATGGAATAGAAAGTACCCATTAATCTAGAGACTTTTTACACAATTCTTTACCTTTGAGATTACATCATAGTTAGTTCAATAGAAATCCAAAGATAAAAAGAGAAATCCCATTTTTGACCTTTATGTTATTTTATCATTCTAATGATCATTACTAGCATTTGCACCAAAAGGGTGCAAAGATATGCCGATAGAAGTGTGGTTGAATGTAAAGTGACATAGAGGTAACACTGCGGGAAACTAAAATGTGGGCATTGAAGATATGAGGAATCTAGAGGCTAAAGTATTGTTAAAGTAGAGCTTTCCAAGTGGGTAAAAGCACATTATAGAATATACAATATATCGGATTTCTATCACTAAACTAGAAGCAATATAGGTTGAAAAGGACAACAATTTGTTTTCAAACAAAACATGGAAATTTATAACATAATTTATCCTATATTTTATTTTTTTAAATAAATTATATTTTATTATTTTACTTAAGTTATATTTAATTTGTTACCATTTTTAAATATAATCCATAAATCTATATACATTGATGAATTATTAGAGAAATATACCATTGATAGAAAATTTACCAAAATAAATACCATTTAACAATTTGATATGTAATTGTTAAAATCAATAACTTAAAAGGTCACAATTTGAAAAGTTCATATGGATAATTTCAATATTTAATTTCATGAGATGAAAAAAAATCAATTTTACGTATATTTTTAGAGTATATATTTAAATTTATAAATTATTATATTTAAATTTTAAAATACAAAACATGACTATAAAAATTTAATGATTAAAAAGTAAAAATATATATATATAATTTTCAACTTGTCTTTCTTCATTTCATTCTCCATTCTCCATTCTAATGTTTGTTTCTTCAAATTTATTATGAATGTTTGATTCTTTATCTAAACTTGCACAAAATGGTACCAATATAGACATGAGTTGTGAAGGAGTTATCATCACTTCACATTGAATCCTAATAGTTGCATCTTCCATCTCTTTCTTCACATTTAAACTATATTCTGCTCTAAACATACATAGACATGAGTTGTGAAGGAGTTATCATCACTTCACACTGAATCTTAATAGTTGCATCTTCCATCTCTTCCTTCACATTTAAACTATATTCTACTCTAGACATTGTGGTGATACTAGTATTACTCCAAAGAAGTTGTATCCGGTGAAGTTATCATAACATTGTTAGGTTCTTTTCAATTCGATGCTCTTTAACCATGTGCTTGTCAGACTGGTCCCCAACAGAGCTAATTGGGGAGAGGTCTCATTTTAAATTCTTAAATGGGCTATTTATTATAGATAATTTTTTGGACAAACTTGGACGCAAAGGAACAGGTACTTGAGAAGACAAAGGTACGTTATCAGTCGGAACATTCATAGGTATTGAAAGGCCAAATGTCGTGTCAGCAAATGAAACTGCAAGTTGATAATGTGAACGGGAAAACTGGGCTTTTGTAATTTTTTTCTTTTTAAATGAACCTGATTAATTATTGTGATAGTCTCTTGTTAAAACCCAATGCAGCCTGTAGCAAAAGAAATTGTTTCCTGGCAATCATCATTTAAGCCAAACCAAAAGAACAGAAGCTTAAAAAATCAATATTGGTCTTGCCAATCAACATTAATACTAAACATTTAAACCAAACCAAAAGACTAGAAGCTGAAAATTCAATATTGGTCTTTCCAACCAACATTAAAACTAAAACAAAAGGGAAAACTTGAAAAAAAAAACCGATGTTTTATCAAACTCCAATGAAATCAGACTTCTTTTCAACTTCCCTGACTATCAGAAATATAAGTCACTAATTTTTTATATATAGGTGTAACCCAATAAGCTTAGCTTGGGCCATAATATTTGTTGACTACTTGAGAAGACAAAGGTACATTATCAGTGGGAACATTCATAGGCATTGAAAGGCCAAATGTAGTGCCAGTGAATGACAAGTTGATCATGTGAATGGGAAAACTGAGTTTATGTATTTTTTTCTTCTTAGATGAACCTGAATGGGAAAATTGGGCTTCTTTCTTGACCTACTGAAAGTGATGTGGGACAATGCTTGAAGATATGGAGATCCTCCAGAATAGCCACAAAAGCCAATTTGCTATCACCAAACTGATGGGCATGACATGCCTTGCAACTAATTCTGGGACCTTCAAGATAAATTTAACTTATGTATTCAATTACTTTTCAAATACTGACAAGGTTAGATATCAGAGTCGATACAGACAACATGCTTCAAAAACATAAACCATATAGTGTTAACCTAGATTTTACCATATATTTTTTCAGGTGGAAAATTAAGGAGTGATGTACATATGTCTATGGATTCCCCACAAAGAAAGAAACTTGGCTTTTGTATTTTTTTTCTTAAATGAGCCTGATAGATTATTGTGATGGTTTCTTGTTAAAAACCCATTGCAGCTAGGAGAAAAACAAATTGTTTCCCACCAATCAACATTTAAACCAAACCAAAAAAACAGAAGATGAAAAATCAATAAAGGTCTAGATGCAAAGAACATGGCAAAAAAACAACCATTCTGAAGATAACAAATGGAGGCAAAATGTGCAAAATAAGTGAGGACATCATTAAGATAAAACTGGATAGTCTTTCAGTAAACATCAGAGAGCTTCTTAATTGTAGAGGGAAAAAAGAAATCATGAGCATTTGGCACCTGCTTTCAGCCACCAATCCTAAGTCTTCTTCTTTCTAATTTGAGCTTATTGTTGGTCCAAACTTCTGGCCTTTCCCAAAATTTCTGCAAACTAAAAACTATTGATTTAAATTTTTTTCGACAAACAAAAATTGTTGATAGGAGTTTGAAATATAAGTTTCTTATCAATGATTTTATTTATTTATTTTTAATCTCATATAGGCAAGTAAAGCTAATAACAGGGAAATTCACTAGTGACTTCATAACAAACCCAAAAGGAAAAGAGTATAGCCAAGGATGTCGAACTGCAAGAGAATAAATTGGTTACTAATTATAAAAAATCATCCTTTCAATCATTTCCATACCTCACATCAAATGTACAGTGTTTTAGCATTGAATATTTGGTGTCTCCATGTCAAAACACTTCCTCATCCATCAGGTTAAAAGGCTTCCTCGAGCTTCTTAATACCATTAACCTTAACTACATATTAAATAACAGAACTGTCAATGGAGGTTACTTCAAAAACAAAGTTAATGTCAAAATAATCAAAGATAAGTCTTTTGAATGCACTATTTAAATTATTGCTAGAACAACATTTTGGATCACGATGAGAAACCCATACAGCCAAGGGAAGTATTAAATGCTTATTACCAACCGCAGCAAACATTTTTCGAAATTCAGTAAAATTAGAAACTCATAATGAAATCATGGAACTCTGCACATACATACAAATTCAGAGATACCTCTATGAGCTTGTAAAAAATATTTTTTCTTCATAAAATGTACCATGTAGTGTTGACTACTCTCTCCACTTATCCTTTGCCAGCCCTTTCAACCACCATGCTTTAAGCAATATTCTAAACCATGAAGTAAACTTTAAAGCTAAGCCTCAAGCATCACCATAATATTCTCTCTTCTCATAAAAGGTGTTGAATGCCATGTGCTAAACCATGGAAGTAAAGATATAAGCTTGTCCTCCAAACCTTCAAGGATTTCATCAACAAGAACATCCGGAAACAAAAAATAAAAATAAAAATAAAAAAAAATCATGTGAGCAAAGTAGGCATGCTTTAAAGGAGAAGAATTTTTTTTTAATAACTAAGAGTAAGATAAATGCAACATATATTCATATACCCTCAAAATTTTGGCAGGTTCACCAATTCAAAAGCCACCTCAAGTTCACAATGCACAATGTGCAAAGTTTATAAGAAATTTTGGAGATCATCTAGGAAAAAAATACTCAAACAAATAATGAAGAATGAGAACTGTAAAAAGAATATTAATGTTCAAGAGGCAAAATTGATTGTGTTTCATATGCTCTGAGACATCTTGATCCATGGACTGCTAGACGATAGCTGGATGTAAGGGTGTGTAAAATCTCTTCTAATTGATCTAAGTCCACAAAAATCTTTTGTCTTTTTCCATAATTAATGCATCCCCTTACAGAAAAGCATCTCTTCCAACCCAAAAGAACTGCATATAGGCGCATTTGAAAATGCACTCCCAGTCTTTCAGTTGTCCATGCTCCATAAATTTCATAGTGATACACTTTTCCAACATGCAACAAATTTCCAAGCCAACCAATATAATAGAGAAGAGGGAAGACATCTAAAATTACAGCACTAGGACACGAAAACAAAACTGCAACATTTTGGGACCCATGAGGGGTTAGGAGAACATCTATTTCTATGACCAGCCTAACCTGCTGACATAACTCGAGTGGTCCAGGCTCAACTACTTTTATTACTCAATGCAATTATTTTTCAAGCAACTCCTGCATTTCTTTAAAATTAGCTATATTTCTTGAAGAATTAGGTCGATTGAGTACGATAACATCTGAAAAAGGCCTTTGAGCATTCATATGAGGAATTTTACAGTGTGCCAAGACATTTTGTCTCAATCCCACTAGCTCTTGGATCTTCTCCGCCAGGGTATTCCATACATTGTATTTTTATGTTCCTGCATTGTACCTTTTATATTTATGCATTATATTTTTATAAGAGACAGTTTGGTTCTCCTGCATTGTATGGACATCATTGTACTCAACAGTCCCTTTGACTTACTTTGTAGTCATTAGTTGGACAAAAATATAATTATCTTATCTTATCTCCTTTATGGTGGTCTATCATGGAATGTAAATGAACGCGATCTTGCCACTTCTCCACTCCAATATTATCTTCTTCTCTATGGTTCTCAATGTTTGTTGGCCATAATATTTAGTTGGGGCGAGACATGATTATATAAACTAATATTTTAATGAAAAAAGTTTGTTTTTTCCTTGTGAAATAAAATATCCCTCTTAGATGTTTTTAAGTTCTTATTCTAATATCTCGTTGTGCATTTATTTATCCCGGTTCCCTTTGATCAATCTAGGAACAATGCTCTATTTCTTCCCGTTCTCTTTGATTAATCTAAGAATCAGACTTGAATCATTTTTCATATTGTCTTCAATCAACTAAGAATCAATCTAAGAACAATGCTCTATTTCTTCCCATTCTCTTTGATTAATCTAAGAATCAGAGTTGAATCATTTTTCATATTGTCTTTAATCAACTAACAACGAGACCACTTTATTCCTTACCATTATCTTTGATTGGTCTAAAACTCGGACTTAAGAATATTCTTTCATGTTGTTTAGGTGGGACGTGCCTTTTTTACAACTTTAATTTGAGTGGGCCTAATGGTTAAGAGCATGTGTTTCCTTCTAAGAGGTTACATGTTCAAAACCAAAGGGGGTAGAATATGTATGCCTTTGTAGACTTAGCAGTGGTGTCTGGATTGGCCGTGGCCTTAAAATTGGATAATAATCATTGTGGATTGGCCATGACCTTAAAATTGGATAATAATCATTGTGGCTTGGCCATGACCTTAAAATTGGATAATAATCGTTGTGAGACTTGACTTCCCATGTACCCAACAAATGGCTAACTATTTTATACCGAAAACATGTATATAATCATATTTCTCATATTACATTAAAAGCCATTATTAGAAAGTCATAACATAGTATGAGGAACCATTATGGTATATTGCTATTAAAAATTTAAATATTTACATTAGAATCCATGATATTATTATATAACACCTATAAGCTGAACGAGAGAACTTGAGATATCTGTTAAGATCGAGACAACCCATGATACCATTACATGACACCTTACAGGTAGAATGGACTCTTATATTTGATAACATCATGAGAGAAACTGGAAATTAAATAACCACCAACCATTCCAAAGTCTACGTCGATGGAGACATTAAAAAACCATGTTTAATTCCAAATTGGGAGGCCATAGGCAAAAACAAAATTTGGAAAAAAATTAGAAAGAATAGTAGAAGCAATCTCACGGTCGTCTGAAGAAGACCAGATAAACAGGGACACGCTCTCTTGTAGAGGAACAACAGACGGGATGTTATTCAGGCCAGTTGACAAAGAGCAGCAGCAATGTATTAGAAAGCCCAAGAGTTACTTATACAAACAACACAACATTAAACCAATATTCCAACTTATCGGTTCATTATCCCAACAAATTCATTTAATGAGAGAAAATGAGATCATTCGGTATCCCAACTCATTCATTTCATGAGAGGAAATGAGACCAATTGAACATCTCTCAACAATTAAAATATCTCGATTAGAGGTGAAATGAGCCGCTAGCATTGAGACCCTATCCAGGAATAGGGGAGCCGATTCTCTTATCTTGAAAGTTGGGCAAAGGAGAATAATCTTTAATTTTAAGATAAGAAAATTATATTTGATGATTTATGTATAATTAACATATGGTTTATTGAAAAAAGTCCATAATGTATTTAAATACTCTTTCATATTGCTAAACAATTGTTCTCATTGTTCTCATAAGAAAACAAAAGGCTACACACAAATTAAAATCAATTGTTCTCATCAAAAGATAAAAAGTTAAACACAAAACTAAAATCATTTGTTCTCGTGATAAAATAATGGTGAGAGCTAAGTAAAGAATTTTCACATTTAAAAATAACATTTAAGTTAGTTATTTTCATGAGCTAAGTATGGAAGTTTCAAATGTATAAATGATCATTAGAAGTTCATTATTTATTCAAAATAATTTACCAAGAGAATAATAATACATCAGTTAGAAAGTTAAAGACAAACTAAAGTCAATTATTTACATGAGAAAATGATGGTAAGAGCTAAGTGTGGATGTTTCAAATGTATAAATGAGAATAAATGTTGATTATTTATTCAAAATAATTTAACAAAAAAATAATAATGTCTATCATTACTTAAAATCAATAAATTATGTATGATCAATTTTTAAAAAAATGGCTTTCAAGCCACAAACTACTTCATACCATAAAACTATAGATATACGTCATGCTTGTATAAGTAATCTTCAACTTAGTTTGGTTGAATTTTCAAAAAAATGGCTTTCAAGCCACAAACTACCTCATACCATAAAACTATAGGTGTATGTCATGCTTATAAGTAAACTTCATCTTAGTTTGGTTGTAAAATTAAAGGCTAGATCAATAACCATAAAACACCATTATTTCAAGCTTCTCAAATCAAACAAGGACAATTATGATTCATTACACAGTTCTTTTTCTAAAATATCTAACAAAACAACAATTATTTAATAATATGAAAATTATTAACATACCATTTGATTGGATTAGAGAGGTGTAATATCCCAAAATGGAAATGCAACAATACATAAACACAATATTGGAGTAGCAGTGAGAAATTAACTCATAAAATGTGTGTAGAAAAATTTAGCCAACAAATTATTGTTACAGCAGCAAAATATGATCCACTATGTCAACCCAAAGTGGGGAAATGCAGCGATATGGGCCATAAAAACGTTAATTCCAAAGAATTGTGTTATAACAAGGAGAAATAACGCTTTGATCCCTTAGCTTAGGTATTATGGGACTCACATCCAGAAGGCGATCATAAACAAATCCCTTTTGATGAGTTAAACAGATCTCCCGATCCCAATATGGCTTAAAAATGCTCAAATCCCGTGACTTGATCTATGCAGAGTTTTCTAAAGCATGCACAACGTAATTTTATGAGGGTTTCTGATACAATATAGTATAAACAACAGATCTGGATTTTTATTACTCAAAGCATGAAGAAAAATAGGGATCTAGACCCTTTTATACATTATGAAGATAACTCGGCAAGGGTTCCATGGAAGCACAAGTACAAAATGCATGGATATGTAGATCTAGATCTTAAATAATGCAGTTTACTAAATATCTGAATGCATATAGCTGAATAATACAATAAATGAAGGAAAATCCTTCTTACAAGCTTTCCTGGAGAAGGGTTGGCCCTTTCCTTAAGGAACTAGCTCAAAAACAAGGGGTTTAACCCTCTCACTGCAAGGGACTACACTGTAGGAGATGTAAAATACATTGGCCACATGCCAAGATCTGAAAATCAGCTCAAAGCCCTCCTCACTGGTCTCCCAAAGGAACGAAGGCTTCCTCCTCCTAAACACAAGCTTTGGAAGTGGTGTTGAGAATTCCCACCACAACACAACGTTATACTGCTGCAAAAATAACGATGTAGCTAAAGGAGGATGCTTGGCCTAAAGCCTGGATGTGCGGAAATTCAGTACAAGCTCCCTCAAGAGGCTTCTCAAGAAAGGAGAAGGGATTCCTAATAGGAATGCCTTGTGCTAAGCAACACAACAATCTCAACTAAACAGTTGAAGAAAGCATAATAGTCATGCAGACCAAAATCCAATATTCAATTCATAAGATCCCTTGATATGGTTGCCTTGCCCTCCTTTTAAACATGTGTGAGCCTTCTTTCCTTGGGCCCCACTCATTACGGTTTCCTTAACCAAGGAATCTTCCTCCCACTTGCATTGTGTTGTCTCTATGGATGATCTCTTCCTCTCATAACAGCGTTGTTGACTTGGTCAAACTTGACCTTGTCCACATGCATTGTCCCTGTTCACACATGAGAGTGTAAAATCCAGCTAGCATTATGATCCATTTTCACATTATGAGGGATTTTATTCTTATTTATGAAATGTATTGGCCTCCTTACCCATTTATTCTTCTCCCAAGTGAAATCAGCGAAATTTAATATTCCAATTAGTTGCATGCTAATTTTGGAATATTACAAGAGGTTAAATTTCCATAAAAAATAAACATAAAGAGTAAATATTAGCCATAGAAAAAGTATATATTAACCAACCATCCTTTTAAACTCCCAGCCAACCAAAACAACCATTATTTAATAATATTAAAATAATATCATCATACATAAATAAAAATAGCACAAGAGTAAGATACTAAAACCCCATTTTTTATGTTTCAATCCAAACAACAAAATTGTACATACAGGCATATACTAGCCATAAAAGCAAAGTCAATATTAAACAAAAAAAAATATAAAAAAAAAACATCCTTTTAAGCTCCAAGCCCAAATAAAAACAACTATTACTTAATAATATAAAATTTATTAAAATAATATCAACATGCATAAATAAAAGTACCCTAAAAATAGGATACTAAAACCCCATTTATTTATGTTTTATTTATGTTTCAGTCTAAACAAAAGTCTATTTAATAGATGAGAATTATTATGCATAAATAAAAGTATCATAAAAGGTAGGACACTAAAACCTCATTCTTTTATGTTTCAATCCAAACAAAAATCTATTTAATGGATGACAATTATTAGATCTACCAAAACCCCATTCATTTTTAGGATACTATAACCCCATTTATTTATGTTTCAGTCTAAACAAAAGTCTATTTAATAGGTGAGAATTATTATGCATAAATAAAAGTAGCATAAAAGGTAAGACACTAAAAGCTCATTCTTTTATGTTTCAGTTCAAACAAAAATCTATTTAATGGATGAGAATTATTAGATCTACCAAAACCCGAAACAAAAGTCTATTTAATGGATGAGAATTAAATTATAATTCTTGATTGAAAGGCTAAAAAAAATCTCTTAATCTACCATGAGTTAACCCTATTTTTTATGTTTCAGTCCAAACAAAAGTCTATTTAATGGGGAGAATTATTAAAAGTCCTCTTAATCTACCATGAGTTCTCAGGCTCTAAGCATAAAAGTACCATAAATAAAAGAAGCATAAAAGTAGGAATCCAAACAAAAGTCTAGATGCTTGATTGACATGCACAAATAAAAGTAGCATAAAGATAGGATACTAAAGCCCCATTCTTTTATGTTAAAGTCCAAACAAAAATCTATTTAATGGATGAGAATTATTAAATCTACCAAAACTCCAAATTTTTTTTTTGGACTTGTTTCAGTCCAAACAAAAGTCTATTTAATGGATAAAAAATTATTAAAATCAAAGTCCAAACAAAAGTCTATTTAATAGATAAAAATTTATTAAAATCTTGATTTTATGCGTTCTCAATATTAGAGTTACTACCATGAGTTCTTATGAGTTCTCAATATTAGAGTTCTTATGAGTTCTCAATTCAAACAAAAGTATGGATTACAATCCAAACAAAAATCTATTTAAAATCTATTTAATGGATGAGAATTATTAAATCTACCAAAACCCCATTTTTTTTTTGTTTGGACTTGTTTCGGTACAACCAAAAATCTATTTAATGGATAAAAAATTATTAAAATCAAAGTCCAAACAAAAGTCTATTTAATGGATAAAAATTTATTAAAATCTTGATCTTATGAGTTCTCAATATCACAGTTCTTACGAGTTCTCAATATTATTGTTGGATTTTATTGTTTCTTATTGGTTTTATAATGTTTATTATTTTATTCTAACATTAGTTATTTATTAAAACCTTGATTTTATGAATTCTCAATATTAGAGTTATTACCATAAATTCTTATGAGTTTTCAATATTAGAGTTCTTATGGCTTCCCAATATTAGAGTTGGATTTTATTGTTTATTATTTTATTCTAACATGAGTTATTAATTAAAATTTTGAGTTATTAATTAAAATTTTGAGTTCTCAATATTAGAGCTATTACCATAAGTTCTTATGAGTTCTCAATAAGATAGTTGGGAGTTATTACCATAAGATTTTATAACTAGTTGGATTTTATTGTTTATTATTCATTTTATAATATTTATTATTTTATTTTAACATGAGTTTTTATGAGTTTTCATTATTATATTTATTACCACGAGTCATAAGTTCCTACTAGTTCTCAATAAGTTTTGAGTACTTGGATTTTATTGTTTATTATTTTATTCTAACATGAGTTTTTATGAGTTCTCATTATTAAAATTATTACCATGGGTTTTTATGAATTCTCATTATTAGAATTATTACCATGAATTTCTATGAGTTCTCATTATTAGAATTATTACCACAAGTCATAAGTTCTTATGAGTTCTCAACAAGTTCTTATGAGTAGTTGGATTTTATTGTTTATTATTTGTTTTATGATGTTTATTATTTATTCATAAGTTCTTATGAGTTCTCAATAAGTTCTTATGAGTAGTTGGATTTTATTGTTTATTATTTGTTTTATGATGTTTATTATTTATTCTAACACGAGTTTTTATGAGTTCTTACCATGAGTTCTCATAATTAGAAATATTACCATGAGTCATATTATTTGTTTTATAATGTTTATTATTTTATTCTAACATGAGTTTTTATGAGTTCTTATTATTAGAATTATTACCATGGATTTTTACGAGTTCTCATTATTAGAATTATTACCATGAGTTGTATTATTTGTTTTATAATGTTTATTATTTTATTCTAACATGAGTTTTTATGAGTTTTCATTATTAAAATTAATACCATGAATTTTTATGAGTCCTCATTATTAGAAATATTACCATGAGTCTTATGAGTTTTCATGATGAATTCTCAATATTAGAGTTATTAGGATGTTTGATGATGATGATGATGATGGTGGTGGTTAACGTCCACTGAGACTCCACTTTTGTCTATCGGACCTATAATTTTTTTAATTCTTAATTGTCTGGCTTTTCATCTTTCTTGACAAGATTGGTAGTGTAGCTTTCTTTTTCTTCTCTACGGTCTTCCAACTTCCTTTATCTTGCACCTCCTTTGTCTCCTCTGATTCTTGGGACATTGGTGTCTTATCTTCGGGATCTGGGAGATCTACTTTGCTGCTAAATGAATATTTCTTTTGTGCGGTATTCGAATCCTCATAATTGTTGATGCTAGAGGGGCTGTCAAGTTCATTTTTTTGTTGTTAGGTGAGGCTTTCCCCCTGCTTGTCTTGAGGGTTGTTTCTATCTTCCCTGATTTCTTGCGATTCAGAGTTTTCTGGAAAGTATTCTTCCTTGACGACAGCATAATGTTCCTTGACTAGATGGCCTGTCTCAAAGCAGGATCGACATCTAAAGTAGACACTCTCATAGTCGAGTTTATGGTTCTATACATAGTTTTTGCTTGTTAAGATTATTTCAGCTAGGAATCCGGTGCTGAAGTGCATTTTTATAGAGATGCATGCATAGGTGGTTCTGACATATTCCTCTGTTTCTAGGCACCTGCAGTAAAATTTCCCAATTGTATTTCCCATGGCCTTCAGCGAAAATAGATTTCAGAGATGCAGAGATAGGTTTGGCAATTTGACCCAAATTGGTGTTGATCTTATGACTGTTGTTGAGAGATCAAATGATGGGTTCCATGGCTTCATGAATAAGCTAGAGTTTTCCCAAAACCAAGGGCCAGAATTTAAAATACATTGTCTACTTTCAGAGTTTTCGAAATCTACTATAAAGAAACCCTTAGCACGGGGGTATATATTAATTTCATCAAAAATGATAGGCTTCCATACCTCCAAGATCCAACTGTGGAACGCTGTCAACCGCAACCAAAGGCCATTAAACCAGCAACTTAAAGCAGTTTCAAAAATATTATTGTTTATTAATATTATTACCATGAATTTTTATGAATTCTCATTATTTGAAATATTACCACGAGTCTTAGAATTATTACCATGAGTCATTATTTGCTTTATAATGTTTATAATATTATTCTAACATGAGTTTTTATGAATTCTCATTATTAAAATTATTACCGTGAATTTTTATGAGTTCTCATTATTAGAATTATTACCATGAGTCATATTATTTGTTTTATAATGTTTATTATTTTATTCTAACATGAGGTTTTATAAGTTTTCATTATTAGAATTATAATTATTTCATTTTATTTTTATTCAAAGAAATTAAAATAGTTATATTACAATGTAATTTTTTTATATTAATATTAGAGTTTAGGATGTTTTTTTTTAATTATTAATATTAGAGTTTAGGATGTTTATTGTTTATATTAGAGAGAATTATTAACATGTTTATTGTTTATTATTTGTTTTATAATGTTTATTGTTCTATTTTTATTAAATTATTTTTATAATTATTTCATTTTATTTTATTCAAATACATTAAAATAATTATACTAAAATGTTTTTTTATATTGATATTAGAGTTTAGGATGTTTATTGTTTATATTAGAGAATTATTAAGATGTTTATGGTTTATTATTTGTTTTATAACGTTTATTGTTTTATTTTTTATTTCATAATATTTATTTTATTGTTTTATTTTTATAATTATTTTATTTTATCTAAAAGAATTAAAATAATTATACCACTGTTTTTATTTTATTTTATTTTAAATTTACTTTCTAAACTAGTTTAACTAGGCACCAGTTATTAAGATGTTCATTGTTTATTTTTTATTTCTAAACATTTCTATTTCATAATGTTTAGAATTATAAAGACATTATTGTTTATTTTTTATTTCATTTTATAAAGTACTTTTTATAATTATTTTATTTTATTTTATTCAAAGAAATTAAAATAATTATACTACAATGTTTTTTATTTTATTTTCAATTTATTACATTTCTAAACTAGTTTAACTAGACAACTCTAGGCTAACTAAGCACCTCTAGACACAATTAGAATTACAAAACAACACCAACCAGAGTGACATTGCATTACATCTTTTGAAACTACATAACTAGGCTAACTAGGCACCAACTAGATCACTAGGCTAACTAGGCACCTCTAGACAAAATTAGAATTACAAAACAACTAGACCACTAGGCTAACTAGGCACTTCTAAACAAAATTAGAATCACAAAACAACATCAACTAGAGTGACATTGCATTACATCTTTTCAAACTAGATACCTCTAGACACAATTAAAATGACCTTACATTACATCACTTTATCTCCAACCATAACTTAAAAATATCACTGAAAAATGTCTTTAATACATCATCGCATCTCTAACCATAACTTAAATGACTGAAAAATGTCTTTAAACATTCCGTCATTACATCTCTAACCATAACTTAAAATGTCTCTGAAAAATGTCTTTAAAGGAATGTATTTAAACACCTTTAAAGACAATTAGAATCTAACCATAACTAAAATGTCTTTAAACATTATATCATTACATCTCTAGTCATACCTTAGACAATTAGAATCTAACCATAACTAAAAATGTCTTTAATCATACCTTAAGACATTATATCATTACATCTCTAATTATAACTTAGAAATGTCCCTGAAAAATGTCTTTAAACATTACATCATTACATCTCTACCCATAACTTAAAATGTCTCTGAAAAATGTATTTAAACACCTTTAAAAAATATCTCTGAAAAATGCCTTTAACTTTAAAACAATTAGAATCTAATTGTAACAATGTCTCTGAAAAATGTCCTTAAACATTAGAATGACCTCAACTGTACTCTGAAAAATGTCTTTAAGCATTAGAATGACCTCAAACATTACATCTGTAATGTTTGAGGAACAAACTAGACTAACTGAACACCTTTAAACATTACATCTATACTAGAAAAACAAACTACACTAACTAAACACCTTAAATACAATTAGAATGACCTTACATTACTACACTAACTAAACACCTTAAATACAATTAGAATGACCTTACATTACTACACTAACTAAACACCTTAAATACAATTAGAATGACCTTACATTACATCATTACACCAACATTACATATATATACTAGAAAAACAAACTAGACTATCTAAACACCTTTAAACATTACATCTATACTAACTAAACACCCATTACATCTATACTAACTAAACACCCAGACTAACTAAACACCTTTAAATACAACTAGAATGACATTACAACATTACACCTTTAAATACAACTAGAATGACATTACAACATTACAACTTTAAATACAACTAGAATGACATTACAACATTACACCTTGCATGACCTTAGATTACATCATTACAACATTACATGACCTTACATTACATCATTACACCTTGCATGACCTTACATTACATCATTACACCTTGCATGACCTTACATTACATCATTACACCTTGACCCACAATTAGAATGACCTTACCATTACATCTCTAACCATACTAAAGCAGAAAAATATCACAAACATTACATCTCTACCACCATATTGAGTAGAAAAACAAAACAATTAATATCTCAAACATTACACCTCTACCACATTACATCTCCAACCATACTAAAACTGAAAAACATCTCAAACATTACATCTCTAACCATACTAAAACTGAAAAATATCTCAAACATTATATTAAGTAGAAAAACAAAACAATTAAATCTCAACCATATTCATATGAAATTGAACCATCATTTCACAGCAAGCAAAGCGTTAGGTTCTGCAACCGAGCAAAATTGTCATCTGTCCCGCAATCACTCCAAATTTTACAAGATTCAGGCGTACATCTCACAGGAGTTTACAAAAAAAATCGTACGATTTTTATATTCATTATACTTAAAAACCGCAAGCAAGCAAGAGGAGGTTTGGTTAACAGCGGCTAAAGACAGGAAACATAAACACTCCAGCTTGCATGCAACTTCCAACAAAGGTTTGGTGATAGCAGGTAGTAACAGGCTTTTTAGACGAAGCATAAAAACTCCAGCTTGCATGCAACTTCAAACAAAGGGTTGGTGATAGCACGTAGAAGCAGGCTTTTTAGAGGTTTGTGTCGCTGTGCATTTATGAATCTAAGAATGAGAACACATCTCTTCCCATTCACTTTGAATAATCTAAATAAGAATCGTACATTTTGACAGCCAATAATACCATTACATTACACCTTAATAAAAGTAATGGATAACTTTATCTGCTATCATTAATGAAATAGCGGAAATTAAACGAGTCCCAGGCATTCCGAATGTTGATCCAGACAATGAAAAACCGTGGTCAATGTCAAATTAGACAGAAAAGAAGATTGGAAAACATCGTGCCGTTGCTATCATTATATGTATAGAAAGAATAACAGAAGCACTTCTTCCCCATGGATGCCTCTGATGGAAATCTCACGCTCGCCTGAAGAAACCAGATAAAACACGGACACGCTCGCTTGCAAAGGAGGAACAACAGATAGGACACTATTCGGGCCAGATAATGAAGAGATGCAATGGTATATTGGAAAACCCAGAGATCCTGAAAATAACAACACTGCAAGAGAAAGGCATAATACAAAACCGATACGGCAACTGATTCATTTCATTATTAGAAGCACTTCTCCTCGATGGATGCCTCTCTGATGGAAATCTCACGCTCGCCTGAAGAAACCAGATCAAACACGGACACGCTCGCTTGCAAAGGAGGTACAACAGATGGGGCACTATTCGGGCCAGATAATGAACAGAATATATTGGAAAACCCCTCGCAAGACACTCATTTCATGAAAGAAAATGAGACAATCTGAACATCTATCAACAAATACATCAACTAGATGCGAAAGGAGCCGTTGGCAATAAGACCATCCAGTAATGCTAGAACCATGATCGTAAACGCATGCCCACTTATAAGACAAATCAGAGTATAGACTGTCTAAGACTGATGATGTACGCAGGATAAAAATCACAGTGCAGGAGGAGACTCCAAATGGTCATGGTCGAAGCCAAGAGGCACAGAACCCATTCATAGCGAATACAACAATAGCGTGCACGCCACGCCAGGAGCTATGACATCAAAATAAATGGGCATGCTGAAAGACTGGGAAAATCACACAGTACAAAAGGCCACAACGAACACGCTCATGTCGAAGCCACAATTAACTTCGAAATGAAACACAAAGCCTGCATGCTACCTTCTTCAATTCACAGAAAGGGCGAGCAAGACATTCGGACATATCTGGCAAATCATAAAAGGCGACCCTGGAAAATCAGGGTAGAAAACCTACATGCCACCTTAGGTAAAATTATTCATCAACCTTGTTAATCTCATCACAGAAAGCTGAGCAGGACATTAATTTCATGGTAGGCGGACTCCGCAAGAAAGCATCTCAAATGTATCTGTCGTGCAATAAATGGGCGAGGAAGACGTTCCAACATATCTGTTGATTAGAAGCCGATATGCAAAATCCAGAAGTGACGCGCTAGCTTGAAACACGCTCCACGCTCGCTTGAAAGATTGACGAAACAAAGTTCTCATCTTGCTCAGAATAGTATCTTAAAGATGCAACCATAACACGCAGCCAAAGAGCCGATTTTAAGAATTGAAGACCATGTCCAGAGATCCATGTAGCTAAGAGCCAATTTGGACCAGAGATATGTGTTCAATGCACAGGGGATGCCAGAGGTGAAAAGAACATTAAAAGAAATTACGCAAGCAGAAACAGATTAACGATTTTAGAGCAAGCGAGAAGAAATAAATAAAGTAGTTTCGGATGCCCTTTTTAAGTGCAAAAAGGTACGTATTTACCTCTAAATCACAAATAACACCATAAACAAATCTGATGTGTGCCATGGATAAATTAAACGTCAAGCAAAACTGAATTATATGCCCGAGGCTTTCAGGCACCGGAGACGAGCTCTTAGAAGCTTTCAGAAATTGGCCATTCAATGGATTTCTTTTCCGCTTCAAGCTGAACCAGTACGGCACAACCTGCAGATACAGCTTGTTCCTGTACACCACCAAAACAGAATACCGCTTGTCTACTAACCCTAAAAACCATAACACCTTCAAGATACAGGCCCAGCACAACCTACAGATACAGCTTGTTCCAGTACACCAAAACAGAATACCGCTTGTCTACTAGACCCTAAAAACCATTACACCTTTACAGGCCTAAAAAAGAAATATAATCTGTTTGGAATTGTAACTTACCATTCCGAAGGAGAACATGGCCGTTCAAAGAAGTACTCAAAACATTCAAAACACACTTGTAACTTCAAGATAAGGGCTGATCCAGACGTATCATGCCCCTGCTTATCCTCTCATTCTAGTTTTCGCATGAATGGCTCATATGTTCATGCACCTCTAAGAAACAGTGTAAATGAACATAGAACTGCAACTAAAAAACACTCAGAGCTTAATAGCAAATCTATTGAATGACAATTTCAACCCAAAAATGCCTTCCAACCCACCTTTCAATGCACAATTGACGCCTAGGGCAGCAGATTATGGAGCAACCATAAAATATCACTGAAATATCAATTAGACAGACTAATGACTAATTCTCTTGTCCTCTTGTTCTAGTTTCAGGAATGGATCATATGACCTTGCACCTCTACCTCTAACAAACAGAGAACATAAACATAACTGCAACTAAAAACAGTTTATCAGAGCAAACCTCTTGGATGATGTTTCACCTCTACCTCTAACAAACAGAGAACATAAACATAACTGCAACTAAAAACAGTTGATCAGAGCAAACCTCTTGGATGATGTTTCCGACCAGAGAATGCCTTCTAACACACTGCAATGTACTGCACACTTTATGCATTGGGCTACAGATTGTCGAGTAATTATAGAATATTACCGAAATATCAAAAACTCAAATAGATTTCTATAGACCTGCGATACTTTGTGGATGCCTGTTTGTTGATAAAATTTCGAGAGAATATTCTGCTTTCTATAATCAACTCACAAAAGCAGTGGAATATAGTTGCTCTGAATCAATCCCCTTCCTATGATCGAATTCCAAATTTAGATGAAAGTGCCCTGCAGCCCAAGGATCAATCGTCTCTCAAATCAGGCATACCAAGGACTAATAGCGCCAACGCTAAGTACTCACAACGAAATAAAAATAATACCAACAAACACTCAACCACAAACCCTTATACTGATTCTGCAGCGACTGAGCCCTCATTCTCCTGCCAATAAATATGTAAACCATCTAAAGAAGAGAAACAATAGATGTTGACGGCCTTGTGATGTCTAACATCCCATCTTCAGATCTAGTCAACCTCACAGACCAACACAACAAATCCCCTTGTGGAACCAAAAAGAATTTAAATCATATAGTTATATCGGCCACTAAAAGTTGCGCTTCTAAAGCATACACAACCCACTACCTAACGAAGTATAATTAACCTAATTACTTACAGTGTGTCGATTCCACTGATCTATTTCGATCCTCGCACGACAACAGAAAAAACGCATTACTTACGAAGTGAAACTTCACAAAAATACCTGAAAGAAAGACGCAGATTCTACTGATCTACTTTTATCCTCAATCCTCGAACCACTCCAGAAAATACACATTAAAGGTAACCTTACAAAGTGAAACTCCACAAAAATACCTGAAAGAATACCCTAGATTTCTGAACAAGTAAATTGAACCGTGTCGCTGGCTATCTCCACAGACCATCCCCAACCCCATCCCCAGTTAAAGGTAAGTTAATTAGAATGTATATAATAGCAGGAACGAGAAAAGTACAGAAATTAAGGTTTGAGAGCACCAGTAGAAAATAAAGTAGGAAATATAAAAAATTCTGAAATTAGGGACAGAGAACACCACTGATGAAAAGCCGTGATCCTGTGAGGAAAGACAGAGCACCACTGATGAAAAACCCTACGCTTCTGTATAGGAAAAGCCGTGATCCTGAATCGGAAAGACAGAGCACCACTGATGAAAACCTACGCTTCTGAATCGGAAAGACAGAGCACCACTGATGAAAAACCCTACGCTTCTGTATCGTGAGAAAAAAAAAATACTAGCATTCCTATTCTACTTTAAAAGTGTCTGGAGACCATAGCAAACCACACGTGCAGGACAGATGGAAACCCTTTCCCCCTTTCTTTCGTGAGGGCAACCATCGCCTTTCCCTTCCGTCGCTGTGAAGAACGGCGCCAATGAATATGATGACACCTAATGCAGAAGTCTTCTATTTATAGTCGGAGGAAGTTAAAGGGACGGTGAAGATGAAACGGTGGAAGAAGGACGAAGGTGATCAAAACGCCAGCTGGAAAAGGAAAAGAAGGCGTGGCTTGCACTAGATGCTTATCTTTTTGTACCACCATCTTATTTTAATTTGAACTTAATCTATTTATTTCAAACAAAAAGTAGTACTCTTATAATTCAAAGGTAGGTTGCAATGTGATTTGGAAAAAAATATTTTTTTTAAATATTTATGCCTTCATTAGAGGGTTCTAATTGATTGCTATTCAAATAATTTGTTTTAATGAGATTCATTAATATTAGGTAGCTATAGAAACTACCATACCTCTCATGTTAAGGGAAGGAAACACTAAACTAAATATTTAAAGATAAAAAAATGATGTTGAATGTTTGGGGTTAAAATTGAACATGTCACAATTTTTTTTTTAAGAGGGGTTTAGCACGTCTTAGAAGTGCGAAGAGAGAATTAGATATAAAAAAATGTTAATTTTTATTATATTGGTTTAAAATATATATATGTATAACAAAATGCTCAGTGAAGAGTTGATGGATAAATTATCAAATATCTCCTATTTTCTTTGTTTTAATTTCTGAAATCATTTTAGCAACGTACAAATTTTAAAGTATTCCTTCACATAAATACCAAAGTTTCCCTATCTTTATGCAATGAGTTACAGAATGTTATGGCGATTGGTGAAGGGATTTCATTGACTGAACTAGTGGCACTCGCACATGCTTTGGTACAGAGGTGAGGGACAAGAGATGGCCTGGACAGTGGTGTGTGATAACTAATATTTAATGGGAGGAGGAGGGAGGACGACAATATATTAATGTGTGAGGTGATGAGGTGATGGCCCGATCGGCACAATTTGTAGGCAATTCAAGTTTGTATTTACATTGGTGTTGTGGTATACAGAGTTGCTACTGAGATGGTCATTTTCCTCCTAGCTGTGTGAGAACCAAATCTCTAGTCACTATGATAGGTAAGTCTGCAAAACTATTTTGACATGTATATATGTGGGGAAAAATAATCACAGATCTCTATGGGAGTCGATTCCATGAAGTTGTTGGGAAATCCTAACAGTTGGAAGTTAATTGATTTCCCTTATTCAAATATTATCTTGTGATGTTTGGGTGAAAATGTGAAGATGGATAACACTTTTGTGAGAATTCGGGGCAGAAAACTTGTTTCCTCTATAGTGTGGCCGAACATTTGTCAAAGTTCGGTCGAACTATTCAGGAGTTCGGCCGAAATTTTGAAATTAGTTCAGCCGAACTCATTCTTCCATTTACATTGACAACGTACTAACGGCAATGGCAAACAGATTTTTCACTGGAGATTGGAAAACTGACAAACAAAGTTCGGTCGAACTATTATTTTATAAATATATCGCCCGCAAACTATTCCGGGTTTCTTGTTCAAATATGTCTCGCGCAATTTTATTTGATTTGGTGTTGCGCTCACATTTTTCCCACGCGAATTTAGTTGATTTGGTGTTGTGTAGCGAGAGTTTTGTTGATTTGCACCGCGCTGAGGAGGTAAGTTCTGCTAATTTTGTTATTTTCTGTAAAAAAAAAATTGTTGTTTTTTTTAATTTGATTTTTTTTGTTCGCAGAGTTCTTCGACATCGTCTTCAACATCTTCACATATCGTCTTCAGCGTCTTCAAGGATCGAATTAACGGCTAATTTCTGTTGTGACTTTCCAGGTACGTATGTCCTATCCAGTCTAATTAATGGCCATGTTTGTAAAGAAGGATTTTCTCACTAGTTCTGCTCAGAGTTACTGTCTTTAGTCGGACGTGCAACCTTACATATTGCATTTTGACCTCTATAGGAACATCATGTAGCATTTTTTTCTAATTTATCGGCGATAAGAAGGCCAGGTTTAGCTTCTCTATCATTATCTAGATATGATTCCACTTATCTTTCTAAACTTTCTCAATTGTCCAGAGAAAAAATCGGAAAGAAACTAGTTGTTAAGAAAATAACAAATCAGCTATTCGTCTCTTTTCTCCGATATTGGATTATTAAGGATTTGAAATACCTCTCTGTAAGTTGTCCCTGTCTTTGAGAAATTCCAAGCTTAAGGCATATGATGTTGACAGCTTAGAGAATAGCCAATACTAGTTATGTAATCTACACTAGTCTATGTGTTCTATTCCCTGTGTTAACTAGTATAATGAGAGCTGCTAGTATCATGCAAGTGGTTATAGTGTATTCAACCTTATGGAATATGTACAACCTTTGTTACAATAGGTAACAACTTATGTTAGTTACATAATCACAATACTAGGATCAATGGTCTTTCAACATGCTATTATTGGTGTTATTAGAACTGTAGACCTCATTAAGGCTCATTACTTCTGCTAATAATTGACTGTTCATATCTCATATTAAAAGCAGTTCATTAAATTTACTCAGAATTTAAGCCTCTGCAAAAAAAGATTTAATATTTCTTATCATAATATTTCTTGAAATTCCTTCATGATATCTATGGTTTCTCACCTTCATTCAATATTAAAGAATAGCCAATTTATTTCTTGATAGCTTAGAGAATAGCCAATACTAGTTATGTAATCTACACTAGTCTATGTGTTCTATTCCCTACGTTAACTAGTGTAATGAGAGCTTCTAGTATCATGCAAGTGGTTACAGTGCATTCAACCTTATGGAATATGTACAACCTTTATTACAATAGGTAACAGCTTATGTTAGTTACGTAATCACAATACTGGGATCAATTGTCTTTCAACATGCTATTATTGGTGTTATTAGACCCATAGACCTCATTAAGGCTCATTTCTTCTGCTAAGAATTGATTGTTCATATCTCATATTAAAAGTAGTTAAATTAAATTTACTCAGAATTTAAGCCTCTGCAAAAAAGATTTAATATTTCTTATCATAATATTTCTTGAAATTCCTTCATGATATCTATGGTTGCTCACCTTCATTCCATAAAGAATAGCCAATTCATTTCTTGATAGCTTAGAGAATAGCATATACTAGTTATGTAATCTACACTAGTCTCCATGTATTTATTCCCCTTTGTCATTAGCTAATTGTAATGAGGCTTCTAGTATCATGCGAAGTGGTTACTGATTATGTTCAACCTTATGGAATGGCAGCCTTTGTTAGAATGAGTATGACTTATGTTGATTGCAGTAATCACAATCTTGCAGGATCAACGGTCTTTCAACATGCTATCATTGGTGTTATTAGGCAAGTAGACCTCATTAAGGCTCATTGTTTCGCTAAGAATTGTTGTTCATATCTCATTTTAAAAGTAGTTACGTCATTTATAAATTTAAGCCTGCGAAAAGATTTAATGTTTCTCATCATAATATTTCTTGAACTTCCTTCATGATATATATGGTTGCTCACCTTCATTCAATATTGGGTAAAAGTTCATGGTCTTACCTTAATTTCTATTCTAATTCCCTTTCCTAACTTCCTAACTTTCATTTTCATTTAATATTTATTATCATAATATTTCTTGAACTTCCTTCATGATATATATGGTTGCTCACCTTTTTTCAATATTCTAGGTAAAAGGTCATGGTCTTACCTTAATTTCTATTGTAATTCCCTTCCTAACTTTGATTTTCCTTTTGACCTTGGAGATAAACCAAATCATTATATTGGGTAAAAGGTCATGGTATTACCTTAATTTCTATTCTAATTCCATTTCCTAACTTCTTAACTTTTATTTTCATTTAATATTTCTTATATCATAATATTTCTTGAACTTCCTTCATGATATCTATGGTTGCTCACCTTTGTTCAATATTGGGTAAAAGGTCATGGTCTTACCTTAATTTCTATTCTAATTCCATTTCCTAAATTTGATTTTCCTTTTGACTGTTGGATAAGTCATGCAGATCTTCACTATTGGGTAAAAGATCATGGTCTTACCTTAATTTCATCCCAATTCCCTTTCATAACTTCCTAACTTTGATTTTCCTTTAATATTTCTTATCATAATATTTCTTGAACTTCCTTCATGATGAATATGGTTGCTCACCTTTTCAATATGGGTAAAAGGTGTGGTCTTACTATGTTCTATTCTAATTCCCTTTCTTCCTAACTTTGATTTTGTTTAATATTTCTTATATCATAATATTTCTTGAACTTCCTTCATGATATATATGGTTGCTCACCTTCGTTCAATATTGGGTAAAAGGTCATGGTCTTACCTTAATTTCTATTCTAATTCCCTTTCATAACTTTGATTTTCGTTTTGACCTTGGAGATAAACCCAATCATTAAATATTATAGTCATCCATTCTAGGGAACTTAGTATGGGTTGCTTAGTGGTTTTGATCCCTTATGATGATGTGAGGGGGTGTTTCAAACATGGGAGTAACTTGTGTTTGCATGTGATGCTCACGGGCCATGGTTTCTTTTGTGGGTTATAGAAGGTTTAGTTCTACCTCCTAAGATAAAATTTCTAAAAGGCTTACCTTTATTCCTTAAAGTCAAACTTGATCTATACTATGGATTACTCTTTATATGTATTTCTACCATATAAATTCTAACAATAATTAATCACATATATGTGTTAAAGTAGAATATGAAATAAGCCCTTTTTACACTTGGATTGGCTCGTAGGTACATAGATGTGTGGGTTTGGGAATGTGGTTCACATGAAAAGTAATAGGGATGGATTTATTGGAAACCTTTTCTAAGATCAGGACTGAAACAATTGTGATATTTTCCTTTCTTTCCAAGTTAGTATATCCTTCTAGAAAAATCCCTTTTAATGAAGGACATATATCCATATTGATCAACTAATATTTATTCACCAACAACTATTCTATTTTGTACTTTTATATCTCAAAACTATGCTCATTGAATTTATGCATCTATATCTTTAAACTGCTTGAAAATATTTTATTACACCATAGGAATCATTTCGAGAAAAACACATTAGCCATAAAATTTTCCCATTGAAACCAAAAGTGATTTGACACAAAACATATGTTTTAAGATTATATAGTTAATTGTTTCAAATAGTTTTTTAATAAATTAAAAAATATTCAATGTAAAACGCATGCACACATTAACATATAATTGTGATTTTTTCCCTTCTTTCCAACTTATTGGACATCCATCTAGAAAAATCCCTTTTAATGAAGTAGATATATCCATAGTGATCCACTAATATTTTTTCACAAACAACTCTTCCATTTTGGAATTTTATATCTCAAAACTATACTCATTGAATTTATGCATCTTTATTTTTAAACTACTTGAAACTATTTTATTTCACTATAGGAATCATTTCAATATATCTCCCATTTTAATTGGGTGTATCACATTTCGAGAAAAAACACATTAGCCATAAAAGTTTCCCATTGAAACCAAAAGTGATTTGATACAAAACATAGGTTATAACCTTATATATTTTAATTGTTTCAAATAAATTTTTAATAAAATGAAAAATATTCAATGTACAACACATAATATTTAGAAACAAAAAGTAATTTGATACAAAACATAGGTTTTAACCTTATACTATGTTAATTGCTTTGAAAATAGATTCTTAATAAAATGAAAAATATTTAATGTAAAACACATGCATATTAACATATAATTGTGATATTTTCCCTACTTTCCAACTTAGTCCATCCTTCTAGAAATATCCCTTTTAATGAAGAAAATATATCCATATTGATCCACTGATATTTTTTCACCAACAACTATTCCATTTTCGACTTTTATATCTCAAATCTATGCTCATTGAATTTATGTAGATCTATATATTTAAACTACTTGAAACAATTTTATTACATCATAAGAATTATTTCAATATATCTCCCATTTTAATGGAGTTTATCACATTTCGAGAAAAAAACACAAATTAACCACAAAAGTTTCCCATTGAAACCAAAAGTGTTTTGATACAAAACATAGGTTTTAAACTTATATAGGTAAATTTTGTTTCAAATAGATTCTTTTAATTTAAAATGAAAAATATTCAATGTAAAACGCATGTGCATTCTAATACACCCTTACGTCTATGTAAAGTAGTTTGAGTGACTCCATGGGTCCTCTACACCCTTCATGGGTATAATTGGGACATGTAGTGTTAACTTCTACAAGTTCTATAGGTAGAGTCTGTAAAGGACTAGGTAGCCTCTAGATCTCATCTTTTATGAAATGTGACATATCTAGTAAATGCCCCTACACTCAATCTCTGGAATAGATTTAAATTCAAGTTTTTCATTTTCATATCCATGGTCTCAAACATTGAGAGAGAAAATACCTTTTATATTCAATGTAAAACACACATGCAAATTAACATATAATTGTGATATTTTTCCTTTCCAACTTAGTCCATCCTTCTAGAAAAATCCCTTTTAATGAGACAGATATATCCATAGTCATCCACTGATATTTTTTCATCAACAACTATTCCATTTTGGAGTTTTATATCTCAAAACTATGCTCATTGAATTTATGCATCTATATATCTTTAAATTAATTGAAACTATTTTATTACACCATATGAATCATTTCGAGAAAAACACATTAGCCATAAAAGTTTCCCATTGAAACCAAAAGTGATTTGATACAAAACATAGGTTTTAATCTTATATAGTTAATTGTTTCAAATAGATTTTTAATAAAATGAAAAATATCCAATGTAAAACACATGCACATTAACATATAATTGTGATATTTTCCCTTATTTCCAACTTAGTGGACATCCTTCCAGAAAAATCCCTTTTAATGAAGCAGATCTATATCCATAGTGATCCACTAATATTTGTTCACAAACAACTATTCCATTTTGGAATTTTATATCTCAAAAATATGCTCATTGAATTTATGCATCTATATATCTTTAAATTACTTGAAACTATTTTATTACACCATAGGAATCATTCCCATATATCTCCCATTTTAATTGGTGTATCACATTTCGAGAAAAACACAAATTAGCCATAAACATTTCCCATTGAAACCAAAAGTGATTTGATACAAAACATAGGTTTTAACCTTATATAGTTTAATTGTTTCAAATAGATTTTTAATAAAATGAAAAATATTCAATGGTAAAACATGTATAGTATTTAGAAACAAAAAGTAATTTGATACAAAACATGGGTTTCAACCTAGTATATAGTTAATTGTTTTTGAAAATAGAATCTTAACAAAATGAAAAATATTCAATGTAAAACACATGCACATTAACATATAATTGTGATATTTTCCCTTCTTTCCAACTTAAGTCCATCCTTCTACAAATATCCCTTTTAATGAAGCAAATATATCCATAGGATCCACTAATATTTGTTGTTGAAGAGGTAAATCCCCTCTGCGGACAGAGGCGATCCCTACTAGCCCAGAACGGGTCTAGCAACAATCATCAAATGCTACAGCGCAAGTTCCTAATTGCGAATAAACAAACCAACGATGGAGGCCTACCTGGAGTCCAATGCTATGATTCGTAGAAGAGACAACGTTCCCGTTCCTCAGCCTCGGCAGATCACGATCCCCACGATCTCCGTGAATGTACACCTGCACATGCAAGAAACAACACGAATACAAGCATAAAATCCAGAATACGCAACTATATATCAGTCAGAAAGGATATAACTCATCATTATCATAAGTGAAAAACAGAGTGGAACCATAACCAGTAGTCATTCATCAATAAGCAATCGAAAGAGAGTACAACCAATGTTCTGACGCTGAGGTCTCCTTTGGAGGGGTCTCCAGTCGTACACATCTCGCAAAGCCTGCCAGGGATGGGACAAGCCTCTCTTAGAGTCTCTTGACGATAGTCTCCTTGCTCGAGTTTGGCCTTAAGGGAAGAATAGGGGCTCTTGCAGCATGAAGGCTCTTGGGAATTTGAGAACTTGGAGATTCAAGACTTGGGCACTTCAAGACTATCTTGCAATGGAAATGAGCTAGCTTTTATAGATGGAGGAAGGGGAGTTGGGATCCCTATAATTTTTCGATTGGCCCTATATTCAAGGAAGCTTCCATGAGAGGTGGCAAACCACTTCCCTTTCATAGAACTCCTGGAGCCAAACCTCCCAACTCAAGATAGATAACAGTTTCTGAGTCTGTTGAAACGAAACTTCCGCCATTCTTATTTAAAAAACACTCCTTAAATTGGGCAGCGCGGCTGCGACTCGGGACGGAGAGCGCCCGGTTGGCGCGGCCTCTTTGTAAGTTTTCCCCATTGAGCAAGTGATGAGCGCTACCGTGCTTGATACGGAGATGTTTTTATGGTTTTTTGCAAGGAGATTTCTTCAGGGCAATTGAAGCTCATATTTAGAGGAATGTAATGATAGTGGTTTCAAGGCATGACATTGCTCACAGGTCACAGAATGGGCCCTCCAATGTGCGGGATGGGGATTGGTAGGGGCGGTGACAAATTACTGTGTAACAGATGCCCCCTAAAGCATGAGGCCTGAGAGAGAGGGAGGGGTGAAATGCTTTACGAGAACGTGTCCAACTGAAACTCCGCCGTCGGAAAACCTGCATGGAGAAATACAACTGATATCTCAAGTATATGATGTATATGTGGTATGGACGCAGCCATCCAAAACAGAGTATACAAAGCTCCCGGATCCAAGGTATGGACGCGATGGCATCCGGTGAGGATTGATCGTAGACTCGGTATGGTCGCAGCCATCTAGTGAATAAGTCATGTAAATAATAATCCACCAAAATTGCAGCTTGGATTACAACAGATACAATCCAGGGTCTTGCGCTCCATCTCGACCCGAACAAAGTGCAAGTTCAAGCATGCGAATATGTGGGATGAAGTTGAACATGCAAGAACATCGTCTGATTACCAGCCAATGATGAGAGCTGTTAGCAGACACGAGAGGAACCACCAATAATGACGATGGCCCTCAAGGTACTACAGGTACAATCTACAGCATGTGAATCAATGAGCTGGCGTCGAACACCTGTAGAATCACTCGAGCGGAGGCCAATGATGAAAACCTCACGTCGAATGCGACGAACACCGCCGACCAGGCATGCGAGGCTCCAAGGTACCGAGAGGGAGTCTCTTCCAGATCGGCTTCTGGATAATGGTAGAAGTCGACGAGTGACCTTGAGCCCGAAGGTGGGCCATAATTTTTCCCACATCATCGACACGAGACAGAGGAACATGATGTTTTGTTGTGAATCGGGATCATATGAGAATCAGAGGAAGGTTGATATTTGCAGAGGTCAACTTCTCTTGAACATATAACGGCACAAATAGTGGTTTTGGCAGTATTTGACATCAACGGATCAGAGGTCATGGTGACGAGGCAATGAGCAGAGGAGAGGCCAAAAAGGATTATCCAAACCCACGGAGGCAAGTGAAAGAACGAGATAAGATATCCCCAACCCGACAAATGCAGACAAGTGCCATGTTCAAGAGCGACATACTGCCGACACGACAATGATGATGGTTCCATTTTTCCCCCACCATTTATGGCGAGTACCCCAATTATTTTTGATAACAAGCTTGAATGGGATAGCATATGCTTGTAATATAAGTCCGCCCTTCGAGCGAATCCATCCTAGTACATTTAACGAGCCCTAGGAAGGAGGAACTCGGAGGACGTCATTTCGACTGAATCCGATGTCATCAGCGCTTAACGAGTCTGACAAAGGAAGAACTCGGCGTCTTTTCATGTTTAGAGAGTTTGAAAAGACAGCAGAAAAGTAAACTCCAAAGGTCCCTTTTCGTAAATAGTTCCTCAGATCCGAAAAGGTAGAAAACAATATCCGAGAAAACCTCATAGTCGCGATAGGCTAGGGTATTCCTTTTTCGTAAATAATCCATCCCAGCCCGAAAAAGGGGTAAACGTATACTGGGTAGATGTCGTTTCGCAGCCACTTTAACGAGATCGAAACGACAAGGGCCTCGGCAATCTTTTCATGTTTAGAGAGTCAGAAAAGAGCTGAAAGATGGCTCCAAAGTGACTTTTTCGTGTTTTTACCGAGTCCAAAAAAGTATAAAATGCAACTCGTTTCGCTGTTTACGTTGCATAAAAACCTGTTGCTACACAGAAAGGCAAGTGTAAAATCCATTTTCGACAAAACATACGAAATTTTAATGAAAAAATGACTTTTTAAACCTAAATAGAGCTCAAAAATTTATAAATAAGTCTAAATGGTAAAAATAAAATTACTTTTACTTTTTACCTGAGTGAAGAGCAACATTGATCCATTTACTGTGAAAACTTCTGGCGGCGATTACGACCGATCCGGGCTACCATTCAGAGTTCCGTCAGTTCCAGGTAAAAGGCGCTTCCTCATACTTCATTTCAATCCGTTTTTTAATAGTTTTCCATCATGTAATAGACTTATGTGGAAACTTTTTGAATTTTTAGGGCTCCGCTCATTGGCGCGGGTATCGGGCACGGACCCGCGCCAATGGGCTTTTATATGCAAAAGGCTCGTGCCAACTGGCGCGACTGTTCCTAAAACAGCCGCGCCAGCGGCCGAACCCAATTTTTCGCCTAAAAATTCGACATTTTGATCAATTTGAATGAATTTTGAAGCTCAACAGAGATCTAATTAAAGGTTTGTGACCATGTTGATGCAGGAAACCGAGCAAAATGGTGATTGAGTGGAAAGAAAGAGAGCATGGGGAAGAGGACGAAATGGCCATGGAAAATGAGGCCTGCATGAATGCCTTCAGAAACTGTGGGCTCAAGAAATTCTTCCTGACACCTTGTTTACGAGCTCAACCTGAGCTACTTCAGTACCTGGTGGGCATTTGGGATGAACAAGAACAAGTATTTAAGCTACGAGACCAGGTGTTAGAAATGGACGTTTCTGATGTGTACTTTATAATCGGACTGTCGCGCAGAGGTCCGGTACCCATACTAACAGGGAGCAGACCGTCGGGTGAGAAAATGGAGGAAGTGATGGCACGAGTGTGCCCACGGGCACAAATGGGATTAGAGAGTAAAAAGGTGGATATCCACACTATCCCCGATCTGGCACTACGAGTAGTACTACATACCATCACGCGGGCTGCGGGATCGCAGGCACCGCACGAAGCGACGAAAGCCCAACTCTTACTGGCTTCAGAGTGCATGAGTCCCATACTGTTTGACTGGGCCACAGCAATAACGATCAACATCAAGAGACAGCTGACGAGATGCAAACAAGCCAAGCTGAAGCAGTTTGGCTACGGTTCCATCCTAGTATCGTTCATTCTGGAACGATTACCAATCTTCCAGGGCCAAGGGGCCGTTGTAGCGGACCCGATACCACGAGAGCCGAAAATGGCTCGCTGGGCAGCACTAATGCCTAGAGCAGGAGGAGGCCAACAGATGTCCTGGAGGCCAGAGTTTTTTGGGTGGTTGCGGCACCAGTTGATTGTAGTTGAGGACTGGCCTTATGCCGGGACAGACTTTACTGGAGACCCAGATCTCCCACTGCCGGAGGGAGAGGATTGGGACGAAGAGCTGGGTATGATCTGTTTTTATTTTGATTTTTGTGTTTTATGATTTTTTGTTAATACATGTCTGTTCTGACAGCAGTTACATGCGTATGCAGATGTTGGCCCAAAGAGACCAGCCGGGATGTCTCCTATCGCACGGAGAACTCAACTCACAGTCGATCCTCATGAGGAGGGCGCGGAAGGAGGAGAGTTGGTTCAGAACCTTGAGGGGATTGCCCGAGGGGTTCCAGACTACGCCCGGCTAGCGGATGTACCGTTAGCATATCAGAGACATACGGTGGGAGTGCCTAGTCGCCTCCACCGTCTACTGAGACGCCTAGTGCGTGCGGTGACTTGTTATCATGAGCACCACACAGACTAGCCTCCTAGGGTTTTATTTCATGCATATTTTTGAGAGACGTGTCGTCTCCGGATGTACTAAGACGAACATGTATATTTTTTTATTCTATGCGACGCACACTATGTAAACATTTCGATATCTATATATATACATATCTATTTCTGGATGGATTTTCCTTTTACATGTGATGATGATTTACAAATTGCGCAAATGTCTATCTAACACCAAATTAGCTACTGCATCTGTTAAAGTATTCATATGCTTGGGTATATGCTGATATGTAATATAGTCAAAATTTATTTCCAGTAAACGAATATGCAGATACATACGTAAAATGGATGGGTTTCTGACCGAATAATGACCGTTCAATTGTAATACTACAAGTTGTGAGTCTAGATACACAAGCAATTCACGGATACCAAGGTTTACAGCCTCAGTTAATAATTCTAATACATCACTATATTCCGAGATGTTATTTGTAGTACATCCCAGACACACACCTTGCAGGTTTATCAACTCACCAGCAGGATCATAGATTACCCAGGCCGCCGAAGACAGGTTCCTGGTACTGCGGGAGGCACCATCCGCAAAACCAACAAACGAACGAGTGGACATCTGCACAATCAGGAAGACCCGATCAGCAGAAAGATGTTTACATCGCACACCACACCACACATGCACACAAATGAAAAACACACACTTATGTACACACACCACACCAAAAATGACTTTAAGCGTAGTATTTCTTCAGGTACAGCCCATTCCTGGGCTGCGCCAGCGGAACTCCTTCATAATCTATAAGCTCATAAGCCCCATTCTTCAAAACGCGTTTTACTATGTAGGGCCCATGCCACATAGGTTGGAACTTACCGGCCCCAAGCTTGTCATGCGCTTGATCGTATAGGAGGACGAGGTCCCCTTCGATAAAGGAATGTGGAGAAACTGATTGATCAAAGTGAGCTTTGACCCGCTTCTTTTGTGCTTCAATGACTAAAGCAGCTAAACGGCGGGATTCATCTAACCGTTCTAGATACAAAAGACCCTCTTCCTTAGCAGAAGTATCGGGTAGAAGCTCCACATCTAATTTCAAAGAAGGAATCTCGCATTCAACCGGAAGAGTTGCTTCCAGACCATACACCAATTGAAATGGTGTGAATCCAGTTGCACTCTTTGCAGACGTCCGGTATGCCCATAGAGCTGAGAACAGTTGGAGGTGCCAATTGGATTTGTGGATACCAACTATTCGTTGAAGCATAGTGACCAGAACCTTGTTCACTGCTTCAACCTGGCCATTTGCCTGAGGGTAATATGGCGTTGAGCTATCGTGGCGTAAGCCCAACTTTGAAGTCAGCTCGGCCATCATATAATCTCGGAAATGAGTACTGTGGTCAGTAACGATGGCTTGCGGGACCCCGAAACGTGCAATGATATGGTTGAATATGAATTGGGCAGCTGTCTTACCGTCGGCAGCTAGTGTAGGCATCGCTTCGGCCCACTTGGTGAAGTAGTCGACAGCGACAATGATATACGCATGCCCCCCAACCGAGTGAGGGTTACACGTCATAAAGTCCACGCCCCATTTCGCAAAATGGCCGACGGTAATAACAGGATGCAAAGGGAGAGGCGGCGCGCGCATCTTGCGCTGAAACACCTGGCATGCATGACATTTACGGACTGCAACGATACAGTCTTTGAATATTGACGGCCAGAAGTAACCTGCTCGCAGAATTTTCTGGGCAGTAGCATATCCGGACATATGTCCACCACAGGCGCCACTGTGGCAGTCATTTAGGACCCTTTCAGCCTCTTCCAAGGTTAGGCACCGACGGAGCACCGAATCTACTCCAACACGGTATAAAGTATCTCCTACGATGTGGTAGGGTTGAGACTGATGCCAAATTCGACGTCGGGCATCTTTAGTCAACTAAGACCGAAATGTGGAGGTCTGAAGATACACGATTATGTCGCCATACCAAGGGTCGCGAGCACTGATGAGGAAAAGAGTTTCGTCCGGTATATGATCCTCGGAGTGTGAAGGAGTGAAGTCTGTCGGGAGTGAGCATATAAGATCCGCGAAAACAAGTGATTTGGTTGACTTAGCAGTGGTGAAATCTAAGTCAAACTCCTGCAGGATGACGATCCATTTGGATTATTTGCCCCCCAGTAATTGTCTAGAGAGAATATATGTCATGGGGTTGCAATCCGAAACCACTGTTATCGTACGCAATAGGATGTAATGGCGAAAACGCTGCACAGCATGTACTGCTGCTAACGCCAACTTCTCGACGTGAGCATAACGCGTTTCTGTATCGAGAAGATTCCGTGATAGATAATAAACGACATGTTCATTACCATCATCATCATCCTGGACCAGAACCATAACAATGGTGCTAAATGCGGCGGCGAGATACAAAGTGAAATCACGATGATAGTCCGGAGGACGAAGCAAAGGAGCATTAACCAATAACGTCTTTAGCTTCTCAAAGGATTGCTGAGCAATTCCGTCCCAATGGAAGGGAACATTATGTTTTAATAGGCGCGTAAATCCTTTAGCCACCTCCGCGTAGTTCGGGATAAAGCGTCGAAGGAAGTTCGCTTTTCCATGCAGACTCTGCAACTGATACAGCGAGGAGGGTGATGGGAGGTTGATGATAGCCTCGACTTTTAAGGGGTCAAGGCAAATTCCGTCTTTGGAGACTATGAATCCCAAAAGATGGCTAGAATCCACGCCGAAGACGCATTTATGAGGATTAAGCCTAATATTGTAACGCCTACAACGAAGGAAGATCTGGCGGAGGTGTTCAGGGTGATCCTCTCGCCTAGCTGAGTGAGCTGGCAAGTTGTCCAGATAAGGCTGAACGATGTGGCGAATGTCATGGAAAGCGTAAGACATCGCACGCAGAAAAGTGGCTCCAGCGTTCTTCAAGCCGAACGGGAGTTTTTTATATGCGAAAGTACCCCATGGACAGATGAAAGTAGTCTTGTGTTGATCTTCAGGTGCAATATTGATCTGATCATACCTTGAGAAACCGTCCATCAAGGAATAAATCTCACTTCCGGCACATTCGTCGATAATCTGGTCTATGAACGGAGTGGGATAGTTATCTTTCGGACAGGCGCGATTAATATCGCGGTAATCAACACAGACCCTAATAGTACCCTGCTTTTTATCGACAGGGACAATGTTGGAAACCCATTCTGTGAGGGGGATGGGATAAATAAAGCCCACGTTCAGAAGTTTTTCAACTTCTGCCTTGATTGCAGCGGCTTTCCGAGGATGCATGGGGCGCAAGCGTTGGCGCACGGGTTTCGCACCAGGATAGGTTGGAATCTCATGCACTACGATACTGGGATCAATCCCCGGCATTTCCTCGTAGGACCAGGCGAACACATCTCTGAATTCTTTAAAAAGATCAGTATAGACTTGAATCTCATCAGGAGAACAAGTCACTCCCACGTGAATATTCTCAACGATCCTAGGTTTAACGGAGATGTTGATCGGGATGGTTTGAGTGACATTACTCAGGTTACCTTCCGAAAAAACCTCGTGCGTCAAGATGGGCGTTTGAAGAGGAGGGGTAGGAACCTGAGATGCATAACGCTCTAAACAATCTGTCATTGCCCCCAGGCTAGGCATAAAAGAGGAGCGATGATGTCCATCGCCCCAAGGCAGCTCCTCAAGAGACATAGTTTCAATGATGGATTCATCGGAAGGAAAAGTCTCTTTTAGAGGATCAGGTGAATCGGCCTGACCAAGCCAGGGGGATTGAGAGTAGACGTCGAGAGCCATGCTCAAAGGAGCATGCTGAGGAGGTGGAGGATCAAATGCGGCAATAATTTCACAGTAGCTGATCTCTACTGGAGTCAAGGGCATTTATTCTCCAAACTCAAACACCTGCTCAGGCGTAGGGATGAGCCAAGGGTCATTAGACCTGGAAATCATGTTAACTTGAGCGGTGTGCGGTGGTGGTGCAGGAAAAATACCCATGAGGACGGGGTCTTTGAAAAGACTGGGTCCTACACTATCAGGGGGATTCAGAATCTGATCCACGTATGGAACGTTGTTCTCGGAGGTGGAGGTGAAGAAGGACAACTGATCCACCGTGACGATTTTGCCCTCGTGAGGGAACTTAAGAAGTCGAAAGACGGTGGACGGCACGCAGAGCATGGCATGAGTCCAGCTGCGGCCAAGAAGTATATGTAGTTGAGCCTGGCGTCAACCACCTCTACTTCTACGTTGACAGTCTTCCCCTGTAAAGTGATCGCTAAACTCTCGAGAACACCCAGGGGTTTGGATTCCCGACCATCAAATGCCTCAAGGGCATTGGGAGAGGATGAAAGGGTTGGAGAGCCAATGGCCTTCCAACAAGCGGATGACATAACACAGGTAGAGGCACCTTCATCCACGACGGCCCTATGAATGTTAAGACCGTTAATCCCGACTTGAATAACAAGAGCGATTTGATGTGGAAGTCGGGGAGTGAAATTCTCTAAATCGAAGGTGAGAAGACTCGAATCGGCGGGATCAATGCCACCGATTGCAGACAGCAAAGCCTTTCTTTGCGAAGGACAACTTTGAAGAACTTCTAGTGCAGACATAGCAGAGGGTGCCTGTGCCAAATCCTCAACAATGTTGTAATGTTGAGCGGCACGGGCATTCGGATTATAAGAACATCTCCGAAGAACACCTTTAGAAGGTGGCTTCACAACAGGTTCATGAGTAGGCTTCTCGATTTCCAACGAACCGGAGAAAGGTGGGGGAGGCGGTCCATCCACAACTGCCTTCCCGGGTGCCTGCCGCGATTCGTTGTAATCCTTCGAACGCGTAGCGACAGAGATAGGTGCAGCACCATTCATCATGAAAACTTGGGACCCAAATGGTGCAGATGGTGACGTCTGTTCAACCATCTGGGTCTGTTGAGACGGGAATGGCTCTTTTAGAACTGCCGGAGTCCCTTTGGAGCCTTTGAGAAGTTGACTAACTTCGGATCGTCGTGGACAATCCTTAGTATAATGGTCTCCTTCACAAATGAGGCAGGGGTACTTCAGTTTACGTTGAGAACCATCCTCAGTACGAGATTTAGATTCTGGCTTTGGGGCGTCGGATTTAGATTTGCCTTTGCCCTTCTTTTTCCCTTTGGAAGTTTTCTCCGTAGGATTGGCCTGAACGACATTCACCTCCGCGGTTTTTCCAGAATCGGACGGGGCGGGATTAGCAGGAGCATTGTTGGAAGAATTAGACTTCTGCTTCCGATTCGAAGATTTCTTCGAATTCTGAGACACAGAACCAATGACACCATCCACTGCAGGGGTAGGTGGAGCCTTAGAGGTTCCGGACCGTGGAGCATCAGGCAAGATATCATAAAGCGTACCAGACTGAGAATATACAAGATCCAGATATTGGGCACGCGCAATGGCTTGTTCCTCCGTCACACACGCTACCATCGCAATATCTTGAGCGATTTTATTCACGAAGGAGGTGCTGAACCAGTGAGTTAGTATCTGATCAGGTATATGAAACTTGATCAGTCTACGACGGCGCCGCCACTCATGAATGTGATAAAAAATGTGAGTGGCCTTGTCCTGCTTCAAAGAAGTCAGGAGGTGCATCCCGGCTTCATAACGAACCGGTAACTGAAAGTGTGTCAGAAAAGCCATGGCTAAGGAATTGAAATCTTGGAAGATGCCACGGGATAACTCTATGTACCACTTAGCAGTAGCTCCAGTCAAAGTGCGCTGGAAGAGGCGCAGACGAATTGAATCATCGACCCAAGAGTTAGACGAACACCAAAGATGATACGTCATCACATGCGCTTGGGGGTCCTCTCCAGCTTTACCCTCAAACTTGGGGAAATCACCTGGTATCTTGGTAGGAACTGGAGGCCAATACGGATTATGTAAAATCGGATCATTGGTCAGTTTTGAAACATCCGGCAACTCCAAGGTGGCCAGGAATGGCAATGGCGGATTAACCGGCATGCCAGGCCCGGGATGAGGACCAGTACCTGTACTCCACAATGGTTGTGAATATCCTTGTCCCCATGGGTTCTGTCCCGTAGGATTCTGACCGTAGGGGGTGTAGGTCGTATAACCAGACTGATTTGGCTACTGGTAACCAGTGTGTGGGGCTTGATAACCAGAGTACGGACCCTGATTATGTGTCGGCCCGTTGTAAGCAGCATTTGGATTTGGCTGCTGAGTATAGGTAAAACCGAGTGGAGGAGGATAATACTGAGAGCCTCGGGGTTGATTATAATTCGGTTGAGATTGACCATGAGGATAATAACCGCCCTGAGGATGAGTCAGTTGCTGATAGGTGGAACCCTGCGGAGCCTGATAACTAGGGCGCAACTGTTGATTTGGCTACGGCGTCGAATAAATCGGCTGCTGGGCAGGGTTAATGGAATGAGCGGGCTGTCCTGAATGAACATGTTGACCCGGCTGAGAGGGTTGACCTGAGTGAACAGGTTGACCCAGATAGACAAGTGGCGCCGGTTGCGCAGGTTGACCTGGCTGTAAAGGAGCCCCGGGTTGTATCAGATGGGCCGGTTGGCCTGGAGGCGGAACACCGGGTTGTACCGGATGAGCCGGTTGGCCTGGTGGAGGAATAGGGCCAGGTGATTGCTGGTAACCGGTTTGACCTGGAGAAGAACCATAGGATGGTCCCGGCTAATATGCAACGTTAGAAACAATAGGATACTGCGGTTGCATAGGTTGAGAAGGCTGGATTTCCCCCCCAGGACCATAGACCGGTCCCGGTTGGTACCCCGGTTGAGGCTTTACAGGTTGATTGGAAGGGCTATAATACTGTCCTTGCGGACCGTATGACGGCCCTTGCTGGCCCGCAGGATAGCCTTGCATGGGCTGCCCCTGTGGGTCATAAGGATAGCCAGGTTGGCCCGAAGGTTGGCCTTGGAAAGGTTGCCCTTGCGGGTTATAAGCCCGGTTATAAGGTAAACCTTGAGCATGGAGGTAAGCCTCAGGAGCGGGTAGACGCAAAATGTCCCCGTGCTCATCATACTGACCTGGAAAAGCATACACGGGCGTACCATCCTGTGCATAGTGCGAAAAGTAAGAGCGGTTGGGATCTTGGGAGGATGGTCCAACCTCGGGGTTCGGCTGTTGGAGGGACAACTGATACTCCTTCGGAGAGATGTTCTCCGGTATAGCAGTCGCTAAATAAACGTCTTCAGGAGACGGCATAGCCCTAGCGGAGGGTGCCGTGACAACGGGTGCAGAAGCAGCCACACAGACAGTGGGCCGGATGGGTACAGAAGTAACGGGTGTCTGAGGGGACACCCCTGGTGAAGGAGCAGCTGGCCTCGGAGAAGGAGTTGACACTCCCATAGAGGCTGCGGCGGAAATGATCTAACCCAAAGACCTGTACCCCAGTGGTAATGAGGGACTGGACGTTGACATGACAGCTGTTTCAGAATTGTCTCCCGAAAATAATCTTCGTGGGAAGATCTGATAGTCTTCACCAGACGTTGGGATTTCCTCACCAGAATCACTCATGGTTGATCCTGCCGCTAGATCTCGTAATAGACAGTGAGGACTAGGAGGAAATACAGCAGCAATAAAAGGCGAGCCCGATGTAAGAGAAAGGAAATCTGCTCCTAATCTCAATTCAGACACAGGGTCCGAAAAGGGCCAATCGAACTCGACTGGTCCCCCAAAGGGTTGCTCAGAAAGAACCGGTCCCCCGTCAGGAAACTCAGAAACAATGGGCTGCTGTGGTTCAGCAGAGGATTGTGAAACCTCTGATGAATCGTCCGTATAAGGACTACCAGTAGACGAAACCGAGGGTTCCGCCACTGTGGCAGAAACGACAAGAGAAAAAGATCAAACACACACTCGGGCTGAAAAAGAGTCAAGACACACGATCAAACGGTCAACAAGAAAAGTCTAACAAGGCGTGTAATCGTTGATCTTCAATTACGTTTCAGTTTTCAGGCCCTAACGAATGTGATGCCTCAAAAATCTCCTAAATGCAAAACTACATGCCACAGTACATCATTTCGTTCGATGAAAGCTAGCTACGGAAGAGTTGAAAGCTTTTACACAAACAAAATGATCAGAAGACAATCAATGATATCTCTAATGCAACTAATGAAACTAAAAACTTTTCCTTCAAATTCACTAATTACTATTAAAATCGAAAAGATTTCAATTTGCACTAATCAACCAAAAGCAAAAGAGATTTTTTTTTTTTTTTTCAATGTTTGATAGCTAGATGCACTAAACAAACCGAAAACAAACGAAAAGCAATTCGAGAAATGATATTAAGAGAGTAAAACGAGCGAATCTCACTCAATGGCACAAACAATTAGATCTCGAATCGACCAAAGTCTCTCAAAACCAAGAAAAAGTCCCAAAGACTCCAATGGACCGTGTGATCTAGGCCTAAAGCAAGACCAAACGAAATTTGAATGAAGAGAAGAGCAATCACCCAAAAATCGCAACGAAACAGTGAACAACCACTAAGAGAATGCGGAGGAGCAATCAGAGAATTGACTGGACTAACAAGCGTTGGACTCTAGGTAGGTCTAATATCTCGTTGTGCATTTATTTATCCCTGTTCCCTTTGATCAATCTAGGAACAATGCTCTATTTCTTCCCGTTCTCTTTGATTAATCTAAGAATCAGACTTGAATCATTTTTCATATTGTCTTCAATCAACTAAGAATCAATCTAAGAACAATGCTCTATTTCTTCCCATTCTCTTTGATTAATCTAAGAATCAGAGTTGAATCATTTTTCATATTGTCTTTAATCAACTAACAACGAGACCGCTTTATTCCTTACCATTATCTTTGATTGGTCTAAAACTCGGACTTAAGAATATTCTTTCATGTTGTTTAGGTGGGACGTGCCTTTTTTACAACTTTAATTTGAGTGGGCCTAATGGTTAAGAGCATGTGTTTCCTTCTAAGAGGTTACATGTTCAAAACCAAAGGGGGTAGAATATGTATGCCTTTGTAGACTTAGCAGTGGTGTCTGGATTGGCCGTGGCCTTAAAATTGGATAATAATCATTGTGGATTGGCCATGACCTTAAAATTGGATAATAATCATTGTGGCTTGGCCATGACCTTAAAATTGGATAATAATCGTTGTGAGACTTGACTTCCCATGTACCCAACAAATGGCTAACTATTTTATACCGAAAACATGTATATAATCATATTTCTCATATTACATTAAAAGCCATTATTAGAAAGTCATAACATAGTATGAGGAACCATTATGGTATATTGCTATTAAAAATTTAAATATTTACATTAGAATCTATGATATTATTATATAACACCTATAAGCTGAACGAGAGAACTTGAGATATCTGTTAAGATCGAGACAACCCATGATACCATTACATGACACCTTACAGGTAGAATGGACTCTTATATTTGATAACATCATGAGAGAAACTGGAAATTAAATAACCACCAACCATTCCAAAGTCTACGTCGATGGAGACATTAAAAAACCATGTTTAATTCCAAATTGGGAGGCCATAGGCAAAAACAAAATTTGGAAAAAAATTAGAAAGAATAGTAGAAGCAATCTCACGGTCGTCTGAAGAAGACCAGATAAACAGGGACACGCTCTCTTGTAGAGGAACAACAGACGGGATGTTATTCAGGCCAGTTGACAAAGAGCAGCAACAATGTATTAGAAAGCCCAAGAGTTACTTATACAAACAACACAACATTAAACCAATATTCCAACTTATCGGTTCATTATCCCAACAAATTCATTTAATGAGAGAAAATGAGATCATTCGGTATCCCAACTCATTCATTTCATGAGAGGAAATGAGACCAATTGAACATCTCTCAACAATTAAAATATCTCGATTAGAGGTGAAATGAGCCGCTAGCATTGAGACCCTATCCAGGAATAGGGGAGCCGATTCTCTTATCTTGAAAGTTGGGCAAAGGAGAATAATCTTTAATTTTAAGATAAGAAAATTATATTTGATGATTTATGTATAATTAACATATGGTTTATTGAAAAAAGTCCATAATGTATTTAAATACTCTTTCATATTGCTAAACAATTGTTCTCATTGTTCTCATAAGAAAACAAAAGGCTACACACAAATTAAAATCAATTGTTCTCATCAAAAGATAAAAAGTTAAACACAAAACTAAAATCATTTGTTCTCGTGATAAAATAATGGTGAGAGCTAAGTAAAGAATTTTCACATTTAAAAATAACATTTAAGTTAGTTATTTTCATGAGCTAAGTATGGAAGTTTCAAATGTATAAATGATCATTAGAAGTTCATTATTTATTCAAAATAATTTACCAAGAGAATAATAATACATCAGTTAGAAAGTTAAAGACAAACTAAAGTCAATTATTTACATGAGAAAATGATGGTAAGAGCTAAGTGTGGATGTTTCAAATGTATAAATGAGAATAAATGTTGATTATTTATTCAAAATAATTTAACAAAAAAATAATAATGTCTATCATTACTTAAAATCAATAAATTATGTATGATCAATTTTTTAAAAAATGGCTTTCAAGCCACAAACTACTTCATACCATAAAACTATGGATATACGTCATGCTTGTATAAGTAATCTTCAACTTAGTTTGGTTGAATTTTCAAAAAAATGGCTTTCAAGCCACAAACTACCTCCTACCATAAAACTATAGGTGTATGTCATGCTTATAAGTAAACTTCATCTTAGTTTGGTTGTAAAATTAAAGGCTAGATCAATAACCATAAAACACCATTATTTCAAGCTTCTCAAATCAAACAAGGACAATTATGATTCATTACACAGTTCTTTTTCTAAAATATCTAACAAAACAACAATTATTTAATAATATGAAAATTATTAACATACCATTTGATTGGATTAGAGAGGTGTAATATCCCAAAATGGAAATGCAACAATACATAAACACAATATTGGAGTAGCAGTGAGAAATTAACTCATAAAATGTGTGTAGAAAAATTTAGCCAACAAATTATTGTTACAGCAGCAAAATATGATCCACTATGTCAACCCAAAGTGGGGAAATGCAGCGATATGGGCCATAAAAACGTTAATTCCAAAGAATTGTGTTATAACAAGGAGAAATAACGCTTTGATCCCTTAGCTTAGGTATTATGGGACTCACATCCAGAAGGCGATCATAAACAAATCCCTTTTGATGAGTTAAACAGATCTCCCGATCCCAATATGGCTTAAAAATGCTCAAATCCCGTGACTTGATCTATGCAGAGTTTTCTAAAGCATGCACAACGTAATTTTATGAGGGTTTCTGATACAATATAGTATAAACAACAGATCTGGATTTTTATTACTCAAAGCATGAAGAAAAATAGGGATCTAGACCCTTTTATACATTATGAAGATAACTCGGCAAGGGTTTCATGAAAGCCCAAGTACAAAATGCTAGATCTGCAGATCTGGATCTGAAATAATGCAGTCTTACTGAAGACTTGCATTCATACAGCTGAATAATACAATGAATGAAGGAAAATCCTTCTTACAAGCTTTCCGAGAGAAGGGTTGGCCCTTTCCTTAAGGAACTAGCTCAAAAACAAGGGGTTTAACCCTCTCACTGCAAGGGACTACACTGTAGGAGATGTAAAATACATTGGCCACATGCCAAGATCTGAAAATCAGCTCAAAGCCCTCCTCACTGGTCTCCCAAAGGAACGAAGGCTTCCTCCTCCTAAACACAAGCTTTGGAAGTGGTGTTGAGAATTCCCACCACAACACAACGTTATACTGCTGCAAAAATAACGATGTAGCTAAAGGAGGATGCTTGGCCTAAAGCCTGGATGTGCGGAAATTCAGTACAAGCTCCCTCAAGAGGCTTCTCAAGAAAGGAGAAGGGATTCCTAATAGGAATGCCTTGTGCTAAGCAACACAACAATCTCAACTAAACAGTTGAAGAAAGCATAATAGTCATGCAGACCAAAATCCAATATTCAATTCATAAGATCCCTTGATATGGTTGCCTTGCCCTCCTTTTAAACATGTGTGAGCCTTCTTTCCTTGGACCCCACTCATTACGGTTTCCTTAACCAAGGAATCTTCCTCCCACTTGCATTGTGTTGTCTCTATGGATGATCTCTTCCTCTCATAACAGCGTTGTTGACTTGGTCAAACTTGACCTTGTCCACATGCATTGTCCCTGTTCACACATGAGAGTGTAAAATCCAGCTAGCATTATGATCCATTTTCACATTATGAGGGATTTTATTCTTATTTATGAAATGTATTGGCCTCCTTACCCATTTATTCTTCTCCTAAGTGAAATCAGCGAAATTTAATATTCCAATTAGTTGTATGCTAATTTTGGAATATTACAAGAGGTTAAATTTCCATAAAAGATAAACATAAAGAGTAAATATTAGCCATAGAAAAAGTATATATTAACCAACCATCCTTTTAAACTCCCAGCCAACCAAAACAACCATTATTTAATAATATTAAAATAATATCAACATACATAAATAAAAATAGCACAAGAGTAAGATACTAAAACCCCATTTTTTATGTTTCAATCCAAACAACAAAATTGTACATATAGGCATATACTAGCCATAAAAGAAAAGTCAATATTAAACAAAAAAAATATATAAAAAAAAAACATCCTTTTAAGCTCCAAGCCCAAATAAAAACAACTATTACTTAATAATATAAAATTTATTAAAATAATATCAACATGCATAAATAAAAGTACCCTAAAAATAGGATACTAAAACCCCATTTATTTATGTTTTATTTATGTTTCAGTCTAAACAAAAGTCTATTTAATAGATGAGAATTATTATGCATAAATAAAAGTATCATAAAAGGTAGGACACTAAAACCTCATTCTTTTATGTTTCAATCCAAACAAAAATCTATTTAATGGATGACAATTATTAGATCTACCAAAACCCCATTCATTTTTAGGATACTATAACCCCATTTATTTATGTTTCAGTCTAAACAAAAGTCTATTTAATAGGTGAGAATTATTATGCATAAATAAAAGTAGCATAAAAGGTAAGACACTAAAAGCTCATTCTTTTATGTTTCAGTTCAAACAAAAATCTATTTAATGGATGAGAATTATTAGATCTACCAAAACCCGAAACAAAAGTCTATTTAATGGATGAGAATTAAATTATAATTCTTGATTGAAAGGCTAAAAAAAATCTCTTAATCTACCATGAGTTAACCCTATTTTTTATGTTTCAGTCCAAACAAAAGTCTATTTAATGGGGAGAATTATTAAAAGTCCTCTTAATCTACCATGAGTTCTCAGGCTCTAAGCATAAAAGTACCACATTCCAAGCATAAAAGTACCATAAATAAAAGAAGCATAAAAGTAGGAATCCAAACAAAAGTCTAGATGCTTGATTGACATGCGTAAATAAAAGTAGCATAAAGATAGGATACTAAAGCCCCATTCTTTTATGTTAAAGTCCAAACAAAAATCTATTTAATGGATGAGAATTATTAAATCTACCAAAACTCCAAAAAAAAAATTTGGACTTGTTTCAGTCCAAACAAAAGTCTATTTAATGGATAAAAAATTATTAAAATCAAAGTCCAAACAAAAGTCTATTTAATAGATAAAAATTTATTAAAATCTTGATTTTATGCGTTCTCAATATTAGAGTTACTACCATGAGTTCTTATGAGTTCTCAATATTAGAGTTCTTATGAGTTCTCAATTCAAACAAAAGTATGGATTACAATCCAAACGAAAATCTATTTAAAATCTATTTAATGGATGAGAATTATTAAATCTACCAAAACCCCATTTTTTTTTTTGTTTGGACTTGTTTCGGTACAACCAAAAATCTATTTAATGGATAAAAAATTATTAAAATCAAAGTCCAAACAAAAGTCTATTTAATGGATAAAAATTTATTAAAATCTTGATCTTATGAGTTCTCAATATTAGAGTTACTACCATGAGAAGTCTATTTAATGGATAAAAAATTATTAAAATCTTGATCTTATGAGTTCTCAATATCACAGTTCTTTCGAGTTCTCAATATTATAGTTGGATTTTATTGTTTCTTATTGGTTTTATAATGTTTATTATTTTATTCTAACATTAGTTATTTATTAAAACCTTGATTTTATGAATTCTCAATATTAGAGTTATTACCATAAATTCTTATGAGTTTTCAATATTAGAGTTCTTATGGCTTCCCAATATTAGAGTTGGACTTTATTGTTTATTATTTTATTCTAACATGAGTTATTAATTAAAATTTTGAGTTCTCAATATTAGAGCTATTACCATAAGTTCTTATGAGTTCTCAATAAGATAGTTGGGAGTTATTACCATAAGATTTTATAACTAGTTGGATTTTATTGTTTATTATTCATTTTATAATATTTATTATTTTATTTTAACATGAGTTTTTATGAGTTTTCATTATTATATTTATTACCACGAGTCATAAGTTCCTACTAGTTCTCAATAAGTTTTGAGTACTTGGATTTTATTGTTTATTATTTTATTCTAACATGAGTTTTTATGAGTTCTCATTATTAAAATTATTACCATGGGTTTTTATGAATTCTCATTATTAGAATTATTACCATGAATTTCTATGAGTTCTCATTATTAGAATTATTACCACAAGTCATAAGTTCTTATGAGTTCTCAACAAGTTCTTATGAGTAGTTGGATTTTATTGTTTATTATTTGTTTTATGATGTTTATTATTTATTCATAAGTTCTTATGAGTTCTCAATAAGTTCTTATGAGTAGTTGGATTTTATTGTTTATTATTTGTTTTATGATGTTTATTATTTATTCTAACACGAGTTTTTATGAGTTCTTACCATGAGTTCTCATAATTAGAAATATTACCATGAGTCATATTATTTGTTTTATAATGTTTATTATTTTATTCTAACATGAGTTTTTATGAGTTCTTATTATTAGAATTATTACCATGGATTTTTACGAGTTCTCATTATTAGAATTATTACCATGAGTTGTATTATTTGTTTTATAATGTTTATTATTTTATTCTAACATGAGTTTTTATGAGTTTTCATTATTAAAATTAATACCATGAATTTTTATGAGTCCTCATTATTAGAAATATTACCATGAATCTTATGAGTTTTCATGATGAATTCTCAATATTAGAGTTATTAGGATGTTTGATGATGATGATGATGGTGGTGGTTAACGTCCACTGAGACTCCACTTTTGTCTATCGGACCTATAATTTTTTTAATTCTTAATTGTCTGGCTTTTCATCTTTCTTGACAAGACTGGTAGTGTAGCTTTCTTTTTCTTCTCTACGGTCTTCCAACTTCCTTTATCTTGCACCTCCTTTGTCTCCTCTGATTCTTGGGACATTGGTGTCTTATCTTCGAGATCCCAGAGACCATCATTGTTAAATGAATATTTCTTTGGTGCGTATTCAATCTCATAATTACAGTTATGCTAGAGGGTCACAAGTTCATTTTTTTGTTGTTAGGTGAGGCTTTCCCCCTGCTTGTCTTGAGGGTTGTTTCTATCTTCCCTGATTTCTTGCGATTCAGAGTTTTCTGGAGAGTATTCTTCCTTGACGACAATGTAATGTTCCTTGACTAGATGGCCTGTCTCAAAGCAGGATCGACATCTAAAGTAGACACTCTCATAGTCGAGTTTATGGTTCTATACATAGTTTTTGCTTGTTAAGATTATTTCAGCTAGGAATCCGGTGCTGAAGTGCATTTTTATAGAGATGCATGCATAGGTGGTTCTGACATATTCCTCTGTTTCTGGGCACCTGCAATAAAATTTCCCAATTGTATTTCCCATGGCCTTCAGCGAAAATAGATTTCAGAGATGCAGAGATAGGTTTGGCAATTTGACCCAAATTGGTGTTGATCTTATGACTGTTGTTGAGAGATCAAATGATGGGTTCCATGGCTTCATGAATAAGCTAGAGTTTTCCCAAAACCAAGGGCCAGAATTTAAAATACATTGTCTACTTTCAGAGTTTTCGAAATCTACTATAAAGAAACCCTTAGCACGGGGGTATATATTAATTTCATCAAAAATGATAGGCTTCCATACCTCCAAGATCCAACTGTGGAACGCTGTCAACCGCAACCAAAGGCCATTAAACCAGCAACTTAAAGCAGTTTCAAAAATATTATTGTTTATTAATATTATTACCATGAATTTTTATGAATTCTCATTATTTGAAATATTACCACGAGTCTTAGAATTATTACCATGAGTCATTATTTGCTTTATAATGTTTATAATATTATTCTAACATGAGTTTTTATGAATTCTCATTATTAGAATTATTACCGTGAATTTTTATGAGTTCTCATTATTAGAATTATTACAGGTTTTATAAGTTTTCATTATTAGAATTATAATTATTTCATTTTATTTTATTCAAAGAAATTAAAATAGTTATATTACAATGTAATTTTTTTATATTAATATTAGAGTTTAGGATGTTTTTTTTTAATTATTAATATTAGAGTTTTGGATGTTTATTGTCTATATTAGAGAGAATTATTAACATGTTTATTGTTTATTATTTGTTTTATAATGTTTATTGTTCTATTTTTATTAAATTATTTTTATAATTATTTCATTTTATTTTATTCAAATACATTAAAATAATTATACTAAAATGTTTTTTTATATTGATATTAGAGTTTAGGATGTTTATTGTTTATATTAGAGAATTATTAAGATGTTTATGGTTTATTATTTGTTTTATAACGTTTATTGTTTTATTTTTATTAAGTTATCTTTATAATTATTTTATTTTATTTTATTCAAAAAAGTTATACTACAATAATTATAAAATAATTATACTACAATGATTTTTTATATTAATATTAAAACTCTTTATATTAATATTAATATTAGAGTTTTAGATGTTTATTGTTTATATGAGAGAATTATTAGGCTGTTTATTGTTTATTAATATTATAGTTATTCGAATTATACTACAATGTTTTTATATTAATATTAGAGTGTTGGATATTGATTGTTTATATTAGAAAGAATTATTAGGATGTTTATTAATATAGTTATTAGAATGTTTATTGTTTATATTAGAGAGTTATTAGGATGTTTATTGTTTATTATTATTTTATATTAATATTAGAGTTATTAAGATGTTTATTGTTTATTATTGTTTTATTTTATTGAGTTATTTTTATAATTATTTCATTTTATTTTATTCAAAGAAATTAAAATAGTTATACTACAATGTTTTTTTTTTAATTTATTTTTTCTAATTCAATTTTTAAATATTTTCTCAATATTAAAGAAAAACATTTTTTATTTATTTTCAATTTATTTTTATTTATTTATTTATAACTCAATTAAAAAACAACATCAACACAATTAGTCCAATTAAACACCTCTAGACAAAATTAAAATAACTAGGCTAATTAGAATTACATCTCATAACCATACTATGACATATCTACATCTCTAACCATACTACATCATTACACCACACAATTAGAATGACCTTACATTATCATTACATCACATCTCATAACCATACTAAGATATCTCTGATCATTTTAAATATGTTAAAAATATCGAAGATGCAAAGACATTTCATGTCAGAGAGTGGGTGGGGAGGAAGATATATAAATATGGTGAAAGAAGTGTTAGAAGGGCAAAGAGAGAATGTGTATGTTTGCAGGGTGAGATAGAGAGAGAAAAAAAGAGACGATGTTTATTTTTTATTTCATAATATTTATTTTATTGTTTTATTTTTATAATTATTTTATTTTATCTAAAAGAATTAAAATAATTATACCACTTTTTATTTTATAAAATTCTGCAATTAGGGACAGAGAACACCACTGATGAAAAGCCGTGATCCTGTGAGGAAAGACAGAGCACCACTGATGAAAAACCCTACGCTTCTGTATAGGAAAAGCCGTGATCCTGTGAGGAAAGACAGAGCACCACTGATGAAAACCCTACGCTTCCGAATCGGAAAGACAGAGCACCACTGATGAAAAACCCTACGCTTATGTATCGTGAGAAATAAAAATAACTAGCATTTCTATTCTACTTTGAAAGTGCCTGGAGACCATAGCAAACCAGACGTGCAGGACAGATGGAAACCCTTTCCCCCTTTCTTCCGGGAGGGCAACCATCGCCTTTCCTTTCCGTCGCTGTGAAGAACGGTACGAAATAAGCCAATGAATTTGATGACATGTAATGCATAAGTCTTCTATTTATAGGCGGAGGAAGTTAAAGGGACGGTGAAGATGAAACGGTGGAAGAAGGACGAAGGTGATCAAAACGCCAGCTGGAAAAGGAAAAGAAGTCGTGGCTTGCACTAGATGCTTATCTTTTTGTACCACCATCTTATTTTAATTTGAACTTAATCTATTTATTTCAAACAAAAAGTAGTACTCTTATAATTCAAAGGTAGGTTGCAATGTGATTTGGAAAAAATACATTTTTTAAGGTATGAATGCCTTCATTAGAGGGTTCTAATTGATTGCTATTCAAATAATTTGTTTTAATGAGATTCATTAATATTAGGTAGCTATAGAAACTAGCATACCTCTCATGTTAAGGGAAGGAAACACTCAACTAAATATTTAAAGATAAAAAAATGATGTTGAATGTTTGGGGTTAAAATTGAACATGTCACAATCTTTTTTTTAAGAGGGGTCTAGCACGTCTTAGAAGTGCGAAGAGAGAATTAGATATCAAAAAATGTTAATTTTTATTATATTGGTTTAAAATATATATATGTATAACAAAATGCTCAGTGAAGAGTTGATGGATAAATTATCAAATATCTTTTATTTTCTTTGTTTTAATTTCTGAAATCATTCTAGCAATGTACAAATTTTAAAGTATTCCTTCACATAAATACCAAAGTTTCCCTATCTTTATGCAATGAGTTACGGAATGTTATGGTGATTGGTGAAGGGATTTCATTGACTGAACTAGTGGCACTCGCACATGCTTTGGTACAGAGGTGAGGGACAAGAGATGGCCTGGACAGTGGTGTGTGATAACAGTCGTGGAGGGAAAAATCAAAATGATGGAGGGAAAATAAAAGAAAATCTTAAAAAAATGAAAGATCAATGGTATATTTCCATACAACATTTCCAAATTCTTTTTTGCTGTCACCGCAGGCGGGGAAAACCAAAACCATCAACACCGTTTCGTAATGCCGCTTAATTATCCTCTGCTCGTGATAGCTGGAAATGTCTATCAGATGAGGAACACAGGGTACTCCCCTTAGCAGGCAGAGAGTGTACTCTCTACAATGATCCCGTGTTGGAGAGGAGGTATGCTTTACTCATACAATTCGATTATTGTAAACCAACACCAAGTCAGAAAGAAACCAAACAGAGAGAGAGGGGCACATTTTACATGTCAATGTAAATTTATGGCATACAAATTCCATGTGTTCTGTGGGCTTTGAAGCCATGGTAACAACTTATGTTAGTTACGTAATCACAATACTGGGATCAATGGTCTTTCAACATGCTATTATTGGTGTTATTAGAACCGTAGACCTCATTAAGGCTCATTGCTTCTGCTAAAAATTTACTGTTCATATCTCATATTAAAAGTAGTTAAATTAAATTTATTCAGAATTTAAGCCTCTGCAAAAAAAATATTTAATATTTCTTATCATAATATTTCTTGAAATTCCTTCATGATATTTATGGTTGTTCACCTTCGTTCCATAAAGAATAGCCAATTTATTTTTTAATAGCTTAGAGAATAGCCAATACTAGTTATGTAATCTACACTAGTCTATGTGTTCTATTCCCTATGTTAACTAGTGTAATGAGAGCTTCTAGTATCATGCAAGTGGTTACAATGTATTCAACCTTATGGAATATGTACAACCTTTGTTAGAATAGGTAACAGCTTATGTTAGTTACGTAATCACAATACTGGGATCAATGGTCTTTCAACATGCTATTATTGGTGTTATTAGACCCGTAAACCTCATTAAGGCTCATTGCTTTTGCTAAGAATTGACTGTTCATATCTCATATTAAAAGTAGTTAAATTAAATTTACTTAGAATTTAAGCCTCTACAAAAAAGATTTAATATTTCTTATCATAATATTTCTTGAACTTCCTTCATGATATCTATGGTTGCTCACCTTCGTTCAATATTGGGTAAAAGGTCATGGTCTTACCTTAATTTCTATTCTAATTCCCTTTCCTAACTTCCTAACTTTGATTTTCATTTAATATTTCTTATCATAATATTTCTTGAACTTCCTTCATGATATATATGGTTCCTCACCTTCGTTCAATATTGGGTAAAAGGTCATGGTCTTACCTTGATTTCTATTCTAATTCCATTTCCTAACTTTGATTTTCCTTTTGACCTTGGAAATAAACCGAATCATTATATTGGGTAAAAGGTCATGGTCTTACCTTAATTTCTATTCTAATTCCCTTTCCTCACTTCCTAACTTTGATTTTCATTTAATATTTCTTATTATAATATTTCTTGAATTTCCTTCATGATATATATGGTTGCTCACCTTTTTTCAATATTGGGTAAAAGGTCATGGTCTTACCTTAATTTCTATTCTAATTCCCTTTCCTAACTTTGATTTTCCTTTTGACCTTGGAGATAAACCGAATCATTATATTGGGTAAAAGGTCATGGTCTTACCTTAATTTATATTCTAATTCCCTTTCCTAACTTCCTAACTTTGATTTTCCTTTAATATTTCTTATCACAATGTTTCTTGAACTTCCTTCATGATAAATATGGTTGCTCACCTTTTTTCAATATTGGGTAAAAGGTCATGGTCTTACTTTAATTTATATTCTAATTCCCTTTCTTAACTTTGCCTTTTTTCAATATTGGGTAAAAGGTCATGGTCTTACCTTAATTTCTATTCTAATTCCCTTTCCTAACTTCCTAACTTTGATTTTCATTTAATATTTCTTATATCATAATATTTCTTGAACTTCCTTCATGATATATACGGTTGCTCACCTTCGTTCAATATTGGGTAAAAGGTCATAGTCTTACCTTAATTTCTATTCTAATTCCCTTTCCTAACTTTGATTTTCCTTTTTGACCTTGGAGATAAACCCAATCATTAAATATGATAGTCATCCCTTCTAGGGAACTTAGTATGGGTTGCTTAGTGGTTTCGAACACTTATGATGATGTGAGGTGGTGTTTCAAACATGGGAGTAACTTGTGTTTGCATGTGATGCTCACGGGCCATGGTTTCTTTTGTGGGTTATAGAAGGTTTAGTTCTACCTCCTAAGATAAACTTTCTAAAAACTTCCCTTTATTCCTTAAAGTCAAAATAGATCTATACTAAGGTTTACTCTTTATATGTATTTCTACCATATAAATTATAACGATAATTAATCACATATATGTGTTAAAATAGAATATGAAATAAGCCCTTTTTACACTTGGCTTGGCTCTTAGGTACATAGATGTGTGGGTTTGGGAATGTGGTTCACATGAAAAGTAATAGGGATGGATTTAGTGGAAACCTTTTATAAGATCAGGACTCAAACAATTGTGATATTTTCCCTTCTTTCCAACTTAGTCCATCCTTCTAGAAAAATCCCTTTTAATGAAGGAGATATATCCATATTGATCCAGTGATATTTGTTCACCAACAACTATTCCATTTTGGATTTTTATATCTCAAAACTATGCTCATTGAATTTATGCATCTATATCTTTAAACTACTTGAAACTATTTTATTACACCATAGGAATCATTTCGAGAAAAAACACATTAGCCATAAAAGTTTCCCATTGAAATCAAAAGTGATTTGATACATAACATAGGTTTTAACCTTATATAGTTAATTGTTTCAAATAGATTTTTAATAAAATAAAAAATATTCAATGTAAAACACATGCACACATTAACATATAATTGTGATATTTTCCCTTATTTCCAACTTAGTGGACATCCTTCTAGAAAAATCCCTTTTAATGAAGCATATATATCCATAGTGATCAACTGATATTTGTTCACAAACAACCCTTCCATTTTGGACTTTTATATCTCAAAACTATACTCATTGAATTTATGCATCTTTATTTTTAAACTACTTGAAACTATTTTATTACACCATAGGAATCATTTCGATATATCTCCCATTTTAATGGGGTGTATCACATTTCAAGAAAAACACATTAGCCATAAAAGTTTCCCATTGAAACCAAAAGTGATTTGATACAAAACATAGGTTTTAACATTATATAGTTTAATTGTTTCAAATAGATTTTTAATAAAATGAAAAATATTCAATGTAAAACACATAGTATTTAGAAACAAAAAGTAATTTGATACAAAACATAGGTTTTAACCTTATACTATGTTAATTGTTTTGAAAATAGATTCTTAATAAAATGAAAAATATTCAATGTAAAACACATGCATATTAACATATAATTGTGATATTTTCACTGCTTTCCAACTTAGTCCATCCTTCTCGAAATATCCCTTTTAATGAAGCAAATATATCCATAGTGATCCACTGATATTTGTTCACCAACAACTATTCCATTTTGGACTTTTATATCTCAAATCTATGCTCATTGAATTTATGCAGATCTATATCTTTAAACTACTCAACTATTTTGTTACACCATAAGAATTATTTCGATATATCTCCCATTTTCACGGGGTGTATCACATTTCGAGGAAAAAACAAAAATTAGCCATAACAGTTTCCCATTGAAACCAAAAGTGTTTTGATACAAAACATAGGTTTTAACCTTATATAGGTAAATTTTGTTTCAAATAGATTCTTTTAATTTAAAATGAAAAATATTCAATGTAAAACACATGCATTCTTATACACCCTTATGTCTACATAAAGTAGTTTTGAGTGATTCCACGGGACATGTAGTGTTAACTTCTACAAGTTCTATAGGCAGAGTCTGTAAAGGGCCAATTAGCCTCTGGATCTCATCTTTTATGAAAGGTGACATATCTAGTAAATGCCTCTACAGTCAATCTCTGGAATAGATCTAGATTCAAGTTTTTCATTTTCATATCCATGTTCTCAAACAACGAGAGAGAGAAAAAACCTTTTATATTCAATGTAAAACACACATGAAAATTAACATATAATTGTGATATTTTCTCTTCTTTTCAACTTAGCCCATCCTTCTAGAAAAGTCCCTTTTAATAAGGCAGATATATCCATAGTGATCCATTGATATTTGTCATCAACAACTATTCCATTTTGGACTTATATATCTCAAAACTATGCTCATTGAATTTATGCATCTATATCTTTAAACTATTTTGTTACACCATAGGAATCATTTCTAGAAAAACACATTAGCCATAAAAGTTTCCCATTGAAACCAAAAGTGATTTGATACAAAACATAGGTTTTAACCTTATATAGTTAATTGTTTGAAATATATTTTTAATAAAATGAAAAATATTTAGTGCAAAACACATGCACATTAACATATCTAATTGTTATATTTTCCCTTCTTTCCAACTGAGTGGACATCCTTCTAGAAAAATCCCTTTTAATGAAGCAGATCTATATCAATAGTGATCCACTGATATTTGTTCACAAACAACTATTCCATTTTGGACTTTTATATCTCAAAACTATGCTCATTGAATTTATGCATCTATATATCTTTAAATTACTTGAAACTATTTTATTACACCATATGAATCATTCCCATATATCTCCCATTTTAATGGGTGTATCACATTTTGAGAAAAACACAAATTAGCCATAAACGTTTCCCATTGAAACCAAAAGTGATTTGATATAAAACATAGGTTTTAACCTTATATAGTTTAATTGTTTCAAATAGATTTTTAATAAATGAAAAATATTCAATGTAAAACATGTATAGTATTTAGAAACAAAAAGTAATTTGATACAAAACATAGGTTTCAACCAAGTATATAGTTAATTGTTTTGAAAATAGATTCTTAACAAAATGAAAAATATTCAATGTAAAACACGTGCACATTAACATATAATTATGATATTTTCCCTTCTTTCCAACTTAAGTCCATCCTTCTACAAATATCCCTTTTAATGAAGCAAATATATCCATAGTGATCCACTGATATTTGTTCACCAACAACTATTCCATTTTGGACTTACATATCTCAAAACTATGCTCATTGAATTTATGCATCTATATCTTTAAACTAATTGAAACTATTTTATTTCACCATAGGAATCATTTCGATATGTCTCCCATTTTAATGGGGTGTATCACATTTCGAAAAAAAACACATTAGCGATAAAAGTTTCCCATTAAAACCAAAAGTTCAATTTGATACAAAACATAGGTTTTAACCTTATATAGGTAATTGTTTCAAATAGATTCTAAATTTAAAATGAAAAATATTCAATGTAAAACGCATGCATTAACATATATAATTTTGTGACACTTTCCCTTCTTGCAAACTTAGTGGACATCCTTTTAGAAAAATCTCTTTTAATGAAGCAGATATATCCATAGTGATCTGCATAGTGATCCACTGATATATGTTCACAAACAACTATTCCATTTTGGACTTTTATATCTCAAAACTATGCTCATTGAATTTGTGCATCTGTATTTTTAAACTACTTGAAACTATTTGATTACACCATAGGATTCATTTCGATATATCTACCATTTTAATGGGGTGTATCACATTTCGAGAAAAACACATTAGCCATAAAAGTTTTCCATTGAAACCAAAAGTATTTTGATACAATACATCTAGGTTTTAACCTTATATATAGTTAATGTTTCAAATAGATTTTTAATAAAATGAAAAATATTCAATGTAAAACACATGCATTAACATATAATTGTGATATTTTCCCTTCTTTCCAACTTAGTGGACATCCTTCTAGAAAAATCCCTTTTAATGAAGCAGATCTATATCCATAGTGATCCACTGATATTTGTTCACAAACTACATTTCGAGAAAAACCAAATTTGATACAAAAACATAGGTTTTAACCTTATATAGTTAATTATTTCAAATAGATTTTTAATGAAATGAAAAATATTCAATATAAAACACATGCACATTAACATATAATTGTGATACTTTCCCTTCTTTCCAACTTAGTGGACATCATTCTAGAAAAATCCCTTTTAATGAAGCAGATGTATCCATAGTGGCATTGATATTTGTTCACAAACAACTCTTCCATTTTAGACTTTTGTATCTCAAAACTATGCTCATTGAATTTATGCATCTATATTTTATTACACCATAGGAATCATTTCGATATATCTCCCATTTTAATGGGGTGTATCACATTTTGAGAAAAACATATTAAAGCCATAAAAGTTTCCCATTGAAACCAAAAGTGATTTGATACAAAACATATAGGTTTTAACCTTATATAGGTAATTGTTTCAAATAGATTCTTAATTTAAAATGAAAAATATTCAATTTAAAACAAATGCATTCTTATACACCCTTATGTCTACGTAAAGTAGTGTGAGTGATTCCACGGGTCCTGTACACCCTTCATAGGGTATAATTGGGATGGGTAGTGTTAACTTCTACAAGTTCTATAGGCAGAGTCTGTAAAGGGCTAGGTAGCCTCTGGATTTCATCTTTTATGAAATGTGACATATCTAGTAAACGCCCCTACATTCAATCTCCTTAATAGATCTAAATAGAAGTTCTTCATTTTAATATCCAATGTAAAACAAATGCATTCTTATACACCCTTATGTCTACGTAAAGTAGTGTGAGTGATTCCACAAGTCCTCTACACCCTTCATAGGGTATAATTGGGATAGGTAGTGAACTAACTTCTACAAGTTCTATAAGTAGAGTCTGTAAAGGGCTAGGTAGCCTCTAGATCTCATCTTTTATGAAAGGTGACATATCTAGTGAATGCCCCTACAGTCAATCTCTGGAATAGATCTAAATAGAAGTTCTTCATTTTAATATCCAATGTAAAACAAAAGCATTCTTATACACCTTTATGTCTACATAAAGTAGTGTGAGTGATTCCACGAGTCCTCTAGACCCTTCATAGGGTATAATTAGGACAGGTAGTGAACTAACTTCTACAAGTTCTATAGGCAGAGTCTGTAAAGGCCTAAGTAGCCTATGGATCTCATCTTTTATGAAATGTGACATATCTAGTAAACGCCCCTACAGTCAATCTTTGGAATAGATCTAAATAGAAGTTCTTCATTTTGATATCTGTCAAACCAGGAGGTAACTCCTCAAATCAGAATGTGTATTAGCTAAAGAATGTACATGCATTTATACATGGAGGTGAGGCTATTGAGATTCATCTCCCAATGAATCTTGGCCTTCCTTATTTCCTAATATTATTTATTATACAAAATTACATATCCACACCCATCCCATAGGATTAGGTGTCAACATTCCCCCCTTTAATCCGAAGGGATGTTGGTGAGCCCAAGCATCGATATGAACTTTTCAAACTTTTCTCTTCCAAGTGCTTTGGTGAAGATATCAGCAGTTTGCTCATTTGTGGAACAATGATGTAGATGGATGGTTTTGGCCTGAACATGATGTCGAATTAGATGGTACTTTGTATTAATGTGCTTTGTTCGATCATGGAACTTTGGGTTCTTGGCCAACTTTATTGCAGAAGTGTTGTCGATCATGAGTGGTGTGGAGTACATTTGTTTCATCTGCAAATCTTCCAGGATTTTCCGGAGCCACACAATTTCCTTTGTTGCTTAAGCTGCTGCCACATATTCTGCCTCGGTCGTGGAATCTGCTGGAACTGACTGTTTGCGTGATCTCCATGAGACAGCTCCTGATCCAAGACTCATGGTGTAACCTGTAGTAGACACCCCTGTTTCTTTGTCGCCATCAAAATCTGAATCAGAGTATCCGATCAAGCTGAAGTCGCCTACCTGTGTATATTTGAGTCCAAAGTCTTGAGTCCCCTTCAAGTACCTTAACACTCTTTTTGCAGCAGACCAATGTCCTTCACAAGGTTTTTTAATGAACCTTGAGAGGATTCCAACGACAAATGAAATGTCAGGTCTGGTGGTGGTCAGGTAGATAAGACTTCCTACAAGCTGTCTATACTTAGTTGCATCCTCAAATTCCTTCCCTTCAATAGATGTGAGCTTCAGTTTTGTTCCATTGGAGTGGTTAAGGGATTACATTCATCCATGCCAAACTTGTTCAAGAGATCTCCAATGTACTTCTTTTGAGAAAGAAATATGAATTTAGGATGTTGAATTACTTCAATACCCAAATAGTAATGAACATGACCCAAATCAGTCATTTCAAAACCTTTCTTCAATTCTTTCTTTATGGATGCAATATAGCTCTCATTATTCCCTGTTATCAAAAGATCATCTACATATACCACAAGATATACAACTGTTTTTCCAAATTTCTTAACAAACAAAGTTGCATCATCAAGATCAAAATGTTTGAAGTCAAGTTTCAGAAGATGCTCGGTTAATTTCTCATACCAGGCTCGTGGTGCTTGCTTGAGGCCATACAAGGATTTTACAAGTTTGCAAAATTTGTGTTCTTGACCCTTTACCACAAATCCTTCTGGCTGGGACATATAAACTTTCTCCTTTAGATCTCCATTCAAAAAAGTTGTTTTTACATCCATCTGATGGACTTTCCATCCATTCTGAGCTGCTAGGGAAAAGAGAGTCCGAATGGTGGTCCATTTTGTTGTGGGAGCAAAAGTTTCTTCATAATCAATTCCTTATTTTTGTGAAAAAACTTTTTCCACAAGCCTGGCCTTGTGCTTTTCAAGTGAGCCATTTGCTTTATACTTGTATACTTGTTCTTGTATACCCACTTACAGCCAATTGGTTTTGTTCCCAAAGGCGGATCAACCAGCTTCCAAGTGCCATTCTTTATCAAGGCATCATACTCCTTCTGCATCGCTTCTTTCCATTCATCATGAGAAGCGGCTTCTTTAAAGGAAGTTGGTTCATGATCTGTAGACAAACTCATTTCACAGTTATAAGCAATATCCATATCAACAGGGGAATCATAATTATCTACATCACCTTCGATTTCTTGAGTGGAACTTCTTGCTCCTGTTTTTCCAACCTCATCAGGATGAACATCCTCCAGTGTCTTTGTCAGCCATTTGGGGGGACCTTTCTGAGATGGCCCAGGCTGGTCACTTGACTGAGTTGGGATTGATTTAAGATTCAATCTCCCAATTCTGTCAATCACATCATCCAATGTGTCATCCGTGGTTGTTTCTTCATGTGGGGGAGAGAGTGCTTCAGGATATGATTCCACAGTTTGATTCAATATCGGAATCCCCCCTTCAAGGTGTGGAATCACATTATAAAACTCTTGGAAAGACTTTGCATGTGTGAATCTGTCCAGGCGATCAAGTTTCCGCTCAACAACTTTGTCACTCTTGGAAGATTCAAGAAATATGACATCTCTGTTGCTACAAACTTCCTATTTGCTTCATCATAGAGACTTATATCCTTTGAGGAAGGAGTACCCCAAGAAGATATACATTTTCACTTCTAGCACCAAGTTTGTTCCTTGACTTCTTGGGTCAAGTGTGACAACAGGGACCCAGCTGACCGAAATTTTAACAAGGAATGTGGCCATTCCACATTTCAAAAGGAGTTTTGTTTCACTGAACTTTGAAGGAGAATCTATCTTTTATGTAAACAGCACATAGAACTGCATCAACCCAAAACATCAATTTCACATTCTTGAAAAATAACATGGAGCGAACAATATTTAAGATAGTTCTGTTCATTCTTTCAGCTACATCGTTCTGTTGGGGATTATATGGCACAGCTGTTTGATGTTTGATTCAGCAAGACTATCAAGATAATTTTCAAATTGCTTTAGTTTACTTTTCCATTATCGCACGTAGAGACATTATAAGCGAGTATCATTTTCAATCCATGCATGAAATTTGAAAGTTTGAAAAGCATCGACTTATTCTTCATTAAGCAACCAACACATTCTCGGTGTAGTCATCGATAAATGGTCATCATGTATTTATTTCCATTTATGTACAGTATAGGGCCACAAATCAATGAATAAGTTTTTAAGTTTTCGTGTGTTTCTGAGAGGTGGAACTATGAATGGTTATGTTTGCTATGTTTTCCAGAATATAAGCATCACATTCCTTAGGTTTTCTAGGAATTAGAAAATTATTAACACCATTTTCTTCAACAAAGAAGGCTTTCATAGTTTATGGTCTGGCACCCAGTTTATAAAAGATCAGATAAGAGCAAATTTTCATCATGATGTGAACTGAATGCAAAGTTTTGAGCATGAGCAGATGAACCTTTCAGCTTCAAGAGTCTCCCTTCTTCTATTCCCTCCATGACATGTGAGTGATCTGATGCTGATCTGACCTCTGCCTTGCCATCAAACAAGTGAACTGAGTGTCCTTGCTGCCGGATTTCGATCAGGGACAACAAGTTTCTCTTCAACTCCGGGAGGTATAGAACCTCATGTAGGATATGATCAGGAAGACCAGGCAGTTTAAGCCTGACTGTGCCAAGCCCCGATGGCTTGAGTTTGGATTTATCTGCGAAATATACTGCTCCATCAACTTTGTCAGTGAATTCTTCAAAAAAATATTTTCTAAATGTCATGTGACATGTTGCTCCCGATCTAGCAACCAATCATCTCTCCATGAAGTAAATGAAACATCAAATAAGTCTTCAGTTACTCCATTGTTACAATGTGCTAGAACATAATGAGCGGATTTAGGTGCTTTACCTTTGTCTTTGTCATTAGTTTTACCTTTGTCTTGATTTATTTGCTGCTCAATTTTCTCCCAAGGTGTTCTGCATTTGGATGCATCATGTCCATCTTTATTGCAATGTGTGCAATGAAGATTGGATTTGTCAGATTGTCTGCCCCCCCTTTCTGTGAAGTTTCTTCTTCCTCTTCCTCTTCTGCCACCTCTTCCTCTGGATGAATCTGGAGCATGACTCTTTTCTATATGTGCCAAGTATGCAGCCTCTTCGGAAGACGAAGGGACTGTCATCTTCCCAAAAGCTTTCTCTCTTTCTGCAAACTTTTTCTCAAGTGTATCAAAGGTGATATGCTCAAGGTTCCCACTTGCTTGCAAAGACTCAAGATAATGTGAGTAAGTTGGATATAATGCCTTAACATATGCTATGAGAGGTATGTCCATTTTTACACCAATGCTATCAATATCATGCATGATCGATCTAACTTCTGAAGCTAAGGCAAGGGGATCATCATTCTTCATTTCAAGACTGAACAACTTAATCATCAATTGAACATTTTCTAATTTTGAATGTGAGTCATAGAGTTCTTTTAGCTTGCTCAAGGCATCATAGGCATTTGAGAATGATGAAATGTGGCGACTCACCTCTTCATTTACGGAAGCTGCAATCAAGGCATAGGCCTTACAGTTCTTGTTTTCCCAAATGGCGAGCTCTTTGTCTGAAGTGGGCTTTGCTGGTGGATTTCCTTCTTGTCCTTCACAGATTCCTCTCCAAAACTTATTAAAAATGAGTGTGTGTTTAATCTTTCGAGACCATTCAAGATAGTTCTCTTTGCCGGAGAGAACCACCCCAACAATAGAGATGAGAGAATGCATTAGTTTGCTGGAAAAAATTCTTTTGAATAGGAAAAAATTCTGCTAGAAAACTTTCAACTCTGGAAATTTGCTCAATTAAAGGGGACAAAAACTCTTTGCTGGAAAATATATTGAATTTAAAAGGACACAAACTCTTTGCTGCAAATACTGAATTCTGCACCAAAAAAAAATAAAAATATATATATATATATATTTGTTTGGAGAAAAAAATTTGTATGGGTTATATGATTGGTGACGAGATGGAATATAATATGGTGGGGGGGTTTAATATAAAGTGGAGTGGTATTAAATGAGAGTGGAGGGGGCGGTTTTAAAAGGTGGTAAGGTGGAGAGGTATTACAAAATGGAAGGAGTCAGCGCTGTAAATAGAGGGCGGTAATATGGATAATCGAAGGGCGGTATTAAATGACAGAGCGTAGTAGCAAGGGCGGGGAGGGCGTTGATATTACTGGAGTGCAGTATCGACGTGTGGGAGAACTGTATTGAATCATGGGAATGATGAGCCGCGGGGAGGTAATGCAAGTAGTGGGGAGGCGGTAGAAGGGAGTAGGACGAGGGCGGAGTGGTATATGACTGGTGTATTGTATATAGAGTGAGCGTATTGTATTATGGTGGGAGGGAGGTGTTATTATAAGCAGCGGGTAGGCGTATGACAGCGTGGATAGAACGTAATATGATATGAAGGACCGATGGGGGCAGGTAATACGAACTGCGTGGAGGGCGTGACAGCGTATAGTATTGGATGAGGCATTGGAGCGTATTGCATACATGATATATGAGCACTGTAAGCGATATATGACAGGCAGCGCTGTAAGCGATATTGAATATGACAGGCAGTGCGATATTGAATATAATATATGGGCGCTCTTCAATGTGAGTTGAGTTATGCAGCGAGTCGACTATACAGTGGGCTGAAAGAATAGACAACGCTATGCAAGGAAGTGTGAGGGGGCATGGGGAGTGTGGAGAGAGGGAGGCCAAGAGGCCTGTTACAAAAAAACTGGAATGGCAGAGTTGCAGGACTGCTGGAATTGCAAAATGGCAGGTATCTCCTGGAACTGCAAATTGCAGAATTTCAGGACTGCAGAATTGCAGAATCTCCAGAGGCTGCACAAATAGAATTGGGCAAAAAATGCAGAGATAGATTAAAAAAAATGCAGAATTACAGTACATCAATTTAATAGGAGCAAAAAAAACTATCATAAAAACTAACTGAGCAAAGGAACTAGGGAGTTACACCACAGGAAAAAATGCCAATAGTGGGACTGGCTCTGATACCATGTCAAACCAGGAGGTAACTCCTCAAATCAGATTGTGTATTAGCTGAAGAATGTACATGCATTTTACATGGAGGTGAGGCTATTGGGATTCATCTCCCAATGACTCTTGGCCTTCCTTATTTCCTAATATTATTTATTATACAAAATTACATATCCACACCCATCCCATAGGATTAGGTGTCAACAATATCCATAAAACACAACCACTTTAAGGTAAACTGTGTACATGTGTCATTTCTCCCATAAACTAAAGGTTTCCTCCCATTAATTCTAGATGTGAATTCTACCATAAAATTTTTAAGTCAAACTTCAAGATAAACCACGCACATGCCATTTATCTATTGATCTTGTGTCATTTCTCCCATGCATTTGCAATAAATGTCAATTTAATATTTTATTTTATTTAAAAAAAAAAAATCAGGGATAAGAAAACCATTAAATATGTTTAAAAATGGAAACTATCCATAAACATTTCTTTCTATCCCAATCTAGGGAAAACAGTGATTACATATGTGCTTTCCAATATTGCGACTAGCAAAGTCATCCAAAAGAAAATGAATATGCTGGGAAGAACAACAAACAACGAGGCATATTATATTGGATTGATAGAAGGCTTGGGAATAACTATGGAGTATGGATCAAATGGAATTGTTTTTTTCACCAATTATGAACTTGTGTGCAACCAAATGAATGGCGTGTACCGAGTTAAGAAGGAGAGGCTAAAAGAACTGCATGGAATAGCAAACAATATTGTTAGCCAATTTCAATTTTTTAGTATAAGACGTTATACAAATGTGAATAAGATGTCTGCTGATCTATTACATGGGGCAATGCCAATTCAAGATTCATCTATCAAAGATGAATTAGAATTATACGGGGCAATGCCAATGCAAGATTCATCTCTCAAAGATGAATTGGTTTTGAGACGCCCTTCTTCAAAAATTCAAGATTCGTCTCTCAAAGATGAATTAGTTTTGAGACGCTCTTCTTCAAAAATTCAAGATTCATCTCTCAAAGATGAATTAGTGTTGAGACACTCTCCTTCAAAATTTATTGATGGACATTGTAACATATCTTGGATATGTGTGTGTTGTGTACTTATAAATGTAGTCTTTTTTTATTATGACTATGTGCTTTCAATTAACATATAAGTGTGCTCCCACCACTGCCTATGTAAGCATAACTTATTGAACTTCATTGCAACAAGTGGTGAACTTCACAGCATGGGTAAAATGCGGGGAATTCAACAATTTTTTTTTTTTAAATGGAGTTTCACTTCTTTTTTAATGACAATGTGTTTTTTTCAATTTTATACCAAGTGTGCTCCCACCACGTAAAGTGCAATTTGATGAACTTAACATTTTTATAATTTTTTTTGCTTAAATTGAGTTTCACACATCAATTAGTGCTTTGAAAGTTAAATTTACATAATTTGTGTACACTAAATTACATTAATTTTCTGAAATTTATTTTGAATTTATTTTAAATTAGTCATTTAAAAAAATAATTGTAAATGTCCACCGTAGATATATATATCATGGAGGATGAACGACGAAGATCAGCAGAATCAAATATCTCTACGAGAGGGGGGGATCAGGGATCGAGGGATGTTCGTGGTATTTAAATATAATCTTAAATCTCCATACATGTGTGTACATATGGAATTGAGTTTTTATCAACTTTGTGAGTTAAATTAGTTGTTAATAAGTTTCATTTTTTATTTTTTAGGAGCTAAGAGGAGAAGGGTCTCTACTCCATCCATGGAGCATGCCCATGGTTCACCCAATCATGGTATGGTTTGAACGCAATTTAATCAATGAATATGTACATGCATATTTATATGTATGAATTTATTTTTCAATTGATTATAAATTCGTATTTGTTTATGAAGCTTCTCTCTCGTCTCGAGAGGTTGGTAGTGGTTCAAATCCCCTTAAAGGGCCATCAAGTGCTAGCAGGTTGCGTGAAGGTGGTGATATTTATTCCCCCGAAGGCCAATCAACGGCTGGTGGTGTTGGTTCTCAGCAGGGTCATTCTGGTTCTCAACGGTTTCAGGGTGGGGAAGATGCTAGCCAACCACGTTGAGGTTGCCATCAATTTCAATATTTTTTCCATTCAATTTGTACAAATTTGTTTACATGTGTTTTTTCTAATATACAAAATTTTATATATTGATGCAGAGGCTGAAAATGCTCCAAATGTTGGTCAAAAAAGACGTAGGGCAGAACGCTACATTCAAGAAGAAGGTTGTCCACCCACCACAACTTATTCGGCCGACATTTCTGATATACCCTGGGAAATAAACATGGCGCAACACACCTTATAAATGTGTCAACAACTTCATGCAAAATTGCAGAGAGATCTCATGGCTTTGACTCTACCTGCTAAGAGTCGACAAAGCTTGGAAATAGTTACACACTCTCTAGGCGAACTAGTAGCTGTGTACCGAAATATTGGGCCAACGAATGATACATTTGTAGAAGTCATGAGAAAAAGAAAGGAAACAGTAATGGGTCTCGATAAATGGGAGGATGTAAAACAAAGAGTTACAAAAGAAATGGCGAAGTCAATGTTTAATTTCAAAGAAGGACTGAAAAGATGCTGAAGGTGCAATATTTCAAGCACCCCAATATAGCTCACTATTTGTATGATAGACACCTTGTGGCCTATGGAAGACTCCCATGGAACGACAAGGTTCCCCTTTATTTTTCAAAATTATTTTATGCAGAATTCTTTTTGGAAATGAAACCCAATTACAATGACCTTCCGTCTGAATTTTTTGGTACTGGGAAAGGTCGATTGTGTGACCGTAGGGGCGCTAGGCGTGATGTTGAGTTGCCTCGCCCTGAGCCACCATTGGTTAGTCGACCTTTTCGGGTCGAAAATTTGCAGTCAGAGATGGATTCCACTTCTCAAATTAGTCGAGAAGCAAGGGATGCCATCATCGACAATGTTCACAGTGGATTGGGTGGAGTCAATGCTTGTTTGAATCGACAAAGAGCACGTGAGAATGCACGCGCCAATTTTGTGTATTGTACAGATGAAGAGATTGACAACATGAGTGTTGAAGATCTCAAAATATATGCAAATAATTGTTGCAATGGTTGGCAAGACCTAATTCTTCATGAAGAAGAGGGCACGGGAACGGTATGTGTTAATGGTTAGGGTTCAATTATTTTAACACATACATGTACAATTTGTAATAAATACACATGTATATGTATACATTTATTTGTATGTACATTAATCTAACAAAAATGTATCATTATATGTTAAAACACCATTTGCAGTTGTCACGCATGATGAATGATGAAAATGTTGATATCACGTTAGGAGTTCAAACAATCAAGATGGGTCTCACCATCAAGATATGTTGACAAATATTAGTGTTTTTTAAGTGATATTTTTAAAATAAATAATTGTGCACACATGTACATGTACATATATAATAATAAAATGTTTTAACATATTCTAATTCCGTCCGATGTTTTTGGGATGCCGATACCTTCTTCTTCCTTAGGAAATGTACCTTCTACTTCCTTAGGAGATGTGCGAGATCCACAACAAGTATGGACAAATTTTCACTTTTAAAATTTATGTTTTTAAGTTATATATATTCCACCTCAAAAAGTTCCATTAAAAAATGAGATATATCTATATCTTGAGTTATTTTAAATTTTTTGAATTTTAGGTTTTTGGAGATTTTCTTTTGGAGCCTCTCTTAGGAGATGTCCCAAATTCACCTGCAAAAGTATTCAATTTTTCACTTTTAAATATATATATGTTTTTTTAAAAGTTATAATTTATAAATTGAAGTTTATTTAAGTTTTATTATAAATTGAGATCTTGATCTTGAGTTATTTTATACTTTTAAAATTTTGAATTTTAGGTTTCTATAGAAGATTTCTTTAATCCACGGACTCTAGCGATGGAGATAGGAACATCCACACCATTTCAACCATTTGAACAAGTTTTCTAACTTTTATTTTAATATTATTGAAAATAAGTTTATATATATATATATATATATATATATATATATATATATATATATATATATATATGTATATTGTATCGTTTACTGTTGGAGATGTTCCCATGGGGGAAGTTGTAGCAGACGAGCAACAAATGTAGAGGGAACCTCATGAGGTATTGCATGATTTTTTTTTTTTATTTGTTTTTTACATGAAGTTCTATATGTTCTCACTCATTTTTAAAACATCAAATTTTAATGTTTGTACGTGCATTGTGTACAAGTTCCCCATGCTTCGTAAGATAGCTCGCGGATTGAGACTCTGCTAGGAAAGACACTACATCCATCTGTATTTGATGGACATGATTTCTAGATTTGATTGAGATTTCTAGTCTTAAATTTACTTTTTTATATATTATCTAGATGCACAGTCATATATATATAACTTGATACTTGTGAGATCTACAATTTTTGGACATATTTTATTGTGTTAATATAATTTGTTTTGTTTTTAAAAGTTAAGTTTTGGATGGTTGAGTTAAATGTTGATTTTTTTTTCTCGAAGCGGAGGCCTGTGAACCCTGAGTGTCTAGGGTTTCTGTCAGACTCTGCAACGGAGGATTCCGTCCTAACCTGCCTTCTGCCGGCCAATATCGTGTGCCTGATTGACTGCCTTTCACTGTTATAGGACTCCCTGTAATGGCGTCCCCATCGGGGGGGGGGGGGGTTTCAACACCTCCCCCACCAGGTTCAAGCGCGAATCCAGCTTCTGAAACAACAATGGATTCCATCCCTATTCAACCTCACAATGATGAGATGCAAGACATCCCAGCGGTGCAGGAATCACAGAAAGAGTCACAAAATACAGTGGAAAAGCCCCGTGATGTACAGGTAGACACTGCAGCGAACAAGGAAATACCCACGACGACATCTACAACATGCAAGCCCATAGCAGCAGAGCGGCCCAAAGTAGAACTACCAAGTGATAGGATAAATGGACAAATCCAGTATATGAAGGACCATGCCCTCATAAGCAAATTTATCGGTTTCTCGCTGATTGAAAAAGCTCTGCAGGGTTGGATAACAGCCAAATGGAAACCTAAAGAACATGTTACCCTTCAGCTAGGCCCAAAAGGGTTCTTCATTGCATTATTTAACTGTATTGAAGACCGAAATAGAGTCCTAGATGGCGGCCCTTACTTTTTTAACTCAGCTAGTCTGTACTTACGGGATTGGGTTGAAAGATTTAACCCAGATAAGGAGGACTTCAGCTGGGCACCTGTGTGGATCCGGATGTATTCTTTTCCATTGGAATACTGGGATGAAGAATCGCTGAAAGACATCGGAAATGGCCTGGGCAAGTTCATAAAGATTGTTGAAGAAACAAAACTCCGTAGATATACCTCATATGCTCGCATATGTGTCTATATGCGCCTAGACAAAGCTCTCTCGGACTCGGTAAGTCTTTATCAGGATGATTTTGAATGGATCCAGCCTTTAGACTATGAACATGTACCTTTCAGATGTCGAAAATGTCATGTCCATGGACATCTATTCCATGATTTCCCTTTAAATGTTAAGCCCAAGAATACTGATGTCTCAGAAAAACCTGACTCAGAAGGATTTACCAAAGTCACCAATAAAAAAAATACTCTTAAAAAGCATGCCTCTGGAAAAAATACTTTCCAAGATAACTCCTCCATTCCTTCCACCAGCAATAGTTTTGATGTACTAGCCAAGGAAAACACTCCGGATCCTGATACACACAAGCCTGATGCTTCTCCCATCAAGCCATCCCAAAGCCCCCCACCCTCTAACTCAATCCTGACTCACTCGCCTCTAAAGGACAACCATAACCCACAGGCAACGCCCCATAAGGATCCCGATTGGAAACCGAATGGCATGAATATTGATTGCTTTCTACAACAACCTCTTCACTCAAATGTCTCTATGGCAGGAAGTAGTCAGGCCCAAAATATGGAGGAGGAACTGAAAAGCATCAACTTAAGAGGCCTAGACATTTTTAGTCTTGAGCAAGCCTGTAGAAAGAAAGAATTCGATAAAATTTCAGAAAACTAGGTAGCCAACCTGGAGTTATCTCAAGAGCATATCAGTAGCGTCAACTAGGAATACAAATAGGTAGTCAATGGGATGGAGCACAAATTCCCAAATATTCCAAGAAGCACATGAGAAAGACAGATTTGCAAAGAACCATCATCATCGGTAAGATCCTGGTGGAGTCAAGAAGATATTCCAAGTTGACAAAGTACTACAAACCCCTCCCTAATAGTGAATCATGAAGCTCACTTCATGGAATTTAAGAGGGCTAAACAATCCCGGAAAATACAGAATGATAAAAAACATGATAAAGCAGGAGAAACCACAAATCTTTCTCATGCAAGAAACAAAATGTAACAGAATTACACTTGGTAACATACTCTTGAAAGCATGGCCAGGATGTCACTCCGTAGCAGTGGATGCTTCAAGAGCCTCAGAAGGGTTAGCTATAGCATGGAATACACAAGCTATCTCGCTCACATATTTTCATGCATTTCATCATATCATTCAAGCTAAATTCCACATTATAGGAACTAATATACATGGACATCTTACCAATGTTTATTTTCCCCAGGACGCTGACAGTAAGACCGCACTGCTCGACACTATAGCAGAGCTCAACTCCAGCAGACTCCATCCACTCTGGATCAGCGGCGACTTCAACATGATAACTAGACTTGAAGAAAAGCAAGGGGGAAGAGCCAAACTGGAGAATGAAAGTGGCCACTTCAAGGATTTTATACAAAACAATTGGTTAATTGACCTGCAGTTCAGCAATGGAATTTACACCTGGAGCAATCGCAGAGCAGGGAAGCAGCAAATAGCATCCAAATTAGACCGCTTCCTAATATTTGACAATGCCATACATCTTGGAGGGGATATCTCTGCCTCAATCCTGCCCCTTTCCGGATCGTATCATTGGCCTATATCTCTTCAATGGAAAAGACCGGGCAATTCTACTCGACGACCATTCCATTTCGAAGCTGTTTGACTCACTCACCCTAATTTCAACGATTTGGTCAGAGCGACTTGGAAGGACTTCATCCCCCCAGAAGGATCAAAAATGTTTCAATTCCAACATAAGCTCAAATATCTTAAACTGCACATTAAAAGATGGAATCACTCCACATTTGGAAACATATTTCAGGCTCAGAATGCTCTAAACCAAGAAATGATGGCTCTCCAACAAAAGATCATTAATGACGGAAGAGCAGAGGAGACAATGGAATAAGAAAGGCAGATTCAAAATCAATTGGAGGAAAGAAGAAAGCAAGAGGAAATCCTTTGGAAGCAAAAATCCAGAGTCATATGGCTAAAAGAGGGTGAGCGTAACACAAAATTATTTCACATAACTACTATACAAAGGCGGATGCATAACACCATCACTCACATCCAGAACCAACAAGGGGAAAGGGTTGAAGATCATGCAGAGATTGAATCAGAGCTCATTAATCATTTCCAGAATGTCCATCAGGAGCCCCAAATCAACAGACAGCCAGCAATAGAAAGACTCACTCAACATATACCGAGAATCATTACGGAGGAACACAATCAATTTCTCTTTAGCCCGGTTACTCTCCAGGAAGTAGACATGGCTATGAAACAGCTCAAGGAAGGTAAATCTCTAGGGCCGGATGGTTTCACAACCACCTTCTTTCACAAGTTCTGGGACCTTATCAAAGAGGAAGTTTGGCAGGTGGTGGAAGAATCAAGAACTCTTCATTGGCTGCTTCCTTCTTTAAATACGACTTTTATCGCCCTTATTCCTAAAGAAGATCACTCTATCACGTCGGAAAAATTCTTCCCCCAAATGTCTTCTTTTGAGTCTCTAGCCCTTCAATAAGCTTGATAATTTTTAAGAAAAAATTTCTTCATATCATCCCAAGAAGATATTGTATGTTCTCCTAAACCCATAAACCATTTTAATGTTGTTTCTTTCAAAGTAGCAGGAAAAAGACGAAGCTTGTTTTTATCATCCATGTATCCATAAGTTCTACATAATATTGTTGTGTAGAAATTTGCTGAATAATGAAGATTTATCCACTGATATTATCCTGATCATACATTAATTTGAATTCATGTATAACACATAACCTCTTCTACAATCAATCATCAATTTGCAGAAATAGAAACAGTCGCATGCGCACATAAACACAATATGTAATGGGGAAAGCTTATAGCTGAAAACCCCCAGCTATTTGTATATTATAATAGAAGAAAACATGTAACAATCTCAATACAATACTCCTCACAAGTACTCAGTATTGTCTCCAAAATTTACACATAAACTAGCTCAGTTTTGAACAAGTCACAGGTTCAAAACTCATCCACTAATTGCCTGCCTCTATTGCGCAATCCAAGTTGGTTTAATGAGAGATCCAAGTTCGAATCTCCTTGGCTTCAACTGCGCAATCCTCATGGGCAATCTCCTCCAATGCTTGTGCAAATCTCATGCACAACTTCTGTCGCAACTAATAGCAAACTCACCCTTTCATCTACCTCTTCCACTGGTCTCCACTGAACTTTCCATGCATTGTAGTGAACTGATGTGTTCTTGAGTTGAATAATGAGTTAATAATTAGTGAATTAAATAATATTTAATTCACTCCACTCATTACTAGTGTATTAGCTAGTTAAACTAAACACAACTAGTTCAACTAAGTTAAACCGAACACAACTCCACCAACTGTCTCATCAACTCCACCAAACTCTTCCACTGAAGTCCTAACTGAAGTCAACCATGCATGAGCTCACCAAACCCCTAGGAATAGTGTAATTCCTTCTGTCAGATGCATGAGCCACATCCGTAGCTCAGCGAGTTACGTAAGAGAGATAAGCTTTGAGAGACTGAGAGTCCAAATATTGTGGAGCTAGCCATCTGTGTCTATTTTTAGCCTGGCAGTCTAAAAATAGACTCTGCCCAAATGTCTAAAAATAGAGGTCCATATATTTTCACCAACTCGACCAATCATCCAAGAATAGCATACTGCAACTCCTAGACCATGCTCCATATGTCTAAAAATAGACATAGTCTAAAAATAGACTTTGCGCCAAAAATAGCCTGCGGGCCCACTTAGTGAAGGCGACTTCATTTCACTAAGCTCCATCATCTTGTTGCATTTTCAACATGTTGCACTAAAAATTGTCACCTTGACATTCTGCTATCTGTATGAGCTCATTATCACTCATACTTTCCTCCTTTGCAAGTCTAAAACATCAGTTCCTCATATCAAGCCTTGAAAATAAGAGAAAAGCTCTCAAAAGTCTCTAAAACTCTGGTATCGCACTTTCTCTTTGTCTTACCTGCGGTCCCACACCTAATGGTCATGTCTCCTGCGTACCTGATCGCACTTCCTCTGTGTTAAGGGTGCGGACCCCTGTAAAATATTAAAAGGGCGCAAGTAAACTCAAAAAGCTCACTTTCAGTCATTTTTAGAAGCTTCTGGAAGGAATCTTGCGATAACAAGTCCGCTCTTTTTAGGTTCATGTATCCCATGCCTTAAGGAGATAACCCCTTGATGTGAGGAGCTTATCCCTTTGAAGGAGGATTCTATCCCTTCATAGGTGGAACTGTAACCTCCTCTTTTGCACTAGAAAAAGAGGCATAGGGCAGCCTCAAAGGGTTACTGATGGACAAAACAATTGATGAGTTCAAGCTTTAGTGTTATTTGAGGAAAAGTGTTGTTGGAACTTAGACTCCTTTAGCTGAGATTTTATGAGGAAAGATTACATACCTATATGTATCTCGGTTGGAAGAGTGCAAGGCTTGTCGGAGTAAAGGAAATTCCTGGTTCGGACACCGGGAAGACCTGTTCAACATCAAGGCTGAAAAGGTTGTAAGGTTCTTCTACTATTTCAAAGTTAATACAAATAAGTTTGTTTTTCTCAATAAGCTGTCAATTGATTTTTTATTTTATGGATTCCTTGATCACCATAATAGATATGATTTATGAATATATGCTATGTAGGTGCTATTTGATGTTTTTTTGTTTGTGATTGCAGATCTTCGAAGATAACTCTTTCGGGTGACCGAAGGACGACTACTACAAACAAGCGTTGGATCAAGATAGGATCGTAACACCTTTGTAGCATTTACTTATAAATTGTTATATATCTAGAGAAAGATAGATTTAATTGTCTGTTTGTTGTTAGAATATCTTCTGATACTAGGGAGATCGGTCTTGTCCGCAAGATCGATTTATCTGGCCAACAAATTGGCGACTCCACTGGGGAATGGTTTTTGATTTTTGGTTTTCCTTTGTTTTGACTTGAGAAAATGATTTTTTCTGGTTTTTGATTGATGTATATTGGCTTGGGTGGCTTAGGTTTACTTTGCTTTGAAAAGTTTTGAAGTCTTTTGTGTTTTTCTTGAAATTTTCTGGGGACCGCACTTTGTCTTCACACACAGTGCGGGCATCTTCGCAATTTCCTTGAGTAACTAGTGCGGGACCGCACCTGTTTGCTCTAGAGCCTGCGGACCCTTTCAATTTTTGAAAAACTTAAGATTTCTCCTTCCAGTTTAAGTTTAGATTTAATTTAGGATTCTTAGCATCTACCTAGATCTGTATTTTTCTGTCAAAAAGCCTTGTTTATGAGTTTCTTTCAGCAAATTTTTCATCTCATCAATCTCCGTTAAGTTAATTGGGTGTTTTGAGTCTCTTTTTGAGAAATTCTTAATTTTATTTCCTTTCGTCATTACTTGGATGTTTGTCTCAGTCTTTTCACGACTTTGCATATTTTTGCAAAAAAAAAAATCCCCCCTCATTCGCCGGGGGCGGGGGGGCTAAATTGTGTATGAGTGTTAATCGCCTTTGAGTATTTTTATTTTTGATCTTTGGAACTCTCACCCAATTTTCTTTACTTGCACTTGATTGGTTCTTAGATTACATTAGAATCATCTTGTGTTTGATAATTCTCTTGCATATATCACATTTGCATAATTAGAATTCTCATTTTCAGAATATGAATGAAAAATGTGCATAGATGACATTTGCATACTTTTCAAGTGAATTGCGCATATATTACAACTGCATAGTTTACATTCTGAAAAATCAATCGTAGATTTAGATCAGTTTCTTTAATTTGAATTTACATGTTTTTATGCTTGTTTTAAAAACACAAATATAAAAAAAATGTTTTGAATTGATTAGCATTAGTTTTTCTTGATGAAATTAGTGCATTAGAGAATTTGTTATATTTTCTCTTAGTGATCAATTTTTTTCATTGTTGGAACTGAATGGAAACTCTCTCCTTACTTTAGTTAGGATTCATCGAATTGAAAGGATTATATTATCATATTCGATTGCATTCAGTTTTGGGTCGGGTCATAACACCATTGGTTTCATATCCATTTACCCTTTGAGTAATAACAGCCTAAATAACACAGTGCTTACTTAAAATTCATCTAGTAATTTTACATTTTTAGGGCTCTTTCCACCAACATAGCTTAGGCTAGTGTCTTGGAATAGGTTTTAGTTAACTCTCCAAGATAGTAAAACAAACAAGTAGTCGATCTTGCGGTAGGAAAAATTCCAATTGTTGCATGTATGCTCTGGGAAGCTCCTCTTAAAGGAGTCAAGCACGAGATCATATCCGAACTAGTGAGGTAATCAGTCCTTCCTCATTGGGAACGATAGAAGATATACACGTATTAACAACGGTAAACCTTGGATTGACCATTGTCGAGGAGCCTAGTGTCACTTGTCGGTAAACCTTGGATTATGTCAAGGAGCCTTTAAGGGGATTGAGCTTTGTTACTCTGCCCTTGCGTGTGTATCGGATCGTAGACTGTTCCCCCAGGTATATTTGTTCTTGTTGGTGACCTCAGTGGCCATAAACTATAGGATTCTTTCCTAAGGTGACGGTGGAGGGAAGATCCCACTGTACCTGGAGCAGACGTCGGCTAGACTCACTTGGACTCTCTGGAGGGTTATCTTCACTTGAGATGGTATAGTGGAGAAACTTGCACCGGTCTATTTCATTAACCAGGTTGTCGGGGTAACTGTTCCAACCGCCATTTCTGCATTAAAATTCTACGATGTTGGATTTCATCACCAACTAGTGTTTTTAGTGCGGGAATCTACTGTTTGTGTGTTGTTTGACTCCTAGATTTTATAGCGCGTGTTCATTTGTTTTCTTTTACTTTTAGAGACCATAGGTGTGATTTGTGAATTTTAATTGTTAGGTGTGAATTGTGAATTGTTAATTTTAGTTTTAAATTGTTAATAAAATTAACTGAAGTTGAATCTAATGGCAACTGTTCCGGAATATACCAACCAAGGAACCCCTCTTAACGAGAATCCTAGTGCTTTTCCTTGCTTTGGAAATTTTGGTCCTCCTTATATGGCTATATTTTCATTACCTGGATTTACGATAGGTTTACCGATATGGTTATTTTCAACTTCGTTGGCCCAGAATACTCCAATTTTTCCACCTCAACCGGATGCTTCACCTCAATAGAGTTCACCATCTCAACATCACCAACCTTCTGTTGACCCTTTACCTTCTTCACCCAATATGTCTTCCTCCCTTTGTTCCTCTTCGCTTGGTAAAATCCTTGACGCTAGTAACCAGGTGACTAAGAAGAAGAAGAAAGGGAAGAAGAAGAAGAAGAAGAAGCAAGATAAGAAAGAAGTCAACCAACCAACCATGGATGTAAATGTTAGTAGTGTTGAGGAAACCTCCAACATGCATCGTAAACCCAAATACCCTTGCAGGCTTTGTAAGGGTGACCACTTCCTTATCAATTGTCCTAGTATTCCAAAGGTCTTGGAAGTATGGTCAGAAAAATCTCATCAACTTTTCGTTGATCCATCAACCAGTGATAGTCAGGTTCCTGGGAAAAAGGGTAAAGTTAGGTTTCCTTGTAAGTTGCGTAAAGGGAGTCATTAGACTCACATTTTCCCTCACATGGATGAGGCCTCAAAATTGTTGGAAAACCTTACTATTCCACATCAAGAACTTCCAACTGGTTACCGTCAACTTTCTCCCAACCTACCGTCAATTGAAGGAGTGATTGATCTAATTCCAAGTACAGTCTATCCCACTCTTCCATTGGAAAGTGAAACTCATATCACTCAGGTTTATGATCCATTAGTTGATCAAGTGGTCGACTCAATTTCCCATTCGGTTGATCCCACTCTCCCTGAAGAGAGTGAACTTCATACCACTTAGGTTCTTCTTGTTACATCAGATTCTTCTACGTCAGGGGGCATTTCACCTATTTCTACAGAACGCCCTCCCAGTAATGAGGTCTTTTCCTTTGATTGGAATAGACTGACAGTGTTGTGTAACTAGCTCCAAAAAGAGAAGAAAAGAGATATAAACGCCTTAGAAATGAGCCATTTCGAGGGGGCAACCTCCAATACATTACATAAATGAACAATTCTTGGATGATACAAATGAACAAAACCTCCTTTCTATATATAGGAGTCCATGGGGCCATAATGTAATCCTAGTGGGCCACAATGTAATCCTAGCCGACCTAACAATACTAATTTAAGGGCACAATAATAACAAAATGGGGGTTACAAGGGTTTAATAATAACAATAAGGGGGTTACACTAACAATAATAAGGGACTATACTAGTGATATAGGGACCTAACATGCCCCTCTCCCTCAAAAAAGTGTTGTCCTCAACACTTGAGTAGCTCCGGGTGCTTCTGTATAAAATTCTCATCCTCCCATGTAGAATCTTCAGTGGGTAAGTTCTTCCACTTGATGAAATACTCTGAAATTGATCGATTCCGTAGTTGTCGAGTTCTTTTTTCTATGACTGCTTCAGGTTCCAATATGATCTTCCCTTCCCCATCAAGTTCTGGCAATACTGTTTGAACTGGAAGATTTTCACCTATAACCTTCTTTAAGCATGAAACATGGAAAACTGGATGTACTCGCGAAGAAGCGGGAAGCTCCAATTTGTATGCCATAGAACCAATCTTTTGCAACACCTTGTAAGGACCATAGTACTTTGGTGATAATTTATTATCCTTCTTAGCTTGCTTGAGGGACATTTGTTTGTATGGTTGCGGCCGTAAAAATACCCAATCTCCTACATCAAAACTTCTCTCGCTGCGATGTTGATCTGCCTGTTGTTTCATTCGATTTTGTGCCAAATTCAGGTTATCCTTTAAGAGTTGGAGAACTTCTTGCTGATGCTCGATGTGATCTTCCACTGCTTGAACCTTCGAATTTTCTCTTAAAGATGATCTGATGGATGGTGGATGATATCCATAAAGTGCCATAAATGGGGTCATTTTTGCTGCAGTATGGAAGGAAGTGTTATACCACCATTCAGCAAGAGGTAACCACTTGACCCATTGTGTTTGTTTATCGGATACAAAACAACGAAGATATCCTTCCAAACATTTATTTACTATCTCAGTTTGACCATCAGATTGAGGATGATAAGATGAGCTATGAGCTAATTGAGTACCCAAACAAGAAAATAACTCCGTCCAAAAATTTCCGGTAAAAATGGGATCTCTGTCGCTCACAATAACCCTTGGGCTTCCATGTAGCTTTTGAATTCTGTCCATAAATGTAGTAGCAACTGTACTTGCTTTAAATGGATGAGATAATGCACAAAGTGTGCATACTTGGTAAGTCTATCAACTACCACCATGATGACATTCTTTCCTTCGGACTTAGGTAAACCTGTGATAAAATCCATTGAAATCTCCTCCCAACGTTGACTTGGAATGGATAAAGGTTGTAGAAGTCCCGGGGTCTTAATTGTTTCCACTTTGTTCTGCTGGCAAACCAAACATTCTGCCACAAAATTTTGAATATCAGATTTAAGGCCATCCCAAAAAAGTTCTTTCTTCACCCTGTGGTAAGTTTTTAAAAATCCTGAGTGTCCTCCTAAAGGAGAAGTGTGCAATTCCAGAAGAATCTTTTGTTTTAGTTGGGAATTCTTGCAAAGATATAAGCGATCTTTGTACCATAAGGAATCATTTTTCCAATTAAATGTATCAGATGTACTAGGATCTTGCTACAACTTTTGAATGAGTGTCCATACATCTTTGTCCTTCTTCCATTCATATCTTGCTTCAGTTATCCAATCTGGTTGGATAATAGAAATGGCACAAAGCAATGCTTCCACCTCTTCATTCTTTCTTGAGAGTGCATCTGCAACAACATTAAGCTTCCTTTTTTGTAGATTATTTCAAAGTCATAACCCAACATCTTTGTGACCCATTTTTGCTGCTCTTCTGAAGATAGTCTTTGTTCCAAAAAAGTGTTTAAGACTATCATGATCAGTTTTTACCTTGAAGTGTCTTCCCATTAGGTAAGTTCGCCATTTCTTTAGTGCATGTAGTATTGCTAACATTTCCTTCTCATAAATAGGTTTCTGTAAATACTTTCCCTTGATTGGACGACTTTCAAAAGAAATGGGTCTTCCTTCCTGCATTAAAACTGCACCAATTCCATTTTCTGAGGCATCACATTCCACAATAAAGGTTTTTGTGAAGTCTGGTGTAGCTAAGACCGGTGCTAGGCACATTGCCTCTTTAAGACGTTCAAAGGCCTTAGTTGCTTCAAGAGTCCATGAAAATGCATCTTTCTTCAATAATGCTGTTAGAGGTGCTGCTATTCTCCCATAATTCTTAACAAACTTGCGATAATACCCTGTTAACCCGAGAAATCCTCGCAACTGCTTTATGGTTGTGGGGACTTTCCATTCCTTAATGGCTTTAATTTTGTTAGGGTCTACTTTAACACCCTCGTGAGATACAATATGACCCAAATGTTCCACCTCTTGTACTCCAAAGAAACATTTGGATGTTTTTGCATATAATTGTTTCTCCTGCAATAGTTTGAGCACCCTGTCAACATGTTCAACATGATCCTTCCAAGACCTGCTGTAGATTAGTATATCATCAAAAATACTAGCACAAATTTTCTAAGGAAGGGTTTGAAAATGGAATTCATCAACCCTTGAAATGTAGAAGGTGCATTGGTAAGGCCAAAAGGCATGACCAAAAATTCATAATGACCATCATGAGTTCAAAATGCTGTTTTTGGAATATCTTCAGTCTTCATTCTAATTTGATGATATCCTGAACGAAGATCCAACTTGGTAAAATAAATTGCTCCATGTAATTCATCCAATAATTCATCGATCACAGGAATGGGAAATTTGTCTTTAATGGTGAGCTTATTGAGCTCCCTATAATCCAGACACATTCACCATGATCCATCCTTCTTGTGTACAAATACTACAGGAGCAGAGAAAGAACTTTGACTAGGTTGAATTATACCTGCCTCTAACATTTCTGCAATCATACGTTCAATTTCGCTCTTTTGGAAGTAAGGATATCTATAAGGCCTGATGTTTTGAGGAACACTTCCTGGAATCAAATGAATAGCATGATCATGATCACGAATAGGTGGGAGTCCTTTGGGAGTTTCAAACACCTTGGAATGATTGTCCAAGACTTTTTGGAGATTTGAAGAAATAGATGATTTTGATGTTGGAACTTCTAGTGAGCATAATTGTGCAATTAAACCTCGTTGTTCTTTCTTTAGAAGCTTTGTCATGACATTAGAGCTTATTATCCTTCCCGGCTTCCCTTCAATACCCCGTAATTCGACTTCCTTTCCTTCTGAAAAAAAATTCAAGAAAAGTTCTTGAAAATTAAAAACTACCGTCCCCAAAGATTGTAACCATTGTACTCCTAGTACAACATCAACACCTCCCATAGGAATGGAAAGCATTGGACTAGTCAATACATATTCCCCCATGGTTAGCTTAATATTATGGCATTTTCGAGAGCAATTTATAGTTCCTCCATTTGCAACCATCACTTGACATTCTGGTGCTGGGTATAGGAAACAATTTAATTCCTTGGCTACCTTATAATGAATAAAATTATGGGTGCTACCTGAATCAATCAACACTATTACCCTTTTCTTCTTTATATGTCCTTCTATCTTGAGAGTTTGAGGAGTGGTAATTCCTGCGAGTGCATTACACGATATGGTCGGATTCATTTCTTCCTCTTCTAGGGGTGGTTCCTGGTGTATATCCTCTTCTTGTTCATTTTCTTCTTCTTCTTCACAATCTATGTAAAATAATTTCTTCTCAGCACACTTATGACCTTTAGTGTATTTGCTATCACAAGTGTAGCAAAGCCCTTTTGCTCTTTTTTCTTCCAATTTTTGTGGTGTCAACCTTGTAGGTTGTGGAAATCTGGGCGTAGCAACACTTCCTTCTTTATAGAATTGAGTGGTAGGCTTCCTTGTCGCCATAATTTTACATTCAACTTTTCTTGCCAACCTGAATGCCTTCTCCAATTAATCAGGTTCCAAAACGCGAACTTCATGTTGGATGTTATCCTTTAAAGTGCCTAGGAAGAGATCAATCCTGTGTTCCTCTGTAAGATCAGTTACCCTTATATTCAATTTTTTGGAAGTCCTCAATGTGCTGCCCCACTAAACCCTTTTGTTTGAGATTTATCAATTGGGTAAAGAAGGTGTTGCTCTTTGTATCCTCATAATGTGCTATCATTTCCTCCGCAAAAATTGACCAAGTGACAATTTTTTTACGGGAACAAAGCCATCGATACCATACAAATGTATTTTGTTCTAAATGTAAAGTTGCAATGCGTACCTTTTTGTGTGTTTTGCACGTTATGGAGATCAAAATATTGCTCCATCTGTAGTATCCATGTTACAGGATCCTTTCCATCAAACTTCCTCATATCCATTTTTGGAATATGGTGGTTCTTCCCGCCAACATTAGAGGTTATGAAATCACGATTAACATTTATTTCGTTCTCATCATGAGTTTCCTCTAATATCTTTTCACCATTAGGAAACATTTCTTGTATCAACTTTCCCAAACTTTCGATGTCTACTTTTAGATCTTTCTTCATGTTTTCCATGTTGTCTTTCATTTTTTCATCAATCTTAGCTTCCATGTCATCCATCTTAGCTTCCATGCCCACTTCCATGTCATCCATCTTAGCTTCCAAACCACTCATCTTAGCTTCCACGCCTTTCTTCAAACCATCCATCTTAGTTTCCACGCCCTTCTTCAAAACTTCCATTTCATTTTTTGTTGTTCTTTGCGAGAGTGAAATTTGTTGCACTTGCTCTTGTAATTTTGATATGTCATGTTGCCATTCTTCGTCTTCATGAGTCATAGTAGAGCCTTATAAAGGCTCAATGGGTGTTGAATTCTTTTTAGGGGCCATTTTAGACTCCAATATTGATATCTATTCTACAATAGGCCCTTGTAATCAATTCAACTTGATTCTTCAAACAAGACTTATGCAATTCGGAAACAAAATACACACCTTTTACTTGCTTTGAGGAGCTCGATATTGAAATTGTATTATCTCTGTGATTGCAGCTCTTCAATATTTGAAATTCAGCATTGAAGTAGTCCTCTGAATTCTCTTTTGAATGCCACAGGTCTGACCTGATTTGGATTCTCCAAGACAAAGTTGTGTCCAATCTCCCACAATGACCTAATTATGGATTGGTTCAGTAGAGCGAACTTGTACGACTAGCCACGTGTCATTGTTTCGTCCTTTGTCTCTGAAATTGATAGCCAAGAAACTACAGTCTGTGTACTTGCAAACACTTTTTACGGCACTTCAATCCGATGCGCAGAGAGAGAGTTATTGAACTTTTCCCACGATCACCTCTTTGAGATGAAATTCAGGAGCCTCAAAAAGCACTACCTTCCACAGATCATATCTCCAAAAATATTGTGAACCAAGCTCTGAAATTTTTTGAAGAATTTCCTTAGGATTTCAGCTTCGCACCATATGAATTTCAGATTCTGCACCTTCGTAGAAATTTTTTTATAGCGAAAATTCCACGATGACTTGTTTAGGAGCCTGAAAAAAAACCTAACTTCCACAGATCATATCTCCGAAAATGTTGCGAACCAAGCTCTGAAATTTTTAGAAAAACTTCCTCAGGATTTCAGCTTCGCACCCTAAAAATTTCAGCTTCTGAAGCTTCGTAGAAAAAAAGTTATAGCGAAAATGCCACAATGACCTGTTTGGAGTAGCGAAACCCTAGAATCCAAAGCTCTGATACCAAATGTCGTGTAACCAGCTCCAAAAAGAGAATAAAAGAGATATAAACGCCTTAGAAATGAGCCACTTCGAGGGGGCAACCTCCAATACATTACATAAATGAACAATTCTTGGATGATACAAATAAACAAAACATCCTTCTATATATAGGAGTCCATGGGGCCACAATATAATCCTAGTGGGGCCACAATGTAATACTAGCCGACCTAACAACAATAATCTAAGGGCACAATAATAACAATATGGGGGTTACAGGGGTACAATAATAACAATAAGGGGGGCTACACTAACATAATAAGGGGCTACACTATTAATATAGGGACTTAACGAATGATTCTCGTCTTGTTATCATCCCTTCCAAATCATTGTGAAGGCTAGTGGTAGGAGCATACACCGCACACATATAGATGAAGGTGCTTCTGTTAGTATTTTATCCTCAACTACTTGGAAAGCTTTGGGTTCCCCTCAGCTTATGCCTATTACGCAGAATCTGAAAGCTTTTAACAGAACCATTAGTGAAACTTTAGGGATCTTTCCTAGATTTTCTATTACTTTGGAAGGTACAACTGTCTGTATTGATCTTATGGTAGTTCAAGGGCCCTTGGATTTCAATTTACTCCTTGGGCGAGACTATGTTTATGCAATGAAAGCTGTCGTATCGACATGCTTTCGTGTGATGTCTTTCCCTCACAATGGAAACATTGTGACTGTTGACCAACTTTCATTCCCTTGTATTGATTCGACTACCAATAATCCAACACCCCTAAAAGTTCCTTCTACTAAAGTGGTATCTACCTCGCCACGGGTTAATTATGTGGCAACCAGTACCATGTTTTCAGTTATCGATGCAAGTGAGCCTCTCACTGTTTTCTCGACTTCCTATGACTTAGATCCAGTAATTGACATGGAAAACTCTATGGGATTATTTGAACGCGATGCTCTTATCCCTTTTGAGTCCCTTGACATGTGTTCCTTCCAAAGAATTGTTCTTCCATCTGATGAAGACCTTTTTGAAGCCATGATCGAGGAGTGTCCCTTGACATGTCTTTCTTCCAATTGGAAACCATGACAAGGTCACCAAGAGGAAAGTTCTTTTCTTGTGTCAACCTCATTAAAAATGATCGGTGGCCTGGGGATGGATTTCCTTTTCTACTTCATCAACCTGGAACAAAAATGAATCAGTGGCCTGAGGATAGTTCCTTTTACTGTGTCAACCTCGTTAAAAAATGAATCAGTGAGTGTGAGGATAGTTCCTTTTACTGTGTCAACCTCATTTAAAAATGAATTAGTTAGTCGAGAGCATAGTTCCTTTTCTTGTGTCAAGCTCGTTAAAAAAAATGAAACAAGCTTCCAAGAGGAAAGTTCTTTTCCTGTGTCAACCTCGTTAAAAAATGAAACATATTCTTATGAGGATAGTTCCTTTTACTGTGTCAACCTCGTTAAAAAATGAATCAGTTGGTTAGAGGATAGTTCTTGTTACTGAGTCAACCTCGTTAAAAAATGAATCAGGTATGAGGACAGTTCTTTTCCTGTGTCAACTTCATTAAAAAATGAATCAGTAGGTAGATTGTAGAGAGTAGATTAATAGATTAGAAATAAATAGTTTCTGAGGATGGTTCCTGTTACTGAGTCAACCTTGTAAAAAAATGAATCAAGTATGAGGAAAGTTCCTTTTACTGTTTCAACCTCGTTAAACATGAATCAGTGGATCAAGAGGAAAGTTCTTGTTACTGTATCAACCTCGTTAAAAAATGAAGCATGTAGGTGAGGATAGTTCTTGTTACTGTGTCAACCTCGTTAAAAAATGAAACACGTTGCCATGAGCATATTTCTTTTCCTGTGTCAAGCTCGTTAAAAAATGAAACAAATCCTCCCCTAATTGAGTCGAGTCTTTGACTAGATCTCGTAAATGTTAAGTCGTATATTTAGGTTAGTTATTTCAGTTTTTGCATAAATTTCTTACAGTTTTAGGTTGGGTCTTTCATATGATCTCGTAAATGAACCTTCATTCCATCCAGCTATTAATTACTAGTAGTCTACTTAGTTGAATGAAATGAAGTTGGGGGGCATGCGCTCTAACAGATTACGCTTAGGGGGGCATTAAAACCTATCTGAAGTATAGTTTTTCTCTGTTTCAAGATTTTGTAAAAATGAAAACTATCTTGAGTCCATTTCGGTTATTATTTTCAAGACTCGTTAAACTCATGAAAATCCCGAGATTATTTTGCTATCTTTCATTCTCGTAAAACACATGAAAATGCTGAGTTCTTTCCGTCTTTTCTTGCTCGTAAATTAAATTGAAAGTCGGCCACAGGAGTATATTTTTATCCCTTTTTCAAACTCGTTAAAACTTACGAAAAATTGAAAACCATGAGTACATTCTTATCCCTTTTTCGAACTCGTTAAAACTTACGAAAAAGCAAAACCCTGGAGTTCTCTTTTAAGCCCTTTTCAGACTCTCTCCATTTTGGTTATTATTTTCAAGACTCGTTAAACTCATGAAAATCCCGAGATTATTTTGCTATCTTTCATTCTCGTAAAACACATGAAAATGCCGAGTTCTTTCTGTCTTTTCCTACTCGTAAAATAAATTGAAAGTCGGCCACAGGAGTATATTTTTATCCCTTTTTTGAACTCGTTAAAACTTACGAAAAAGTGAAAACCATGAGTACATTCTTATCCCTTTTTCGAACTCATTAAAACTTACGAAAAAGCGAAACCTTGGAGTTCTCTTTTAAGCCCTTTTCAAACTCTCTAAAAAAGAAAATATTGTCGAGTACCTGACTATTCGAACTCGTTAAAGTAAATGAATGATTGTCCCTTCAGTGTAAGTTTACCCCTTTTACGAACTGAAATGGACTATTTACAAAAAATGTATACGTTGACTAATTACGGTCAATAGAGTTCTCTCCCACGTTATTTTATCCTTTTTCGGGCTCGAGAGACTAAATTTACGAAAAAGTACACCCACGGAATTTGCTTAAGTTTTTTCTTCTGACTCCCTAAAATTGAAAAACACCAAGTTTCTCCTATATTGGACTCATTAAAGTTTAACAGTAAAGGGCCTGTTCAATTTTAAACAGGAACGAACCACTCCTTCTTAGGGTTCGAATCTTAAACTAAGTTGGACTCATCCGAAAGATGAGCTTATAAACAAGCAAATGTTATCCTCCTCAAGCTTGTCAAAAATAAAGAGGTACTTGCCAGAAATGGTGGGGGAAAAGAGAGAAAAATGAACCTGTTTGTTACATTTTGATTATTCAGAAAACCGTTAACCACTCTTGAACATGACACTTTTGTTCACCTGGGTTGGGAAAATCATTTGCCTAAAATTTAATCAAACCATATTGAAAGTCTTCAGCTAGTTTCTGGGTATTAGCTTTGGGTCAATTGTCACCAAGCCATCTGCAGTGTCGTTATGTGTTCAAGAGGACAGTTCAAGCAAACCATTCATCTGCAAAATATTTGTCTTCCATTTTGACCATCCCTGAGTCAGTCCTTGCCAATATGTTTCTTCAAAACTTGATCTATGATTTCGTATTGTGGGCATGCCTACGACGGATCACTTTCTATCGACGACAGCTCATTATCTAGGAAGTCGATCTAGAAATCTTTAGTACCTTGAAATCTGCATGCCTCAATGGCAGGTTTCTCGCCTTCGACGACAGGTTGCATCATTGACCTTCGATCGAATGATTCCGTGACATGTTCGACTTAAGCTCATTCATTCACATTTCATGGATTGTACTGAGTACTTTGAGGGCCATTGACAATACTGGTGGTTACTCTGACACTTGTTAACAGTTCACATTATTGACTGATAATCAAGTGGTTTCTACCATGTTCGACTTCGACACATTCAGTCACATGGATAGAATCGTACTAGTTCGAGAAGCGAAAATAAAGACCCTGGATCTAGTTTCTACCATTCAGGTTGCGAGGAATTTTGTTATTCATTTATACAGTGGACTATTCATAAAAATATGGCTGCATCCATACTGTGTCTACACATGTCTATACTGTTGATGTATTGAAAAATCATTCCTGTATCAGAACAGTTTAAGTCTGTTTTCTAGTTAGTTTTGATCTGAGTATGGGAATACCTACCTCAGCGATGATATGTCTACATATATATATTTTTCATTGAATGTTTTTATAGGTTCCGACTGGGGTGTCCACAGGATGATCCTTGAAATGATAAAGTACTTCACTGTTCATACATGACAAACTCTATCTTCATATATTACAGACTTCGCACTTTAGGAGGCAATCTGTTGCACTGAAAATTGTCACCTTGACATTCTGCTATCTGTATGAGTTCATTATCACTCATACTTTCCTCCTTTGCAAGTATAAAACATCAGTTCCTCATATCAAGCCTTGAAAATAAGAGAAAAGCTCTCAAAAGTCTCTAAAACTCTGGTATCGCTCTTTCTCTTTGTCTTACATGCGGTCCCACACCTAATGGTCATGTCTCCTGCGTACCTGATCGCACTTCCTCTGTGTTAAGGGTGCAGACCCATGTAAAAGATTAAAAGGGCCCAAGTAAACTCAAAAATCTCACTTTCAGTCATTTTTAGAAGCTTCTGGAAGGAATCTTGCAATATCAAGTCTGCTCTTTTCAGGTTCATGTATCCCATGCCTTAAGGAGCTAACCCCTTGATGTGAGGAGCTTACCCTTTGAAGGAGGATTCTATCCCTTCATAGGTGGAACTGTAACCTCCTCTTTTGCACTATAAAAAGAGGCATAGGGCAGCCTCAAAGGGTTACTGATGGACAAAACAATTGATGAGTTCAAGCTTTAGTGTTATTTGAGGAAAAGTGTTGTTGGAACTTAGACTCCTTTAGCTGAGATTTTATGAGGAAAGATTACATACCTATATGTATCTCAGTTGGAAGAGTGCAAGGCTTGTCGGAGTAAAGGAAATTCCTGCTTCGGACCCCGGGCAGACCTGTTCAACATCAAGGCTGAAAAGGTTGTAAGGTTCTTCTACTATTTCAAAGTTAATACAAATAAGTTTTTTTTTCTCAATAAGCTGTCAATTGATTGTTTATTTTATGGATTCCTTGATCACCATAATAGATATGATTTATGAATATATGCTATGCAGGTGCTATTTGATGTTTGTTTGTTTGTGATTGCAGATCTTCAAAGATAACTCTTTCGGGCGACCGAAGGACGACTACTACAAACAAGCGTTGGATCAAGGTAGGATCGTAACACCTTTGTAGCATTTACTTATAAATCATTATATATCTAGAGAAAGATAGATTTAATTGTCTGTTTGTTGCTAGACTATCTTCTGATACTAGGGAGATCTGTCTTTTCCACAAGATCAATTTATCCGGCCAACAAAGATATCAAACTCAAACATAAATGAATCAGGATCTTATGTTGACATTCAATAAAAGTTAGGCAATACAGAAGGTGGAATGTTTTTCATTTTCACTTTTTCTCCTAATATTGCTCTTGTATCTAATATTGGAAAGCCAAAAGCAGCTCCCCAATCATTATCATTTTCATGTTCATTGTCATGTAGTCTTTTGTTTCGATTTTCTCTTCTTGCTTCTTCTTCTCTCCTTATTAGTGCTTATGTTCTTATATCTTCATCTCTATTTCTATCTGCTTCCAATTTCTTTTCTTCCTCCTTTTTTTTTTTCCATTCCCTTTGTTGTCTCTCATATTCAATTATTTTTTCAGGAGTCATGATTGGGATATTAGATCCTTTTCCCTCTTCGGCCATTTACTATTCAAACATTTGTAGTGTTTCAATATGAGGTTGATTTGGTATTTCCTCAACTACTTTAATTTGTTCAAGGACAGGTTGCTCTAGTTGTTCAACAATTGGTTTTCTTATTTCCTTTTGTTTTCCTAAGGAAGGAATTTCTTTTGGTGATTGCTTTCTTTTTACCTCCAAGGCTAACAAGATTTTTCTTTCAACTAGAGTTAACCTTTGTCCCGATCTTTGTTTTTCCTCTAACTCCTCTAAAGTAGGTCTTCCAACAACTGGTGTTGTTAGTCATGTGGATGGATGAATTGTTGGTGTGTTTTGTTTAACAAATCTACCCTTCTTATCTCCATCTCTAAGCATAAAGAAACATACTAGAAGAAAAACTATGTTTTTGTTGTTTTTGATGTTCATTTGTTTTTTTTTTTTTATCTTCCTATTTGACCACATTAAAATATGCTTCCCTGGCAATGACGCCAAAAATTTTGGGTCTGTTTACTGGGTAAACTAACACAATTATTTTATTATCAATTTGGGCTTGTAGAACTTAGAAGCATTTCCAAGATATATGGATTTCAACTATAGTCAAGTTTAGAATATGAATTATTAATATTGAAGGAAATGCATATTAAAAATATAAAACTTAACTAAATAATTTCTAATTCAATTATGTAATAAGAAGAAGGAGAAGCTCCTAACTTAGGAGAACTTGTTTGTCCTGCTTTACAATACTACTTCATGAAACAAAAACCAAAAACCACTAATGAACAGTAGATCAAGATGCATGAAATAATAATAGAAGAGGCTCCTAACTAAGGAGATCCTTGATGTCCTTCATTATAGATTCATTATCATTAATTCCATTGTTAGAAAACAGGAAATTCAGAAAATCATTTAAAAGCAAAAAAGATGAATTCTAGTTTCTAGTTCTCGATCAGATAGAAGGAATGTTTAATTTAAACACTGGTTTGACCCTTCATATGCAGAATATAATTAGAATTAGATTCATCAAAAATCATAACATATCATCATACATCTAATTAACTGATTAAGCATAAAACAAAACTAGTTCAGGAAGTTTCAACTAAATTAACCAGAAAGTGCACTTAGCTCGGTGTGGGGGCCCTCTACCCTTGCCTCGAACACTCGGAGTACTTTCAGCTAAAATAAATCAATAATTCACCATATAGATCAGTAGAAAAGGATATAGAACAGGTTCTTCAATTAGCTGTCAAAGTTTCAGAAATATCAAAGTGAAGTTATACAAATTCTACATATGAATGCCTTCAATGTCTTAGGCTTAAATAGAGAAATATGAAACAAACTCATTTAAAATGTCTCCAAAATCCATTTCTATCCTTATCCTATCTATTCAGGTTGAGCTCATCCATCTAATCTCTCAAAATCTGGAAAATCCCATAAAATGCTAAATTTGACCTATTTCCTAGGGATTTCCATAAAAACATGTATTGTTTGACCGCCTTTGTCCGGGCCTGTTTAAGCTCAGTTTGACCGAACCAATAGGTGTACATCCATTCTTAGTTCCCAAGCTTTCTAGAAATTTTCTCAGCTCAAGCCCAGGTTCCTTGAAAGTATGACATCAATGAAGCCATTACGGGAATTTCTGGTCCAGTCCAAAAATGCACTTAAAATTCAATTTTTATAAGAAATTCTAAAAATTGAAAAAATTAATTTATGTACCTGGATATGCATTAATTGGTAAAAATAGAGTGAATATGGATGGTATATGGATGGATAGCATGGTAAAAAAGTGTATTTACTTAAACAAAATTGGATAAAAAACGAGGGCCAACAAAGGCTATAGACTCATCATAAACAACACTAATCCAACAAAGATTTTGAAAAAGTAATTTTGTTCACACAAATTACTTCTAGAGAGATGTTCGTTTGAGAAATACTACAACACATTACAAAAGGTATAATTAGGGTTTGCTGCAACACACTTACAAAGGTATAACTAAAGATTTTAGCAGATCCCAAAGAAGATTTGGAGGTCCTTTTTATCAATTGACTTAATGAGCATATTAAAAACAACCATATTGCAAGTGCAATACGTTGAGTTATCCCTGCATTCTTAACAAAATTTGTAGACATGTTCACCCTTCACTCCAACAGTCCTATTTTGGCATGAGTTCCATCTTCAATAGCTAGGATGAATGCATCACCCAGAGAAGCCATCTTTGGAATACACCTCATCACTTCCATTCTTAAATTCAGATAATTTTTTAATCTTTCAGGAGCCAACTCTATATAGGAAGGAGAGGAGGGGTGATGCCAAAAAAAGAGGCACTTATTGTTTTCTAGTACTTTTGCTTGAGCCTCTTTCTTTCTAACCATCACTTGATGGAAAATATGCCTATTGCTGGCCTCACATCCATCATATTATTCATCAAATGATGCATTCAAAACACATGGATTATTATTATCAAACTTAGGAGCTTCACATGCCTCCTTTTTTATTCATAACTTCAGGTGATTAAACATTATGTTCAGAAAAACAAGCGGAAAAGACAATACATCTTTATTGTTATTAGCTCACAAATTAGCATTACATACCAAATTTTCAACAACACTTCAAATGTTTACAAAACCTGGAAGATGTTCATTACAATCAAAAACTTCAAAGTACTCTTCTTCAAAAGTATGTGCTAGATGTTGAAAAATGCAGCATCATTCCTGTATTTTAGGAGCTGGACATCCCCTGTACTGGGATGAGTGGATGAGTATTTTTATATGACAACATTGGGATTTACATACAGGGAAAGGTCTATTGTTTCTGCTCTATTTTGAGGGGCACATCATCATCAAAATATTCTTGTTCACCTAAGTTATGATCACTTTCAAGAATTTTAATTCTCTAATTGAAAAGAACTTGGTTCATCATATTATCGAACCCACTGCCAACTCGTCAAGTACTTTAGACATGGGATTCACATTGTATGCCAAATTGAAAAGGTTAGATCCCTCTTTGTGGAGTCCCTAGTGAGATATCCTTTCTTTGAAAGTTGTTTCCCGCTCTCACCATGAATACATGTAACGAGTCATTTTGTTCAAGAGGAAAATGATTTTGTCCCTTGGTGGAGTCAATCGACAAACAACAAGGTCTTCAACTAGCTCATCCTCATCACAGTGTTGTAGATGAACTACAATTCTATGGAATTAAACTTGTTAAAACAAAAACGCTAATATTTGTTTGTCTCTTAAACTTAAAGTCCCCAAAACCATTTGGAACAAGCTTGGAGAAACTCATAAACATTTCCATTGCTTCCTCAACAACATCTCTCAGTTTAGAGTGGGTTCTCTTCAAGCTCAAGGGAGGCATGTCAACTTGGTGTTTATAATATTAATTAAGTACAAAATTTCAACATAAGTTACCATAGAACAATAAATAAGTTAAAATAGATATATCAGTTAATATTCATGTTAGATTCACTATGACTGGTTCCATTGTAATTATGTTATGGGGACTTAAGTTTGTGAACACTGATATGGAAATGAATGATTAAGAAGATTAACATGGCTCTCTTAATTAGTGAATGAATCCTGCTGAGAAATCGACCAAATTGTGAATCAACATTGGATGAAATCATTCTAGTAATGAATGATGCCACATATTAGAAAGGTTCAATGTAGCATGTAAGGAGATTAACCAAATGAATATCCTTTATTGATCAAATTGTTTTACAAAACATTCACATAACTAACTTTGATCAAATTTTGAAAGTAAAAAAACTTACTTTCCATATTAATTACATGAAACTGTTACAACAGAGACACTCTGAAAATGCCTCCATTTTTACATAAAATAATTGGAACCTGATCACTCTACGAATTTCAATTTGATTTTTCCATCACATATTTTGTCCATTCCTTTTCTATGGAAGTTATTCCCAAATCTGAAGTAGTTTGTCATAAGTCAAGGTTTTTGGCCTTATTAAATTCAACAAATAGCAATTTTTTTGCCAATTCTCCTAAATTTTCTTCCTACATATACAACTTCACAACTTCCTAGTAATGATTGGTTGCTCAGTGATGTCTTGCAAATTGTTGGTTTTTCTTTATCTAGGCCAAATTGTACTTTGCAGATATCCATTAGCTTTGCAAATATCATAAATTTTCTTTTGGAGGATATACCACATAATTTTAAGCCTTCAACTACAAAACAACCTAATAATGATATGTAGGAGGATGGGGGTCAAATAAAACTGAGCAAGGATTTAGATAAGCAAATCCTTAGTGCAGTTAATTTAGATTTCCTAAAATAGGTTCTGAGATTTCTATAGGGAGACATGGTTGATTTTGCTGAAAGCACTAATTCTAATGAGGAGCCATATAGTACAGAAGGAAAAACTATTTGTAACCACCCGTCGCACATTTACCCAAATCCATAAGCTCGCCAGGTGTTGGGCTGTATTAATCACTATTAAATGAATACAACAATACACATAAATTATCAATCCAGGGACTTATTTTATTTCAATGACAGATGCACTGTCTATGCCAATACACCCAACCAAAATCAATTCCAAATAAAAGAAATCGTTGCAGAAGTAAATGCTGGAAGTAAATCACTCATGCAGAAATAAAATGATCTACAAGACTGTAATCACACCTCAATTAATCTATCCGAGCGTGCCACACAACAATTACCCAGCTGGTATCTTTGATCTCATATGTGTAACAACATATAAAACATTGGAATTGAAGCATATCTATTCACAGCTAAAACAACAACAACAAAACTTTTACTGAAACATAAACAAAATAAGAAATAGATATATACACATATACCTTAACAGCTGCAATCCCTGCTAAAGAGGAGGGCCCTTCCTCCCTAACAGGGTGCAGGAAGAGAAAGAAGTTAACGAAAACTAAATCAGATAATGCATGTAACCACTGTTAACACTGGAAAATCATACAACAGAAGATGACATTAATTAATGTCAAGCCTAAGGATTTACAGGGCAGGAACACATTATGGAATCAAGAAGTATTTAAAATCTCTAAGGTTTTGAGAAAATCAGATTTGAACTAGTCTTAAATGGTGAAATGCGCGCTTAATCCTTCGAGAAGAGCACCTTTTGCACGCCTTTTTGCCCTATAAGTGTGCATTCCTGGAAATGGAAAAATGTCGCTTTCCTGGACCACACCAAGCAAAGCACAGTTACTCCTTATATGAAACCAAAGTTTCCCAAGAAACACCAGCAGTGTTTGACCTGAAGCTGGAGCTGAAGAGGACTCGATCGTTGGCCACCCAACAATCCTAGTCCACCACGACAGAGAGAGAGGGAGACTGCATCAGAGGCAAAGCTTGGAAGGCAACATCCTTGCATCAGGACCTAGAGCCATTGCCTAGGTGCCCTTTGGCAAGTGGGTAAAATTTCTTCTCTGTTTCAAACGTTTAATAAGTAGAGGCCTTTGAGCCGTCGTTGGTATTATTATCGTTTTGACTCTCTTTGATAGCTTTTGTATATTTGTGTTTTAGTTTTAGTTTACTTAGAGCATACATTCGCATACTTTTTTCACTGAATTGTGTGCTTTTGAGCTCCACCACTTTCTGTCTGTTACCAATAGTTTAAAGAGTAGACCACACTCTTTAAATTGGTGCGATTTCGTACACCCGTGCGACTAATCCACCACAACAGGAATGGCGACTCCACTGACGTGTTCCAAGTTTATGTGGTTGTGCCATCTTTTGCAAGAGACCCTTTGTCTATGATGGTGTGGAGCTGACAATCCTCTGACCCATCTTGCAGTCCCTAGAATCACTGGAGTGACAGAATGAAGAAGGAAACTCCTAATATTTTTTACTTGCAAGATTTTTGCGCGCAATATTTCCTCACAGACGTGCAGGGCGCACGTTCAGCTCTGACCTGCGCGCAAGAAGGCGCACCTGTTAAGGTTTTTTGCGCGCAAATGGCAGAATGAGATTTTTCTCCCTATATTCTACATTTTTCTGCTTGTAGTGTGCTGGGCAGCCCCTAATGTATCTGCCAGCACTTGTGTTGATACCCCACAGCTTCTGAGAACTCACTTTTGTTGCTTTCTGTAGGCATAGAGTTAGTTTCTCTTTAAGTTGATTTTTGCAAAAAATCTTCACATAGTTTAAGTAGGGGGTGAATTCACCATTGCTTTCCGAACGATTTATGTTTTGCAAATTCTGGTATGCACACTTAGATTAACTAGTCCAAGTAAGCTATTTTTATTTTATAGTGTAGAAATTGTTTAGTTTAACTCAATTTTTTCTTTAGGAAATTACGGGACTAGGACTGAATCGCCGATTAGAGCAAGTAATATCTGTTGCCTTTGCACCATTCGGTGATCCTAGACAAGCATATGAACGCTCTATTTTTGCGATTCGTCATCTCCCTTTAGTTAGTCACATAGATTAACTAGGAAGATTTGAAAGTGGCCCATTATGCGCACACGTTTTCCATTTTGATCCAGGAACAAGATAACGTAGTTTAACTAGGGGTTCTTTTGTAAAGGATCACCGATATCCAAATGTTAAAACTATGAGCTTGTTCACCTTATGCTCACACACACTCACCCACTAAGCAAAGAAAGCCACCTAAAACTAACTTAAACCAACTCACTAAATTCTCCCCACAGGGGCCACAAAAGAACTAATAGATTAAGTTAGGATCAAGGGGGTAGGCATCCAGTAAGCCGCCTTGATCAAACTTCAAATTGAAACATAGAAGTTGTGTATTTAGGGAGCTTCAAAATCCACCTATCAGCTCATGGAAAAGAAAACCTGAGTGTGGTAGAGACCCGATTCAGAGGGGGTTAGGCTTAGGCGTAGTGCATGCGGTATCAGTTGGGGCTACTTGACCTGGCTGATACTCGGTACTGTTAGCTGACTACCAAGAAGCCCAAGACTCAAACGCTCACGTGGGACAGTGGTTCTTAGTGGCAAAAAACTAGGGCATCCTTTACCCTATAGGTGACGGTGCAGGCAAGCACCAGACCCTCTACCCTTACCTTGGTGGATTATCTGCAGCTTACGGGGGGCGTCGCTAGCTCTTATGGGACATTGTCCCAGCACTCGCAAGAAATATTCTCAAGGCCCAGTTACTTTTGAGTGTGTGAGGACGCATAGGTCTTCTAGGATTTTGAGTATCATGCGCAAAACAAACAAAAACCATATTTTTTCTTGATTGATCACATAGATTAAGTTAAAGGGAAAATCATTCTATTTTCGCTTTGTTTTATGTATGTGGCCATAATTTTTCTTTGACCTAGACTCTATCCCCTCAAATTTTCCCAAAACCTATACTGGTCGACACCCAAATGGTCCCAACGGAGCCTCGTCGATCTAGGCGTCTTTTGGACCATCCCCCATTACAGGGAGGGGTTCCAGGTCTTTCACCATTCAGGCGTCAAAGATGGAACACTGCCACCGTCATTGGTTCATATTTCATTGGAGCAACCATAGTTGGGAACCCTAGTCGGTCTCCCAACACCACACCGCACACCACTCCCCCCTCGACCCCTAACGAGCAGAGGAGAACGTCCCATTTGGGAAGCCAGCTGAAAACACATCAGGGTACGTCACAGACTAACCCTCATTCTAACCAGAACTTCGTGTCTTCATACGTTTCCATGGCGTCAACCTCCCAGTCACCCTTCCCAGCTGCGTTGAATCTACCCGATTTAACCAAGCTCCCAAATGACCCCATCGCACACGATCCTTCATGGCCTTCCATGCCCACGAAACTCCCTTCGGATATATCAAAGATTGAAGGCAAGCAAGCGAAAGACCCAGGTAATCATATAATGACCTTTCACCTGTGGTGCTCATCAAATAGTACCATCAACGACACTATTCGATTGAGGCTATTTTAACGCACTCTTATGGGAGTAGCTGCGAAATGGTACGTGGAGCAACCCCCTGCTTCACATGGAACCTTTAGCACCCTCACTACTGCATTCCTCACTTATTTTCAGATACCCATTCACCATGATTCAGGAATGGAGTTACTAACTCATTTTAGACAAACCCCCGCCATCTATATCTCTGACCATCTTTATGGGTGGAGGCGGCGTCGTAGTTTATGCAAAGCTAAACTCGACGATCGGGTCCTCTTAGATTTATTCTTGAAAACTCTGATGGTGGAGATTTGAAAGGATGTGGTGCAACAATACCCCACATCCGAAGAGGACGCAATCAGTAAAGCCCAAAATACGTAGTCAGGATGCATTTACAATATCCTTCCTAATGCCTCGCGCCTGCAAACTTATCAAGAATTGCAAGACTCGTCGAACTCCTTAGACGGACTAATTGGGTCAATGACCCAAGGGTACCCAGGCAGCAGTAGTTCCAATCCCGGTTACTCACAAAATTCTACCCAAAACATGTCTCAACCCAGATTTCAAAGTCATCACATGCCTCAGCAAGATTTGACTACTAGGGCGCAAGCGTATCACCAGGGAGGACCCTATCCTCCGGCTGAAGGGACGCAGTACACAGGAAGAAACACTGACGGAATAGCTCCCCTTCAACGGCCAGGTGCAAACAAGGGACAACGTTATTCTCAGTCCCAAGCACACGAAACACCTACGCAAACCAATGATCAGGTGAAATTTATGTAACCGTCCCAGAATCAACCACACTAGTATAACCATGAGAAACACCCTCCTAACGTGGTTAAGAAAAAATAAAAAAACAAGCCCAAAGGGAACCCTGGAAAGGGCGGCAGCAACCAACAGCGCCCACTGTGATCCCAGACTGGGGGTAACTCCAACCGGAATCAAAACCAGATCCAAGTAATGCCCAACGGCAAGGCAAAAGGCCACCTCTGCGAACAAACCATTCTTGTTCAATATGTGGTGAGTATGGGCATTATACTCACCACTGTCCCGATATCCCTGAGATAAAAAAGCTTCAGAGTGACCGAGGACAAGGAGGATCTTCCCAGCAACCCATTGTTATGCAAGAACCTTTCCCCCACCAAGGGACGGTCAACACTCAGTAGCAAAACCTAGAATATTCCCAGAAAAACAACCTTGAAATCTACATGACGGGAGAAGAAATGTTTTTCCAAACACGAAATCGCAGTTACGACACCCCACCAGACTCCACTACGTCAGGGGCTAGTACTAGTGCGCCGATTGCACCTTTTACCATTTCAAATATGCCTATTGAACCATTCCCAAACTGGAAAATGGACCTAATAGGAAAGCAGGTAACTACTCCAAAGCAGCCCATAATTATAGCATCGTGGACGATTTAGCTCAATCACCTGCTGCTATGTCCGCATTAGAGGTACTGCAGTCGTGCCAAAAACAACGGAAAGCCCTACTTTCTGCATTAGGTGCTATCGACCCTGCTAATACACGCATGATGGGTTTTGATTTAGACAAAGCCACCCCTAGGCTTCCTTCCATGGTCGCATTCCAGATACTAGTATTGGTTAAAAATATCACTATTCACCGATGTGTCATAGACGAGGGTGCATCGACATGCATCATGTCAAAAAACGTTTGGCAGAAGTTGGGTTCTCCCAAACTAAAACCCTCGGTCATAACGCTTCGAGCCTACGACGGTCGTCCCTCGACACCTGTGGGCCTCTACCAAAATGTCTCGGTCTATTTAGCCGACAAGATGGTCCACATAGACATTGAAGTCTTGGATGCTCACTTGGATTACAATATACTCCTTGGGTGGAGTTATATGTATGCCATGTCCGCCATAACCTCCTCTATCTTCCGCGTTATGATGTTCCCCCACGAGGATCGCATCATTTCTGTAGACTAGCTGACACAAAACGAGAAGCGTCCTCTAACAAACACGGATGTAATTCTACCCTATGTAGATACAGTCGCAGATGGTCTTTCACGGTACCAAGAATATGGCCCCAGCTAATTAAAACCGTCGTCCGTCCTAGGGTCATTCCTAGGAGATCCTCCCATTATCCCTGAGGTATCACCCGACGCCACAGGGGCCCCGGTGTGCATGATGTCCACATCAAGCATCAAGGTTAGTAAAGATACAGACTCAAGCAGTAACAACTCTGAGGCATCGACCATGACAGCCTCTCTAGCCTACGCCGCCTCCCAAACCCCTTTCCGCTACCCTCCAAATGGCTTCGTCTCCCAACAAGTTTTGGCAACAATGGTGTTACCCAAAATATCGTTGGCATTCCCAATTTTTTACCTGGTTCCTCCTTCCGGAACATGAGCCACCAATTTTACTGCCACAGAGTTAAAGCCCCTCAGTCCCGAGGAGCCTCAACCAACCTGAGAAACAGTTGAGACCGCCCCCGCAAAGGAGGTTCCCATTGCAAAACTGGTTATCACGGCCAAGAAAACCGCAAATAGAGGGAAGAAGATGGTGACCCCTCCCATTCAAAGGGAATCACCAGTCTGCGCCATATGCGATGTTATAGGCCATCCAACCCACATATTTCTGGAGCTGGATGAGTTAAAACCACTCCTTGGCTCCGAAGCAGATGCCTCAATGCCACGTTCCTGTAAAAAGGAACCTACCACCATAGGCAAAGGCAAACCGTTGTGTACCAATCACGCATGCTCTCACAGTGACACCTATGGGCACTATACCCAGCATTGTCCCGTTAGCTCCCCCTAATTTGCTAGATTGATTGAGATGCAAATTGACAAGGGTAACATCAAACCAAGCTTTGGAATCCAAGGACGTAGCCTTCCTAGATTCGGAGAGGGATCTCTCAATTGTTTGCAAAGATATGACTTGTTTTCTTGTAAGAGGTTTTTTAGGCTAGATGTTAAGTGCAAGGTATTTTGATTGTTTTTGGTTGGGTATGATACTTTGATAGATTTTATATAGGAAACATGGAAGACTGTTAAGTCATTGGGAAATGGAGTCAAACAAGGTCATGAATGAGTTCATCAATGGTGTCAAGAGAATTTGCAGGGAAGTTTAACTTGGTTGGTGGATCTTTAAGGTTATGAAGGATTATGAGATGGACATTAAAGATTGAGAACAAAAAACTAATAAAGGGCTGAAACAGAATCCTTTATGTACTTGTAAACTGAGGGAGTTAGAAAATTGATAAGAACAACAAGAGAATCAAAGGCATAAGCAGAACCTAATCCATTTGATTTCAAATTGAAAACATATAATTAACCAAGACAAACATTCAGATAAAAACTTAGAAAGGTAATAACTTATCTAACTTTCAGAGCTTTTATCATCTAGAGCAGAAAAACATTTAAGATACACGAGTAACTATAACCATAGAAGGAGAGAAAACTCTAACATCCAAAGTTACAGCTATAAGGTTTCCTTAAAACAAATTTAGCTAAGTAAAGGCAAAGAGCATGATTTTAAATAGACTTCTTTGAAAAACCTAGACAAAGCTGCTTTAAAGAGATGACTCCAAGAACAGAATATTTCAATGGCAACAATATGCAGGGCTAACCATAAATCATAATTGATGCTAACTGATCTAAATTATTCAATAAATGGACAAGCTAAGAACTTGTTAGAGAGAAAATAAATGATTTCTCTAATGTATCTTAGCAGAAGAAAACATTAATGCAGTGAAGGACAAACAAATTTAAGGTGCCATTAGAAAACATTTCTTAATCTAAATTCTTTGTCCTACTGCAACATAGCAAGATGGAAAACATAATGGAAAACTAGAAAACATAAACAAAATAAAACTTCACCATCAACCAAGCCTATGGATCCTGCAAGAAATCCTTCTCCATCAACAAGCAAATCAGATCATGCATGAGTTCCAAGACATCAATTTCTCTTCAAGGGCTTCAAAGGACTATGTATTATTCCAGCACCAGTCATCAAAATCCAACATTTACAATGAGTTCCAATGCAGTATTTATACTGCAAATGAGGAGGTGGAACTCTTCTAGGGTTCAAAATGTCATTAATGACAGAGTAAATACGTTCCTAGCCTTGAAAACCATGCAAGACCTAAGGTAGGAACATGTGTGCAACTACTTCTCTAATAATTACTCTGTCTTAACTGTAGGAGAAAAAGTTGTATTTGAGGCTTTATCCTCATCTTTATAACAACTGTCCTGACAGTTTAAAATATATTTTTTGGTGTAATAACTGCTGATTTGCTTTACAGATAAAGGGTGGGCCAAAGGTGTCAGTTTGATTTATCAAATGAAATAACTGCTCCCTTTGTTGATGTTTTCGAGGCCTTTTAGCCCAATTTTCCTTCATTTCATCACTAAACAGTACTTTTGGCCTAATTATGCTTTAGGCCTTCCTTAATCATCTTTCAGTCCTTTTTACTGTGTTGACTGATTTAGCTTTGAATCCTTTTTCTTTCACTGCGCTTTATCCATAATCTGCACGGTTTAATTTCTTGATCTTCTTGCTTTTGACTTTAAACTTTCACCTTTGTTTAACCTGCCTCACTGTCTTTTCTCTGTTTTCCGTTAAAATATTCATTTATTTCTTAACCCTTTGGCCTTTATCTTTCGGCCTTTTATCTTTAATCCTCGATTTAAAAGGGCTAATCTCTGTTTCGACAAACTTAATCTTTGATTAAGCCCTTCGGTCTCCTGTCTTCATTTCTTTATCATTTCCTCTGACTGTTCTTCGTTTACTGTGTGTAGGGATTCTTTGATTCCACTTATGGTTATAAATCATCAATCCAACCTTCAGATAAAAACCATTTATTCTTTTCCTTCGTATTTCTGGCCCTTTGTCACTCAATTTGACTGTGGGATGGCCTGCGAACTTCGAGCTGCCATTAAAACCTGCAAACGAACACAAATATTAAATAAACCCTATGTCTTTTGGATAAAACTGCTTTGGAGGCGTTGGGAGGTGATGGAGCAATGTACAAAGGAGAGGAAGAGTGCAGGGGAGGGGTTCCACAGGTGGAACCATGAGAAAATGGCGGAAAATTAAAATATGGGCATGAAAAGAGGAAGGGTGGTTTTGCAGGAAACTGGCAGTTTTCACATTGAGGATAAGTGGTTAGTGGTTTTAGTCCATATGGACGTGATACGAATTATTGGATAACACGTGCCCCCCATGAAACCACCTATTTCGCACGGAATATGCACGTTGAGAAGTTTTATTAGATCGGGAGCGAAGATGATTTTGAGCCGTCCGATCTAGGCAATCCAGATCGACGGCTATTAATCAGCACGAACATTAAAGAGATGTGTGATGGATGGATGGTGGGGCCCGATGGTAACGTCAGCAATTTTTTCGTGTAGTGGAGAAATTTGTTGGTGGGGTGAAATGGTGAGCTTAAGCGGGAGCCGTTGGATCAGAAAGATCAACGGTTGCAATCTCTTCCGGGGGAAGATGGTAGATGGAGGGGGAGAACAGGGAGAATGGATGATGGCCATTGGATCTCGAAGATCCATGGTGGAGATTACCCCATGGAGTAGTCAGATGGGGGGGAATGGTTGATGGGTCGGGAGTATAACGACCATCAGAAAAAATCTTGAGGCTCTAGATCTATGGTGAGGATAACTCGATGAAAACCACGGAGCGGGGAAGGAAAGGAAAGAGAAGAGGGGGGTTGGGTGAGAGCCGTCGGATCGAGATGATCTACGGCTAGGATTGCTCCAAGGAATGAGTGGGAAAGAAATAATAGTCGAGAGGGCGGATGATGCGATGGACGTCGGATCTGGAGGATCGACGGTAAGGATTTTATCGGAGAAAGGTGGGTAGAAGGGGACGTCGCAGAGTGAAATAAAAAATGCGAGAGTGCGCTGGCCATTGGATCTAAAAGATCAACGGTCCAGATTATATCGCAGATGCACAAAAAGAATGAATGGGGCGGAGGGAGACATCAAAGCGAAGGGGCGATGGCAATTGGATCTGATGGATCAACGGTCAGGATTTCATCGCGGGGGTGATCATCAGTGGAGAGGGGAAGGGCGAAGCCCGATGCGATGCGCGATATCGAAGTGCGATGCGGCGTAGACCGTTCAATTTGAGGGAGATCGACGGTCGAGATTTTATCGGCAGGGAATTCCATCGGCGAAGAGGGGAAGGGCGAAGCCCGATGCGATGCGCGATGGCGGAGTGCGATGCGGGGTGGACCGTCCGATATGAGGGAGATCAATGGTCAGGATTTTATTGGCGGGGAATTCCATCGGTGAAAAAAGGAGTAGGAACGATGCGCAGACCATCCGATCTGCGAAGAACGATGCGCAGACCGTACGATCTGGGGAGAATGAACGGTCTAGATTGAATTCGGATTTCGCATTGGTGGCGAACATTTTTAAAGGGAAAAAAGGTCGCGGGGACCAGTGAAAAGCCGAAATGTCGATGGGCCAATGAGCCTATGGGCCGATGGGGTGATGCACTTGGTCACAGAGCGCGATCTTATGACGAAAAAAGGGGGCTAAGGCTAAGCCGAAAGGCACTTAAAGCCTTATGCTACAAGGAGTGTTTTAAAGGCCAAAATGAAGGTTTTTTGAGTTTTTTCAAGGATTCTGATAAGTGTAAAAATGAGGTTTAAACCATTATAAAGGGATTTGAATGGTTTAAAGGGGTAAATGAAAGGGTTTAAAGGGATTTTTCAAAGAAAAATGATTGATTTGGATAGGTGAGAATGAGTGGGAAAAATGAATGAATAGGAAACAGTCTCTTTTGGTATCAGTAGGGCAACTTAGAGGCTTTGATTGAATATTTATAGTGGATTGGTAGACTTAGGATAAAGAACACTGTGGGCTTTCAATAACTCACAAAGTTTTTCATAAAAAATTCGTTTCTTGAAAGCTTAAGAACCTTTTTAGCCATCATGAGATATAACAAAATTTATAGATGGCTAACATGTCCAGAGATACCACAATATAGGGACGCCTTACATGCGGTTGAGCGATCCTATCAGGAGGATCCCTCCATCCAGTCTATCAACGACGAGCCTTGCACCATTCTATACTTACAAGAGGAACATATGATTGTAGAATGGCCCCCAGTAATGCCCGTTATACGTTGTACGCCATGCGATGAACGTGGCCACTACCTCGAAGAGTGTGCAGCCTTGGAACTCATTCACAGATGGTATCCAATTGAAAGGGTTTACTACGTAGGGCTAGGGGCGACATAATTCACATGCCCGTTATGCGCTGACAATCACCTTTTGGAGGATTTTCACTACATACCTCGCTACCAGCTAGCCCTTGCTAGCCTCCACTCAGCCATAGTCTACCTTTCCCAAGAAGACGATATGGAAGCCGAGTCCACCGACAAATTTATGACCCAAACAGATGAGATGAGCGGATCTATCATGTTCTTGACAACTGAAGAATGACCTAGCAAGGAACCCCTCATTACCACCAACGACACTTCACAGCAACGAACACCGTGTATGTTATGCAAAAAAACAGACCATGTAGTCATCCATTGCCTCGATTTAGCAGCCTTCTGGCTCAGGTTCCCCATCATACCTTGAACTGAAGTCGATGAAACTTTCATATCAAGGATATTCTTCCTGATATGTCAGGGTAATAATTATGACTGACATTGTACTTATGCCTCACAAATTCGTCCCACTATCGACATGATTAATTCCATAAAGAAGATATAGGACGATGTCCGGGAATGGCATAAAAATTACATCGCCGGATCAATGTCCCCACCTTCGCAATGGTGTGTCAAGCCTAACAAGACAACACACCACCAAAAGGTAACCCCGGCAAAGCCTAGGATAAAATGCGGCCTATGTGATCTAAACGACCAGTGGGTCAACCAATGTAGAGAACTCAAGCCCCTAGCAAACAGTCTCCCCATAGTCTCCTCTCTCCCCCAGAAGCTTCTCGCCAATCAAGAGAAGATCACGCGCACTTAATGCCGAATTTTCTCACACTTTCACCATACGTTTAAGTGTATACATCTCCCCAAGCTGAGTGTGGCACGAGCTGTGTTGAGTCTACACTCCACTAAAGAGGAAGACGAGTCTAAGCCAACGATACGGAAATGGAGACAGAAGACAACCTCATCTACGTCTGACCCTTTCCAAGCATCCACATCAGGAAAAATGAGTAGCATAGAATCACAAATGATCTACTCCGTTGGATCAGTAACACCATGCACCATCTGCACTGGCCTGAATCACGCACCAGAGACATGCCTATTAATGGAAACATTTAGGCACCTCTGTGGCAGGAACAATTTCCACCTACCAGAAATTGACTATCCTAAGGGGGAACCTAACTTTGAGCCCATACAGAATCCCATTACGGAGATTCTTCCCCCACCAAACGCCGATGATACAATCCACCATATACGATTTGTATCCGCTCATATTGGTGAAAGGATTACTGCCTCAATCCCGCCCCGGGATTTCCATCATAATCCTGTCACGAGAAACCAAGGCACCTTGTGCTTTTGCATCAATTTCCAAAAAATCCCAAACCTGCATGCCCCCATCGAACTCCTTGATGACACCCAGCCTCTAGAACAATGCCTAGTACAACTAGAGATAGTTGACCAAAGTCGGCAAAAATCGCTGCAACACAATGAGGGCCATAAGAAAAGGGTAAAAGCATCATTCGACTACCACATCAACCCTCGCTCATTTACCGAGGGAGAATTAGTCCTGCACTATGATGTCGCCAAAGAGGCCTTAGGGCCAGGAAAGTTCGAAACCTTGTGGAAAGGACCCTACATCATCAAACGTTGCCTTCGACAGGGGGCATACATCTTGACGGAACCGGATGGGACCAGCCTCACTAACCTCGTCAACGACCTTTACCTCAAGAAATTATACTTGTAAGGGCCCCAAAAGGCCCTTCTCCTAGAGTGAAAGTACATAAAAACCAAATCACCAAAATATTTTTCACCCAAAGACTTATGTGAAAAACACGCTCAAAATGCCAACATGGATCACCAAAATGAACCATATTTCAGATTTGCTGATGGAGCATCGTGATGGTCTCAAAACTTAGCTACATCCACCTGGGTCATCTACCACCTGATCGATCACCGATGTGTTCAAACGACGTGTGCATCAGATCAACAACAAATAATCAGGCAGAATATGACACCGTCATTGGACTTATGTGCGACGCCCTCCATTGGGGCATTCATTGTATGCATATCTACCTGGATTCCTAGTTAGTAGTATCACAGCTAAACCGAAAATTTGAGACCAGAGACACACACCTATTTAGAAAATATTTGCGTGCCAAAAGATTAAGCAGACAGTTTGATTACATTACATTTTCACATGTATCAAGGAATCAAAACCAAACAGCTGATCGCATAGCTAACAATATCCTAGATTGGAATGTATCTCGAATAAACCATCATCCATAAAAAAAAAAAAAAAACATAGATATCCATCAGCATAACCAAAATATATAAACCGGAATAAATAAGCACACCATGTAGAGCCGCAAAAATATCTCTCATATATATATCAAAAAATATGTGTATCTGAGTACAAAAATAGTATCGCTGGCCCACTGGCCAACCCAAAGATACAAAAGTCGTCAAAAAAAAGGGAAGCATCCTCATAACAGGTGCTTTCCCTATGTACAAAACTACTCTAGGGGGGTGCCCCCTCAAGAGAAGCACCTGGACCCACCACCACTCTTGGTGCCACCACTAGAGCTGTTGTCGCCACTGCGATCGCTACTCGACGTAGAGTGGGACGATAATCCCTCTCGCGGGCCATCACTGTCTCTAACCATACCTCTTCGAAGTCGTCCATAAAAACTTGAGCAGGCATACCCTGGGTCAAGCGGTCCACTCGACCCCAAAAGTCCTCAAGAGCGGTCACCTGAGCCGTAAGTACTGCAATGCGCGCCTGAGCCGCATCTGCGCAAGCTCGCTCGGCTGCAACATCTGCTTCAGCTGAGATACTGCCCTCACCAGAAGGGCCAGTACCATCTCCATTAGGTCCACCGGCACCACCACCCGGTCCACCTGCATCACCTCCTCCTTGACCACCTCGAGGTCGTAGCAGAGGGTCGTGACCCACCAGTCGGACCACTAGGCGACCTACCTCGCCAACATCTGCACGAGTAACCAAAATAATGTCAGTGTCAAGAAAAAAACACATAAGAACATAAATAATCGAACAAATGCAGAAAAAATATAACACATACCTGCAGGCCCCCAAACATAACCAAAAGGGAGACCCATGTCTGGGTCACCCTAGAAATCCATCCCCGCATACGGGTATGGCAAAAACATATGTGGGTTGGCCTCAAACCAGGCCTCTGTCGTGGCATTCCAGTAACGCCCCACCCTGCCACCACCGCCCCGCGGCATCACCGGAGCCCACCTCCTCATTCGTGGCTCCCGTGGCCTCCCAATGGGCACCGCCACCACCAGCCTCAGCAGCACCACCCTCTCATACATAATGTTGCACAAGATGCTAGAATATGAAAATGACTTAGATCCACGTTGGACCTTATTCAATTGCGACACCAACCCATCAAAACAAAAGCGGTGAAATCGAAAAAGTTCTTGCCCCGCAGTCAGCGTAAAACTCCAACCTGCGAGCCAGAGGCCTGATGTGGAGCAAACGACCTCGCTAGTTGCACAATAACTGCCAGAGCACGCCGCTTTGCCACATTTGTCACTGATGCAATGTTGATGCACCCCTAAGTAAGAGGCGCACCACCGCAATGCCGACTCTAAAATCTATCTAGGTTCACTCTCTCAGCAGAGAGTGGGTACCTCAGAGCCTCACCCTGAGGCAGTAACCCGGTCACAAAGTAAATATCCGTCTCAAGACGGATCACCAGGTTTGTCCCCCGCAGTATGAACATATTGCGCTTCCAACGCTAGTGCTGTATAATGTAACGCAATAGTCGGTCTTGAGACCAAAGGAACTCGTTCTCAGCAAACTTCAGAAGGCCCCATGCGATCAATCGACGACGCGCCCCAGCATCAGCAGCTAGAGCGGTCCGGATCTCGGGCCAATCTCGCTCTCTCCACACTAACCTGCCAAGCAACACAGACACCCGTTAGTACAGATAAAACATCAAAAACATACAAGAAACCAAAATTTCCTGTCACTATGGCCTTTGCGTTCCTATCCCTTAGACAGGCGTGCCCTCACGCGCCTATCTTCTTCACAGGAGCGCCTTTGCGTGCAAAAAGTAGGGAACATCGCACCCTTGCATGCTTGTCCCTCAGAATTGCACGCAAGCAAGGCGCGCTTTTGCCTAGATCACCCACGCAATCTAGGGAAAACGTTGCATAGAGGCCGTACAAACCTAATTTGTACGGCCCCAGACACCATCAAACTGAAGAAATTACAATGTAGGACGTCATGAAAGTTACCTCGGCATAGTATTGCTAATCCCTGGTACACGGGCTGACCGCAACAGCAAGAAAGGCTCTTCAAGCACCTCTAATCTCCCAAAACTCAGCAAGTACAAATGAATAGGATTAGGGCCATAATCCCATATATATTTCCCTTTTCCACAACTTCGAAGGACCATAACAGGAGATCAGAAGGTCCATTACGCAAACCGTAAGTTGCACCATCATCAGTATGACATGACGAACGAAAGCGATGCCACACATTCGCTTTCCAAGAAAAATAAATTTTCAGTGCTGGCATGTATGCCCTTTCCCATCTTCTTTTTTAAAGCTCCTATCTTTCAAATAATATTTTATGAAAATAAGATGCTTTCACTTGAGGTAGTTGTTTTTGCAAGAAGAACTGGCGACCCGCTTACAACACCATCCACTGGAAATCTCGTAGCAGGTGTCATTCTACCCCCAGCATGATAGAGTCCCAGAAAACTATGCATATCCTAACATCATTTCTCCATCAGAAATAAACCATAGGGTCCTCATACCCGACCGCGTTTATCATCACCTCACCCTGCACATGATAAATGTCCACGTTGGTCGGTAGAGCCTCCCCTCCATGGCGCTCGTCACCCAAAGTAGACCATATATCACATCAAAAGTGACGCCATGGCCATACCATTTCAGTGCGGGAAGCACCGCATGCCCATCCATTCATCATGCATAAGGTGAAGTTTACCATTCAAACTAAAAAACCCCCTTCCTGGATGATCAGGTTGTACAAGCAAATTGAAAGCGCACCTCCGCACATCACATTTGGCCCACCATACCTCCATCAACATAATACCATCTGCGACACTTCTTCATCCGCTTCATCAACCCCGCACATGAGACCAACCAATGGGACCCCCACCCCTAGCAAACACCGTCCTCACACCTTCAGTGAGTGAACCCTTTCATGTTTTGGGGTATCCGTCTCTGTGTTTTGTACAAACCAAACCTCATTATTTTATTCTTTTGATAAGTGTACAAAGACCGCCAACGATGCCCTTCGCCTCTTCACCCTCATATGTCATCTTTTCCCCCATGGCAGCAATCCCTCATTCCCCTTGGTCGGATTATTTCACCCCCACGCACGCACCATCACGACATTCATAGCCGGTTCACACCCGCCCTGGAAGTCCTACCGACTCTAGGGATTTTCCCTTTAGAAATACCTATGACTGTCGCCAAGCTACTGAAGTATACTCCAATCTCGGGCCACTGAATCCCCATCATCCGTTTTCAGTCACCTCTCACCAAAATGCCTATGTTAAACCCATCACATCTAAGTCCCCGACCCCTCAGGTCGGTGACCCATGGTTCAATTAAGACTTCCTTTTTTTCGACCTCAACTGTTGAAGATTGCAACAAGAAACAGTGAAGGAGGCATCCTGAAACATCATTCCTGATCCTAGTTGGAAAGTGATCACCTAAACTAGGTGGGGGCCACGCAGGTGATTTTTGTCGCAAAGTCTATTTTTAGACATATGGATCATGTTCTATAAGTTGCGGGATGCTATTTATGGATGGTTGGTCAAGTTGGAAAAATAGATGGATTTCTATTTTTAGACATAGTTATGGAACGCCTATTTTTGCATCGCTGCCTGCAATGATATGTCGAATATTATTAGCTCTTAATAATATTTGACTATAAACATTATCTTATTCTCGAGGAATTCTCAAATAAGTACACAAGACTTCTCAATGATTTTATTTAAGGAATTACGCTATTCCCCGAGGCTTATGTGAGCTATTGCATGGATATTTCGGCTACAAACCCGTACGCAGCTTGGTGGAGCCGATCGAGGGTTAATGGAGTTGGTGGAGTTGTGTTCAGTTTAACTAATCTAAACATAGTTGAGCTATTTGTATCTAGTTTAACTGACTGATACAATTAGTGAGAGTGGTGTGAATTAATTATTAATTAATTCACTAATTATAAACTCATTAATCAACTAAAGAATACATCAGTTAACTTCAGTGCATGGACAGTTTCAATGGAGACTAGTGCAGAGATAGGTGAAAGGGTAAGTGTGACTATCAGTTGTGACTATAAGTGATGCATGGTTTACATCCAACACTCAGTAGAGATGCCTATAAAGACTGCGTGAGCAAGGCTGGGGTAATTCATTCTCATCAAGAGGCATTCTTCAGCAGGGATTGCACAGTAGAGGCAGGCTATCAAGTGGCAGAGATTGGAGCATGTGTTTTGCTAGATCTAGCTTGATTAGCGTGTAGCAAGTGGAGATTATACTGAGAGCTTGTGAGGAGCTTTGTATGATGATTTTTACATGATCTCTATGACATATATAATATATAGATAGTTGGGGGTTTTCAGCTTTAAGCTTTCCCATTACATACTGTGTTCATATGTGTGAATTTTTATGGCTTTAATGTGTGCATGAAATTGATTTTATTTCCGCATGTAATGATCAATGGTAGAAGAGATTCTATATTGTGCATGAAGTCAAATAATGTGTGATCAGGAGAATATTGGTGAATAATATATCAGTTATTCAAATTTCTACATGGTATCAGAGCGATATTGATCATTGGAGCAATTGCAAACATTGAAGCGGTTGAGTTTTAGGATAAACTCAGGAAAATAAAAATGGAGAAGAATGAAACTATTCTGGTATACTTGACAAAGTTTGTCCACTGCAGGGATGAGATTTAGAGTGTAGGAGTTAGTGTGGATGAGGAAGGACAAGTCAAGAAGGTTGGGATTCGAGCAAAGAATCTCTACAGACTTGAAGTAGATGGGATGTCTACGGAGCTTCCTACTGTTGGGAAGTGCAAGAAAGACATGCAATTGATGCTTGAGAGGGAGCAAGTTTTGAATGCAAGTAATAGTGAACCTTGGGATGTGGAGCAGCCACAAGATGAGGATCATGGAGTGGAAGAAACTACTCATGCAGAGAAATTTCGTGCCAGATGGGCAGAGGGAGTGCATGCAGCTATACCACCAGGTGAGAGGTGGGGCGACATGCATGATTAATCCCAAGAGGATATTTCTGGGCAGGATTCATGAGATGGTGTGGATCTCATGAATTGAACCTGGATACGAGGTGCCCATAGCACAACAGTAGCATGATCATTTGGATTGATGCAGGGAGATCAAAGTGACAATGTCGGATACTGGAGCGCGAATCAGAGTTGACAGCAAGTGCAGAGTGCATGGGTGCAAGAGTTCAACAACGCAGTGGTTCTTGATGACATGTGCAGTTGGGCCCAGCAGAAGTCGAAGAATTTTTTGATAGATGCATCAGACTGATTGAGTTGTTTGGAGCCTATTCAGTTTCATAGGAGTTGCAGAGCAGATGCATGGAGTTGCATGGCGCTTGTGAAGGTTGCAGGGCGAATGCATGGAGTTGCATATCGCATGCAAAGACAGTCCTTTCTTGTTGAGAGGGAGTGTTGAAGATTGCAACAAGAAACAGTGAAGGAGGCATCCTGAAACATCATTCTTGATCCTAGTTGGAAAGTGATCACCTAAACTATGTGGGGGCCACACAGGTGATTTTTGTTGCAAAGTCTATTTATAGACTATGTCTATTTTTAGACATATGGATCATGTTCTATAAGTTGCGGGATGCTATTTATGGATGGTTGGTCAAGTTGGAAAAATAGATGGATTTCTACTTTTAGACATATTGGGTGGAATCTATTTTTAGATTTCCAGTCTAAAAATAGATATGTCAAATATTATTAGCTCTTAATAATAATTGGACTATAAACATTATCTTATTCTCTTGGAGCACTTCAGTTAAGTACACAGATGTGGCACAGGAGCTGATAGAAGGAATTACGCTATTCCTGAGGGTTATGTGGAGCTATTGCATGGATATTTCAGTTAGAACTCATGTGACAGAGTTTGGTGGAGTTGATTGAGGAAGTTAATGGAGTTGTGTTCAGTTTAACTAATCTAAACATAGTTGAGCTATTTGTATCTAGTTTAACCGATTGATACAATTAGTGAGAGTGGTGTGAATTAATTATTAATTAATTCACTAATTATAAACTCATTAATCAACTAAAGAATACATTAGTTAACTTCAGTGCATGGACAGTTTCAGTGGAGACCAGTGCAAAGATAGGTGAAAGGGCAAGTGTGACTATCAGTTGTGACTATAAGTGATGCATGGTTTGCATCCAACACTTAGTAGAGATGCCTATAAAGACTGCGTGAGCAAGGCTAGGTTAATTCATTCTCATCAAGAGGCATTCTTCAGCAGGGATTTCACAAAGTGCATGTGTAGCTATCAAGTGCGTATATCGTATACACGTTTACGTATCTAGTTTCGATTAGCGTGTATATGGAGATTATACTGAGAGCTTGTGAGGAGCTTTGTATGATGATTGTTACATGATCTCTATGACATATATAATATACAGATAGTTGGGGGTTTTCAACTTTAAGCTTTCCCATTACATACTGTGTTCATATGTGTGAATTTTTTTATGGCTTTAATGAGCGCATGCAATTGATTTTATTTCCGCATGTGATGATCAATGGTAGAAGGGATTTTGTATTGTGCATGAAGATAAAATAGTGTGTGATCAGGAGAATCTCGGTGGATAACATATCAGTTATTCAAATTTCTACATCAACAATTCTTTTCCAAAAAGGAAACGGTACCTTGGATCACCCCTCCCCATGAAAAGGGGTATCCTCGGGTGGCACTGTGGGAGACATCATTGTCCACAGATGTCATCGATCCTCCTGAAATTTGACTACAGCAAAAGCTTTCATGTCACTACGGTATTGTACCTTACAACCAATGCACTTTGATTAGATCCGTCGCAGACCCGTGCCTTCATAAGTGTCTTTGTCAACAATGCTTACATGGGAAGGTCCTAGCCAGTACATATGCAGTCTATGCATATGGGTACCACATTCCCCCTATCGTCAAAGAAAAACGCCCCTGAGGGCGTCAACATTCGTCGTCAACAACCGCCAGCACCACTACCACAGTAGTGACACAGACATCACATGTATCTGTCAATTTTGTTTAACTAGCCATAACATCACGAGCATGGGACGTGCTCGCATCATTGAAATTTTGTATATATGTTGTATATTTTATTTGCTTGTAGAGGTCCCTTAGGCAATGGTCAATCTGGAAATGGTGCAAGGTGTTGTCAATTCCAAGATTCACGTAGGCCTCTCTCTCTCTCTGTGCGCGATACATAAAAGAAACTATAATGTATTTCGGCTATACAATTCTTCCTAGACCTCACACATTAGGGGGCAACTGTTAACACTGGAAAATCGTACAGCAGAAGATGGCATTAATTAATGTCAAGCCTAAGGATTTACAGGGCAGGAACACATTATGTAATCAAGAAGTATTTAAAATCTCTAAGGTTTTGAGAAAATCAAATTTGAACTAGTCTTAAAATGCTGAAATGCGTGCTTAATCCATCGAGAAGAGCGCCTTCTGTGGGCCTTTTTTCCCGATAAGCGCGCATTCCCGGAAATGGAAAAATGTCACTTTCCGGGACCACACCAAGAAAAGGATAGTTACTCCTTATATGAAGCCGCATAAGGACAACCACCAACGCCTCCTTAGACACTATGTGAGCACACAAAGGAATATTTGAGCACACAATGGAATCATACCTCTCCCTTGGGTCACCATCCATCATGTACCAAGGGAGGGAAGGAGGATTTGAAACTACCCTATATAAAGCCACCAAGAGATGAAGAAATGTTGATCACATTGTTATGATGGCCAAAGTTGCCCAAGCAACACCAGTAGTGTGTGACCCGAAGTTGGAGCTGAACAGGACTCGATCGTTGGCCACCCAACAATCCTAGTCCACCATGGAAGAGAGAGAGGGAGACTGCATCAGAGGCAGAGCTTGGAAGGCAACATCCTTGCATCAGGACCTAGAGCCATTGCCTAGGTGCCCTTTGGCAAGTGGGTAAAATTTCTTCTCTGTTTCAAACATTTAATAAAAAGAGGCCTTTGAGCCGTCGTTGGTATTATTATCATTTTGACTCTCTTTGATCGCTTCTGTATATTTTTGTTTTAGTTTTATTTTACTTAGGGCATACATTCACATACTTTTTTCACTGAATTGTGTACTTTTGAGCTCCACCACTTTCTGCCTGTTAACAATAGTTTAAAGAGTAGACCACACCCTTTAAGTTGGTGCGATTTCGTACACCCGTGCGACTAATCCACCACAACAACAACAACACAATATTTATGTATTATGATGATTGAAAGTTACAGATTCAAGATGATGATCTCCTCCCCCCTCTCTCTCTGATTTGTGTCCTTTAAATATACAAGATACAAGCGGGAAATTTCCAACCAACTGATTATAAAATCTAAGAGATCTTTCCACCATGATTCAACTGTAACAAGTCGAATCTGATTATTGCAACTGAGCAAATTTGGAAAATGACCACAACATAAAATCTGTGAATATGTCCTTTGAAGAACCTTGTGTTTCTCCCAATGAAGACCGAATTCTAGAAAACTTCTCATTAGCAAACCAATTGGGTCTGTTCTGCACAAAACCCATGTCTCAGATTTACAATATTCTGCTTTGTTTTTCCGAAATGTCCAACACAAAACTGTCACTTGTTATTCCAACGAATTTCTGAGTTGGAATGTTTAATTATGAACCGAAGATCGGATTTGCAATCTGAAAGAGATATTGGAGGCTAAAATCGTGAGTTATAACAAATTCATTAAATAAACCATCATTTACAAAATAATTCATAATAATATTCAATTGATTAAAAATAAAGGACAATAAATATTACTTATCCATAAGAGCATAAATAATTATAAAATGGGATTAAATGATAAATTATGATAAATAATGTGATAAAAGAATGATAGGAATGGATGAAATATATGTTAAGAAATGGTAATAAGAATGAAAATTTAGCGGCCCAACATATCCTCCAAACTGAACATGTTGCATGTCCTCATGCAACCCAATGCCTATGTATTAGCCAAGTTGTAATTCAAATAATAAAGATGTGCACCTCAACTCATGATATTGATGGAAGAGAATGGTTATTCCCTAAATGATTCCTTAAAATAATAGATGTTCAATTAATGGAGTTGTAACAATTTTCACTTTCAATCAGATGTATATGAAGTTGCAACAAAGTATGATACAAGTAAGAACAAACTTCATAAACCATTTTCTCAAAAATTACAAATGAGATTTTGCTGAAATATTGCAAGAAAATTTTTACTATATCAATGCTTCTTGAATCTGAAAATCAAACCTATAGGATGCACGGATCTTGAGATATAAACAAAATAGTTGTAGGTAATGATGTTTAATTTCTCAAAAAAAAAAATTAAAAATAATTTTCATGAAATTTCACAGGTTTGTTCTTAATACTTTTCCATACCAAAAATCAAAGCAAACCAATGAAAAAATTTCAATATATCAGCAAAATGGTTGTAGGTAAAATTGGTTTCTTGAAACATAGCAACTCTTTCTCCCCTAAACTAGAAAATTAGAATGTCCTCATGCTGTACTAGAAAACAACTTGAGGTGGTTGCTATGATCATTGTTAAGATGTTTGCTTGGTGTATAAGAACATAAGAGAGATTTTGCGAATGAATAAGGAGATCGATGGATGATAAATAATATTAATGGCATGTTCATGATAATTAAAGTAACACTCCTCCAAACTGAAATATTTTGTGTTTCTGAAAAATGGGAAGTGGTAAAGAGGGGGAAATAATGGTTCAAAAATATGGGTGAATAATGCTCAATGTTTTTTCATGACATTCTCTTAAACTTTTAATAAATAAAAAACTTATGCTGTTTTACCTCAAGTTTTACCTCCGTTAAAATGTGGAATGACATTTATGGATTGACATTTGTTGAAGCTGATGTAGGCTGAGTTGATGCTGAAAGTGATGCGGAAGGTGGAAGCCAAGCAAGATGAAAAAAGTAATAAAAAAGTGTAGCAGTGTTTCGCTCCACTACAACATCATATACAACATATCATGAGTATACAACATCTCATGAGTATCCTTAATCAGTAATTCATCACCTCAATTACCTCATTACATATAAAAGTGACATAATCATATTGTGAATGGCATGGGATAATAATGGATAAGAAGGGAAAAGATGCATTCCCTATACCCATAAGCTTTGGTTATGAGCACATAAATTATGAGAATTATTTATCTCATTATTTGCTTTTCAAGGTCTGTCCAATCACCTGGGATTCAAAATCAGAATTAGGCCTCTTTATTGGTGATTGATTGGGAAAAGCAACTATATTTTGTTAAATATATGATACTTGTAGAATAAAGGAATGATGGATTAGATGATACAAAATGTCAGCTATCTAATATCCTAAAAGTTTCATCCCTGGCATGTAAAGTAAATATTTATAACTCAATAATAGATATAAACCATAACCACCATCATCTAAGAATTGATTAAATATTACCCCATGAACCTGTTAGTCATCAGTAATTTTTTACCTGTTTAGATGACTAATTGCTTATCTTATATTTCTAGAAACAAAATTCATAGATTTTGCGAGTTCTAGAAATCTCACTGCCTTCATTATCCTTAGGATAAATTTTTCACTATCCATCTACTCTGTCAAGGCATGGCTATCCTATCACTCCCCGAAGACCAAATCATGGACTGATGTACCTCAGTCTCACTATGTTTGCCACCTCTGCCTTTAACACTATGTTTCTATTTACCTAAGCCCTCTATTCTCACACCTTGGTTTGCCAAGTAACCCAAACTTTTTCCCCTACTCACCAAGTGCCTCAAGCAGCGGTGATTTTAAAACTCCCTTTCTAAGATCTTTAGATAAATCAAAGTTTTTAGTTGTCTAGGATGGCAATGCATAAAAGTGTGTCAAAACCTTGTCTTCACCTCCAAACCCTGATTCAATATTTTCAGTCAAAGGCCTATTCAAAAGACATTCCAATAAGTCATATAGGGTCTCTTAGGTTATGCATTGCGATGGTTTCTAAAAATATTATTTCTACAGATGTTCAAAGGTGAAGTCAAGAGAGAAACAAGGGTGAACTTATCATTTTCCAAAGACATTAAAGGCCTCCAAAGGTACCTCCTTGATCAAAGCGTTAAGTCTGCATAAAGATAGTTTGCCCATGTTAAAGCATTTCTGCAATAATGCTTTATGATGGTTAACAACAGAACAGATGCAAAGTGAGAAGCCTGAACTCATAAATGATATTATACTGCTAAAGAGATACAATAGGCCTAAGTTCACAAAGGGGATCATGGTTTCATGACAAATTGTTTGTAAAGTGCTGCCCAACAAAGAGCCCATGCATGAGATCCTGAAGACAGTGGCACAGGAGAACAACTATGCACAAATCAAAGATTCAAATAAATAAGAAGCCAGAGTGAAAAACCTCCTTGGTGACTACAGACAAAGATTAGAAGGTGATGTCAGGAAATAATCTCTAAGGTTTGTTAAGGCAACATCATTTCACTACAACAAAGGCCAAATTTACAAAGAGTATTAGTGGACTTGTAGCTATTTAGCACAACAGGTGACTGACCAGTGAGAGATCTATGCAAGGAATCACAAATACAAAGATGCATCAACACCATGAAGTAAAACCAAAGTTTTCCAGGAACGATAAAAAGGGTCATAAAACTCCATCAAAGGGCCAAGAGGTTTTCAAAGGACATTTGAAAGCAGGCCTTTAAAAGTTGAAATAAGATTGAAAGGGGTATCAGTATGAAGGACACATAACTCTTGAATAAAGCCAACATCCATTAAGTAGTCAAAGAGAGATGCATAGGTTCAACATGTAAAATGGAGAAAACAAGCAGAATCACCAGTTTACCAAGATTTTTTGGAAAAAGTGCCAAACTCCAAAAGAAATGAGAGGGTCAAAAAGCACTACTCCTTATAACACCACCTGCAAAAGGAAAAGAGCATATTAGCAAAGGAGAGAAACAAAAATAAACCTTAGTGGAGTGGGTTCTATCTTTAATTTTTTCAAGAGATATAAAAACAACTCAAGCAAACATCTCCCATTCACCATTTGGTTATTTTCAAAGGAGTTGAGGGTTTTCAAGTTTTTCAAAATTCCTGACAGAGTCATCGGGAAGATTTTCTGGGCGCTGCACTCTTGTAAAAATATGTTGTGCTCCTGTGCAGAGGCACTACGCCCCTGTAGAAAATCCACCATGCAGACTCTGCCCGACTGCTAACGTGTAGACTTTTCCCGACTACGTGTAGGAGGCACACGATAGCGCGTTCAGGAGGTGACCTATGCTGCGCTCCTGCACATTCAGGACCACCCTAGAGCACACGACCACTCATTCAGCACTTGCCCGACCAATGTGCAGGAGGTGACCTGCCGCATTCAGGGTCACCCAGGCACACACGGCTGCGTGCAGGAGCTAACCCGCCACCCGACTACCCGTTCAACACTTGCCCAACTACATTCAGGAGGCACGACAATGCGTTCAGGAGCTGCACGACAATGCGTTCAGGAGGTGCCCATGCTGCGCTCCTGTCCGTTTAGGAGCTACCCAACTACTCGTGCAGAGGGCTCCCGACTTGCCTGCAATGTGTTTTGAGCCAGTTTTTCTCAGCTGTGGAGATATTTTGAGAGGTATTTGAGCTTTTCCCACATGTTCCTATTTTTCTAAAAGTAGGATTACAAAGAAAATTGAAATTTTAATTTAGAGAAGGAAGTGAAATCCTAAAGAAAACACTTGGTCTCCACACTGTTGATCCTTGACCTAATTGCAACCTCACCATCTCATTCACCATTTTCACATCCTTCCTCAAGCAGTGTAAATTATTTTCAAAAAGTCTCGAGGCAGGGGTGAAGGAAAAAATTCCTAGGGAAGACAATGTTGACATTGATGAGGCAAGCCAAAGGCCTAAAGAGCAGCAGAGGAAGGGTGGGAAGCCAAATAGGTTTGAACCTACAAGAACTGAAGAACTAATAGCCTGTCCTACTATATTTTCCTTTTTTTCAAGAAGTAGGATGCTATGAGTTCTGTGATAAAGTACAAAGGATCCAGAGTCACCCTCAACTGACCAAGCTTTTTTCCGTAAACCTCCATAACCATCAAGTACACCTAGCAAGAGTTAAATTTGAGTTGACTAGCAATGCCATCTCAATGGCCACTAGAATACCTTGCATGGGGGAAAGGTGGTTCAAACAAGTGTATTTGGACCTAAGCCACTATCACCCATTCTTGAAACCAAGTTGTCAAGCTAACTACAAAACCATGTTCCCCTTTTCTCATTTATTGGACATATATGCTCCTCTAATGAAGATCATTATGAAATACTTCACCTGTGAGGGTAGGTTCTCCAGAGTCTATACCTACCACATAATACTCCTCATGCACTTTACCAAAACCAAGCTGCTACATTTTCCCTACTACCTTTGCAAAAGTATTGAGAAAATGTCTTCCATTATGCAAAAGAGGCCTCCATCCCAACAAATTTCATGCCTTTTTCATCATTCCCTCCTCAAAGTGATTGTCTCACACCAACTAGAACAACAAGGAATCCCATGGGAGGTTTTCATCGCCCATGATGATCTCACAAATCCACATCCTATCCCTCTGCAAAGTCGGCCATCATCATCTCAACTTCCTCCTCACACACCTCCATCACCCTCCACTGACCTTGGTTCATCCTCTTCACATAAATCATCTCCTCAAATAAACCTTCCTCTTTCACCTTCTCCTAAGAAATCGGAAAATGAAGAAAGCAGTGAAGGAGAGGAAGATGAAAATGAAGAAAGCAGTGAAGGAGAGGAAGAAGAAAGTGATAAAGAAAATGACAAAGAAGAAATGTTGATGAAGAAGAAAACAGAGATGAAAGTAGTGAGCCCGATGATGAGAAAAAAGACCAAAACAGTGGGTCAAATGATGAATAATATGACTCCAAAGATACAAGGACAAAGGAAGCTTATAATTTTTTAAAATAGTGAGCTAGAAAAATACCAAAACAGTGAGACTAATGACAGTCAAGGAGAAGAAGTAAACAATGAAGAAGACGACACTGAAAATACAAAGAAAAGTGGAGAAGAGGCATATGAAAGCGGTAAAGAGGACAAAGAAGACATTGGCAAAGATGGAAAAAGTAGCCAAGAGACAGAGTTTGAAAGTAACTACAATGGGAAAAACAATGAAGACAGTGAGCCCAATTATGAGGGTAATGAACCAGATAGTAAAGAAGATGCCAGCCAAGAGGACAGTATACATGATAGTGAAGGGACAAATTCTGAAGACAAGGACAGTGAGCATAGCAAAAATGAAGATGATGCAAGTTATGAAACATAGGTTGAGATTGAGGGTGAAGACCATAGGCAAGAAAGAGAAGATAGTGGGAAAAGAAGTGAAGAAAAATCACCTAATGAGGAAGAAAGTGACCATCAAAGTAAAAGATGGCTAATGAGATTGCCTATGACAATGACCCCATAGAAAGTAAAAACAGTGATACAAAGGTTGAGTTTGACAGTGAACACGGTGGGTCAAAAGATGAAGAAGAGGACAGTCATGGAGACGAAGATGTACCAAGCAATGATGAAGACACCTATAACATTGCAAAAATAGAGGATGATAGTCCTGAAAGTCTTAGCAATGATGCTAGCATGAGAGATAGTGAAAATGCCTCTCAAAAGGGCAGTCAAGAGCAAGGTGAAAAAGATGCACACACAGAGATCTTCCATGAGGAGAAAAGCAGTCCTAAGGTCACTAATGATCAAGGTTTCCAAATGAAACTTGTTGCACATTTCCCCATTACCTATCAAAGAGGAGAGAGGCATGTGTTTGTTGCCTCCAAAGGGCAAGGGGCCATGCCATCCTCCTCAACTCAAATGGTTGACAAAGGTAAACAACAAATGAAGGAGGAAGTAGACAATCATGAGGAGGAAAGCGAGTTTAAACTCATCCACATAGACAGTGATGAGTAAAATGAAACAATAATTGCAAAATCCCTTCTACAATACAGGAATGCACAGATCAGGGACTTGGAAGTTGAATTAGAAAGAGCTAAAGATGTCATTTACTTCGATAAGATGCAAAGCAAACAGATGAGTAACCAACAGGCCATCTATGAAGCAAGAGCACTCAAGTACCAGAAAGAGGCTCAAAGGTCACAAGTAAATTTAGAGGAGTTCATGGGCACCTATGAATAAATTAGTGATGAAGAGGGTCAAACTAGAAGGAGACCCAGGACTATGGGTCTTAGGAAATCATTGGAAAAACAGAAAGAAGAAGAATCAGCCTAGGCACAACAATTTCGCCTCACTGAACTCCTTGCCATGGAAATTAAGCATGATAAGGAATCATGGCTTGAAAGGGCTAACATACACCTTGAAGCCAAGTTGGAGAAGGACAACAAAAGCTTGGACTTGTAGAGGAGAATGGCTAAGCACTATGCACGTAGAAACCAAGTTGTAAGGAAAAAACTCAAAATTTCCCAAAATGAGGTCCAAGCGCTAAAGAAGGAAAAGGACCAATCTAGCCTTGATATTTTGGCCCAAGCTTCTCTACAGGTCTCCTAGGACCCATGAAGCACCTCCCTACCAAATTTGGGAGAAATTGAACAATTTTTTGTTTTTTGCAGATTTTGAGTCTAGGAGCGAAACACACCCTGTGTTGCGCTTTTTCCCAAGGCATATTCAAGAAGAAAGGGTTAAATTTTTGGATTCCTCATTCTTAGAGGAGCATTCTCACCAATTTTTAGCTCAATTGGAGTAGTTTTGGCCCCCCAAAAGGGTCAAAAACACTCATTTTTTCACCATTTTGCCCACTTTTATGAGCATGTGCTGCACTCCTGGCAGTCTTGGAATTTTCATTTTTTTGACAGGTTTCATAGGTAATATTGAAGATGATCCAGGTGGACATTGGTGGTCACCCGCCTATTCCACTTGGGGCTCCACCATTGTCTATTTCGGTTTTTCAGTTTCGGCACAGTTTACTATTTTTAGCAGTTTTTCGGGTCCTAAACTTCCAGAGCCGTTTTGAGGCCCTAAACGATGTTTTTTGGGAAAACGGAGGGCAACATGGTTCCATGGACCGATGTTTCTCGTTCCAAATTTGTAGTCCTCGGATAGATCTTTCTAACGAGGTATGGTACGCATCAAACGGAGATCGTATGCCAAAGTTACGCCCCTAGGAAGTTGAAACACCAATTTACCCAAACGGGGCCCATAGTTTTGGCGCTTCATCTCCTAGGGTTAGGGTTTTGGCTGTTTAGGATTTCCCATTGTTTCTAAATAATAAATAGGCCCTCGAGCCTCATTGTAACTCAGTTCAGAGGCCTGTAGCCGCCACATCTCTTCTCGGAGATAGCTACCAGCGCCCTAGCTAGTTTTATTTCCTTTCTGTCTATAAGAAAATTTTAGTTCTTTGATATTAATGAAATGAAGTGTTATTTACGCTACATCTCTGTATTTATGGTTATATGCTTATTCTGTTGCGTTCCTGCATAAATCCGGATCAGTGGTATCAGAGCAGTCTGCTTTTTCTCGATCCTTCTTTGCATGTCCCCAACGAGGTCGGGGTATAAGGAGCTAGGGCTCGATCTAGTGGAACCTTTGCAAGATCAGCCTCGCAAACCTCGACGGATGCCCATGGGGGACGAAAAGAAAGATGAGGGAGCAGGAGATCCTATCAAAATATTGCTCGAGGAGGCCCTCGAAAGACATAAGAACGTGATGATGGATAACTTTGCTCAGATCCTTCAACGGCTACCCACCGGCGGCGCATCTGCATCCAGCAGCCACTCTGGAGGCGCGACTCCTTTTAAGGTACAAGTAAATTTTGACATTCCCATATTTGAGGGTCAAATAGACGTAGATGCTGTAGATAAATGGTTGAATCTATTAGAAGGATATTTCTCGGTTCATGACTTTTCAGACCGGGAGAAGATTATTTTTGCACTCCTCAAAGCTACCCCCCATGTTAAGGACTGGTGGGAAACCTACTATGA